>JAZKLR010000061.1:1200000-1800000 GCA_037103525.1 Ganaspis brasiliensis | reverse complement strand
TGAGAATTATGCACATTGACAATTATGCACATTGAAAATTATGCACATTGAAAATTATGCACATTTAAAATTATGCACATTGAGATTTATGCACAATGAAAATTATGCACATTGACAATTATGCACATTTAAAATTATTCGCATTGAAAATTATGCACATTGAAAATTATGCACAATGAAAATTATGCATATTGACAATTATGCACATTGAAAAATATGCACATTGAGAATTATGCACATTGAGAATTATGCACATTGAGAATAATGCACATTGAGAATTATGCACATTGAGAATTATGCACATTGAGAAATATGCACATTAAAAATTAAGCACAATGAAAATTATGAACATTGACAATTATGCACATTGAAAAATATGCACATTGAGAATTATGCACATTGACAATTATGCACATTGAAAAATATGCACATTGAGAATTATGCACATTGAGAATTATGCACATTTAAAATTATGCACATTGAAAATTATGCACATTGAGAATTATGCACATTGAGAAATATGCACATTAAAAATTAAGCACAATGAAAATTATGCACATTGACAATTATGCACATTGAAAAATATGCACATTGAAAATTATGCACAATGAAAATTATGCATATTGACAATTATGCACATTAAAAAATATGCACATTGAGAATTATGCACATTGAGAAATATGCACATTAAAAATTAAGCACAATGAAAATTATGCACATTGACAATTATGCACATTGAAAAATATGCACATTGAGAATTATGCACATTGAGAATTATGCACATTGAAAATTATGCACATTGAAAATTATGCACATTGAGAATTATGCACATTGACAATTATGCACATTGAAAATTATGCACATTGAAAATTATGCACATTGAAAATTATGCACATTGAGAATTATGCACATTGAGAATTATGCACATTGAGAAATATGCACATTAAAAATTAAGCACAATGAAAATTATGCACATTGTCAATTATGCACATTGAAAAATATGCACATTGAGAATTATGCAAATTGAGAATTATGCACATTGAAAATTATGCAAATTGAAAATTATGCACATTGAGAATTATGCACAATGAAAATTATGCAGATTGACAATTATGCACATTGAAAATTATGCACATTGAAAATTATGCACATTGAAAATTATGCACATTGAGAATTATGCACATTGAGAAATATGCACATTAAAAATTAAGCACAATGAAAATTATGCACATTGACAATTATGCACATTGAAAAATATGCACATTGAGAATTATGCAAATTGAGAATTATGCACATTGAAAATTATGCAAATTGAAAATTATGCACATTGAGAATTATGCACAATGAAAATTATGCAGATTGACAATTATGCACATTGAAAATTATGCACATTAAAAATTATACACATTGAGAATTATGCACATTGAGAAATATGCACATTCAAAATTAAGCACAATAAAAATTATGCACATTGACTATTATGCACATTGAAAATTATGCACATTGAAAATTATGCACATTGAGAATAATGCACATTGAGAATTATGCACTTTTAAAATTAAGCACAATGAAAATTATGCACATTGACAATTATGCACATTTAAAATTATTCACATTGAAATTATGCACATTGAAAATTATGCACAATGAAAATTATGCATATTGACAATTATGCACATTGAAAAATATGCACATTGAGAATTATGCACATTGAGAATTATGAACATTTAAAATTATGCACATTGAAAATTATGCACATTGAGAATTATGCACATTGAGAAATATGCACATTAAAAATTAAGCACAATGAAAATTATGCACATTGACAATTATGCACATTGAAAATCATGCACATTGAAAATTATGCACATTGAGAATTATGCACATTGAGAATTATGCACATTGAGAATTATGCACATTGACAATTATGCACATTGAAAATTATGCACATTGAAAATTATGCACATTGAGAAATATGCACATTAAAAATAAGGCACAATGAAAATTATGCACATTGACTATTATGCACATTTAAAATTATGCACATTGACATTTATGCACATTTAAAATTATTCACATTGAAAATTATGCACATTGAAAATTATGCACAATGAAAATTATGCATATTGACAATTATGCACATTGAAAAATATGCACATTGAGAATTATGCACATTAAGAATTATGCACATTGAAAATTATGCACATTGAAAATTATGCACATTGAGAATTATGCACATTGAGAAATATGCACATTAAAAATTAAGCACAATGAAAATTATGCACATTGACAATTATGCACATTGAAAAATATGCACATTGAGAATTATGCACATTGAGAATTATGCACATTGAAAATTATGCACATAGAAAATTATGCACATTGAGAATTATGCACATTGACAATTATGCACATTAAAAATTATGCACATTGAAAATTATGCACATTGAAAATTATGCACATTGAAAATTATGCACATTAAAAATTATGCACATTGAGAATTATGCACATTAAGAAATATGCACATTAAAAATTAAGCACAATGAAAATTATGCACATTGACAATTATGCACATTTAAAATTATACACATTCAAAATTATGCACACTGAAAATTATGCACAATGAAAATTATGCATATTGACAATTATGCAAATTGAAAATTATGCACATTGAGAATTATGCACATTGAGAATTATGCACTTTGAGAATTATGCACGTTGAAAATTATGCGCATTTAAAATTATGCACATTGAGAATTATGCACATTGAGAATTATGCACATTAAAAATTATGCACATTGAAAAATATGCACTTTGAGAATTATGCACATTGAGAATTATGTACATTGACAATTATGCACATTGAAAATCATGCACATTGAAAATCATGCACATTGAGAATTATGCACATTGAGAATTATGCACATTGAGAATTATGCACATTGACAATTATGCACATTGAAAATTATGCACATTGAAAATTATGCACATTAAAAATTATGCACATTGAAAATTATGCACAATGAAAATTATGCATATTGACAATTATGCACATTAAAAAATATGCACATTGAGAATTATGCACATTGAGAAATATGCACATTAAAAATTAAGCACAATGAAAATTATGCACATTGACAATTATGCACATTGAAAAATATGCACATTGAGAATTATGCACATTGAGAATTATGCACATTGAAAATTATGCACATTGAAAATTATGCACATTGAGAATTATGCACATTGACAATTATGCACATTGAAAATTATGCACATTGAAAATTATGCACATTTAAAATTATGCACATTGAGAATTATGCACAATGAAAATTATGCACATTGACAATTATGCACATTTAAAATTATTCGCATTGAAAATTATGCACATTGAAAATTATGCACAATGAAAATTATGCATATTGACAATTATGCACATTGAAAAATATGCACATTGAGAATTATGCACATTGAGAATTATGCACATTGAGAATAATGCACATTGAGAATTATGCACATTGAGAATTATGCACATTGAGAAATATGCACATCAAAAATTAAGCACAATGAAAATTATGCACATTGACAATTATGCACATTGAAAAATATGCACATTGAGAATTATGCACATTGACAATTATGCACATTGAAAAATATGCACATTGAGAATTATGCACATTGAGAATTATGCACATTTAAAATTATGCACATTGAAAATTATGCACATTGAGAATTATGCACATTGAGAAATATGCACATTAAAAATTAAGCACAATGAAAATTATGCACATTGACAATTATGCACATTGAAAAATATGCACATTGAAAATTATGCACAATGAAAATTATGCATATTGACAATTATGCACATTAAAAAATATGCACATTGAGAATTATGCACATTGAGAAATATGCATATTAAAAATTAAGCACAATGAAAATTATGCACATTGACAATTATGCACACTGAAAAATATGCACATTGAGAATTATGCACATTGAGAATTATGCACATTGAAAATTATGCACATTGAAAATTATGCACATTGAGAATTATGCACATTGACAATTATGCACATTGAAAATTATGCACATTGAAAATTATGCACATTGAAAATTATGCACATTGAGAATTATGCACATTGACAATTATGCACATTGAAAATTATGCACATTGAAAATTATGCACATTGAAAATTATGCACATTGAGAATTATGCACATTGACAATTATGCACATTGAAAATTATGCACATTGAAAATTATGCACATTGAAAATTATGCACATTGAGAATTATGCACATTGACAATTATGCACATTGAAAATTATGCACATTGAAAATTATGCACATTGAAAATTATGCACATTGAAAATTATGCACATTGAGAATTATGCACAATGAAAATTATGCACATTGACAATTATGCACATTTAAAATTATTCGCATTGAAAATTATGCACATTGAAAATTATGCACAATGAAAATTATGCATATTGACAATTATGCACATTGAAAAATATGCACATTGAGAATTATGCACATTGAGAATTATGCACATTGAGAATAATGCACATTGAGAATTATGCACATTGAGAATTATGCACATTGAGAAATATGCACATTAAAAATTAAGCACAATGAAAATTATGCACATTGACAATTATGCACATTGAAAAATATGCACATTGAGAATTATGCACATTGACAATTATGCACATTGAAAAATATGCACATTGAGAATTATGCACATTGAGAATTATGCACATTTAAAATTATGCACATTGAAAATTATGCACATTGAGAATTATGCACATTGAGAAATATGCACATTAAAAATTAAGCACAATGAAAATTATGCACATTGACAATTATGCACATTGAAAAATATGCACATTGAGAATTATGCACATTGAGAATTGTGCACATTTAAAATTATGCACATTGAAAATTATGCACATTGAGAATTATGCACATTGAGAAATATGCACATTAAAAATTAAGCACAATGAAAATTATGCACATTGACAATTATGCACATTGAAAATCATGCACATTGGAAATTATGCACATTGACAATTATGCACATTGAGAATTATGCACATTGAGAATTATGCACATTGACAATTATGCACATTGAAAATTATGCACATTGGAAATTATGCACATTGACAATTATGCACATTGAGAATTATGCACATTGAGAATTATGCACATTGACAATTATGCACAATGAAAATTATGCACATTGACTATTATGCACATTTAAAATTATGCACATTGAAAATTATGCACATTGACATTTATGCACATTTAAAATAATTCAAATTGAGAAATATGCACATTAAAAATTAAGCACAATGAAAATTATGCACATTGACAATTATGCACATTGAAAAATATGCACATTGAGAATTATGCACATTGAGAATTATGCACATTGAAAATTATGCACATAGAAAATTATGCACATTGAGAATTATGCACATTGACAATTATGCACATTAAAAATTATGCACATTGAAAATTATGCACATTGAAAATTATGCACATTGAAAATTATGCACATTAAAAATTATGCACATTGAGAATTATGCACATTGAGAAATATGCACATTAAAAATTAAGCACAATGAAAATTATGCACATTGACAATTATGCACATTTAAAATTATACACATTCAAAATTATGCACATTGAAAATTATGCACAATGAAAATTATGCATATTGACAATTATGCAAATTGAAAATTATGCACATTGAGAATTATGCACATTGAGAATTATGCACTTTGAGAATTATGCACGTTGAAAATTATGCGCATTTAAAATTATGCACATTGAGAATTATGCACATTGAGAATTATGCACATTAAAAATTATGCACATAGAAAAATATGCACTTTGAGAATTATGCACATTGAGAATTATGTACATTGACAATTATGCACATTGAAAATCATGCACATTGAAAATCATGTACATTGAGAATTATGCACATTGAGAATTATGCACATTGAGAATTATGCACATTGACAATTATGCACATTGAAAAATATGCACATTGAAAATTATGCACAATGAAAATTATGCATATTGACAATTATGCACATTAAAAAATATGCACATTGAGAATTATGCACATTGAGAAATATGCACATTAAAAATTAAGCACAATGAAAATTATGCACATTGACAATTATGCACATTGAAAAATATGCACATTGAGAATTATGCACATTGAGAATTATGCACATTGAAAATTATGCACATTGAAAATTATGCACATTGAGAATTATGCACATTGACAATTATGCACATTGAAAATTATGCACATTGAAAATTATGCACATTGAAAATTATGCACATTGAGAATTATGCACATTGAGAATTATGCACATTAAGAAATATGCACATCAAAAATTAAGCACAATGAAAATTATGCACATTGACAATTATGCACATTGAAAAATATGCACATTGAGAATTATGCAAATTGAGAATTATGCACATTGAAAATTATGCAAATTGAAAATTATGCACATTGAGAATTATGCACATTGAGAATTATGCACATTGAGAATTATGCACATTGAAAATTATGCGCATTTAAAATTATGCACATTGAGAATTATGCACATTGAAAATTATGCACATTGAAAATTATGCACAATGAAAATTATGCAGATTGACAATTATGCACATTGAAAATTATGCACATTAAAAATTATGCACATTGAGAATTATGCACATTGAGAAATATGCACATTCAAAATTAAGCACAATGAAAATTATGCACATTGACTATTATGCACATTTAAAATTATGCACATTGAAAATTATGCACATTGAGGATTATGCACATTGACAATTATGCACATTGAAAATTATGCACATTGAAAATTATGCACATTGAAAATTATGCACATTGAGAATTATGCACATTGAGAATTATGCACATTAAGAAATATGCACATTAAAAATTAAGCACAATGAAAATTATGCACATTGACAATTATGCACATTGAAAAATATGCACATTGAGAATTATGCAAATTGAGAATTATGCACATTGAAAATTATGCAAATTGAAAATTATGCACATTGAGAATTATGCACATTGAGAATTATGCACATTGAGAATTATGCACATTTAAAATTATGCACATTGAAAATTATGCACATTGAGAATTATGCACATTGAGAAATATGCACATTAAAAATTAAGCACAATGAAAATTATGCACATTGACAATTATGCACATTGAAAATCATGCACATTGAAAATTATGCACATTGAGAATTATGCACATTGAGAATTATGCACATTGAGAATTATGCACATTGACAATTATGCACATTGAAAATTATGCACATTGAAAATTATGCACATTGAGAAATATGCACATTAAAAATAAGGCACAATGAAAATTATGCACATTGACTATTATGCACATTTAAAATTATGCACATTGAAAATTATGCACATTGACATTTATGCACATTTAAAATTATTCACATTGAAAATTATGCACATTGAAAATTATGCACAATGAAAATTATGCATATTGACAATTATGCACATTGAAAAATATGCACATTGAGAATTATGCACATTGAGAATTATGCACATTGAAAATTATGCACATTGAAAATTATGCACATTGAGAATTATGCACATTGAGAAATATGCACATTAAAAATTAAGCACAATGAAAATTATGCACATTGACAATTATGCACATTGAAAAATATGCACATTGAGAATTATGCACATTGAGAATTATGCACATTGAAAATTATGCACATAGAAAATTATGCACATTGAGAATTATGCACATTGACAATTATGCACATTAAAAATTATGCACATTGAAAATTATGCACATTGAAAATTATGCACATTAAAAATTATGCACATTAAAAATTATGCACATTGAGAATTATGCACATTGAGAATTATGCACATTGAGAATTATGCACATTGACAATTATGCACATTGAAAATTATGCACATTGAAAATTATGCACATTAAAAATTATGCACATTGAAAATTATGCACAATGAAAATTATGCATATTGACAATTATGCACATTAAAAAATATGCACATTGAGAATTATGCACATTGAGAAATATGCACATTAAAAATTAAGCACAATGAAAATTATGCACATTGACAATTATGCACATTGAAAAATATGCACATTGAGAATTATGCACATTGAGAATTATGCACATTGAAAATTATGCACATTGAAAATTATGCACATTGAGAATTATGCACATTGACAATTATGCACATTGAAAATTATGCACATTGAAAATTATGCACATTTAAAATTATGCACATTGAGAATTATGCACAATGAAAATTATGCACATTGACAATTATGCACATTTAAAATTATTCGCATTGAAAATTATGCACATTGAAAATTATGCACAATGAAAATTATGCATATTGACAATTATGCACATTGAAAAATATGCACATTGAGAATTATGCACATTGAGAATTATGCACATTGAGAATAATGCACATTGAGAATTATGCACATTGAGAATTATGCACATTGAGAAATATGCACATCAAAAATTAAGCACAATGAAAATTATGCACATTGACAATTATGCACATTGAAAAATATGCACATTGAGAATTATGCACATTGACAATTATGCACATTGAAAAATATGCACATTGAGAATTATGCACATTGAGAATTATGCACATTTAAAATTATGCACATTGAAAATTATGCACATTGAGAATTATGCACATTGAGAAATATGCACATTAAAAATTAAGCACAATGAAAATTATGCACATTGACAATTATGCACATTGAAAAATATGCACATTGAAAATTATGCACAATGAAAATTATGCATATTGACAATTATGCACATTAAAAAATATGCACATTGAGAATTATGCACATTGAGAAATATGCATATTAAAAATTAAGCACAATGAAAATTATGCACATTGACAATTATGCACACTGAAAAATATGCACATTGAGAATTATGCACATTGAGAATTATGCACATTGAAAATTATGCACATTGAAAATTATGCACATTGAGAATTATGCACATTGACAATTATGCACATTGAAAATTATGCACATTGAAAATTATGCACATTGAAAATTATGCACATTGAGAATTATGCACATTGACAATTATGCACATTGAAAATTATGCACATTGAAAATTATGCACATTGAAAATTATGCACATTGAGAATTATGCACATTGACAATTATGCACATTGAAAATTATGCACATTGAAAATTATGCACATTGAAAATTATGCACATTGAGAATTATGCACATTGACAATTATGCACATTGAAAATTATGCACATTGAAAATTATGCACATTGAAAATTATGCACATTGAAAATTATGCACATTGAGAATTATGCACAATGAAAATTATGCACATTGACAATTATGCACATTTAAAATTATTCGCATTGAAAATTATGCACATTGAAAATTATGCACAATGAAAATTATGCATATTGACAATTATGCACATTGAAAAATATGCACATTGAGAATTATGCACATTGAGAATTATGCACATTGAGAATAATGCACATTGAGAATTATGCACATTGAGAATTATGCACATTGAGAAATATGCACATTAAAAATTAAGCACAATGAAAATTATGCACATTGACAATTATGCACATTGAAAAATATGCACATTGAGAATTATGCACATTGACAATTATGCACATTGAAAAATATGCACATTGAGAATTATGCACATTGAGAATTATGCACATTTAAAATTATGCACATTGAAAATTATGCACATTGAGAATTATGCACATTGAGAAATATGCACATTAAAAATTAAGCACAATGAAAATTATGCACATTGACAATTATGCACATTGAAAAATATGCACATTGAGAATTATGCACATTGAGAATTGTGCACATTTAAAATTATGCACATTGAAAATTATGCACATTGAGAATTATGCACATTGAGAAATATGCACATTAAAAATTAAGCACAATGAAAATTATGCACATTGACAATTATGCACATTGAAAATCATGCACATTGGAAATTATGCACATTGACAATTATGCACATTGAGAATTATGCACATTGAGAATTATGCACATTGACAATTATGCACATTGAAAATTATGCACATTAAAAATTATGCACATTGAGAAATATGCACATTAAAAATAAGGCACAATGAAAATTATGCACATTGACTATTATGCACATTTAAAATTATGCACATTGAAAATTATGCACATTGACATTTATGCACATTTAAAATAATTCAAATTGAGAAATATGCACATTAAAAATGAAGCACAATGAAAATTATGCACATTGACAATTATGCACATTGAAAAATATGCACATTGAGAATTATGCACATTGAGAATTATGCACATTGAAAATTATGCACATAGAAAATTATGCACATTGAGAATTATGCACATTGACAATTATGCACATTAAAAATTATGCACATTGAAAATTATGCACATTGAAAATTATGCACATTGAAAATTATGCACATTAAAAATTATGCACATTGAGAATTATGCACATTGAGAAATATGCACATTAAAAATTAAGCACAATGAAAATTATGCACATTGACAATTATGCACATTTAAAATTATACACATTCAAAATTATGCACATTGAAAATTATGCACAATGAAAATTATGCATATTGACAATTATGCAAATTGAAAATTATGCACATTGAGAATTATGCACATTGAGAATTATGCACTTTGAGAATTATGCACGTTGAAAATTATGCGCATTAAAAATTATGCACATTGAGAATTATGCACATTGAGAATTATGCACATTAAAAATTATGCACATAGAAAAATATGCACTTTGAGAATTATGCACATTGAGAATTATGTACATTGACAATTATGCACATTGAAAATCATGCACATTGAAAATCATGTACATTGAGAATTATGCACATTGAGAATTATGCACATTGAGAATTATGCACATTGACAATTATGCACATTGAAAAATATGCACATTGAAAATTATGCACAATGAAAATTATGCATATTGACAATTATGCACATTAAAAAATATGCACATTGAGAATTATGCACATTGAGAAATATGCACATTAAAAATTAAGCACAATGAAAATTATGCACATTGACAATTATGCACATTGAAAAATATGCACATTGAGAATTATGCACATTGAGAATTATGCACATTGAAAATTATGCACATTGAAAATTATGCACATTGAGAATTATGCACATTGACAATTATGCACATTGAAAATTATGCACATTGAAAATTATGCACATTGAAAATTATGCACATTGAGAATTATGCACATTGAGAATTATGCACATTAAGAAATATGCACATTAAAAATTAAGCACAATGAAAATTATGCACATTGACAATTATGCACATTGAAAAATATGCACATTGAGAATTATGCAAATTGAGAATTATGCACATTGAAAATTATGCAAATTGAAAATTATGCACATTGAGAATTATGCACATTGAGAATTATGCACATTGAGAATTATGCACATTGAAAATTATGCGCATTTAAAATTATGCACATTGAGAATTATGCACATTGAAAATTATGCACATTGAAAATTATGCACAATGAAAATTATGCAGATTGACAATTATGCACATTGAAAATTATGCACATTAAAAATTATGCACATTGAGAATTATGCACATTGAGAAATATGCACATTCAAAATTAAGCACAATGAAAATTATGCACATTGACTATTATGCACATTTAAAATTATGCACATTGAAAATTATGCACATTGAGGATTATGCACATTGACAATTATGCACATTGAAAATTATGCACATTGAAAATTATGCACATTGAAAATTATGCACATTGAGAATTATGCACATTGAGAATTATGCACATTAAGAAATATGCACATTAAAAATTAAGCACAATGAAAATTATGCACATTGACAATTATGCACATTGAAAAATATGCACATTGAGAATTATGCAAATTGAGAATTATGCACATTGAAAATTATGCAAATTGAAAATTATGCACATTGAGAATTATGCACATTGAGAATTATGCACATTGAGAATTATGCACATTTAAAATTATGCACATTGAAAATTATGCACATTGAGAATTATGCACATTGAGAAATATGCACATTAAAAATTAAGCACAATGAAAATTATGCACATTGACAATTATGCACATTGAAAATCATGCACATTGAAAATTATGCACATTGAGAATTATGCACATTGAGAATTATGCACATTGAGAATTATGCACATTGACAATTATGCACATTGAAAATTATGCACATTGAAAATTATGCACATTGAGAAATATGCACATTAAAAATAAGGCACAATGAAAATTATGCACATTGACTATTATGCACATTTAAAATTATGCACATTGAAAATTATGCACATTGACATTTATGCACATTTAAAATTATTCACATTGAAAATTATGCACATTGAAAATTATGCACAATGAAAATTATGCATATTGACAATTATGCACATTGAAAAATATGCACATTGAGAATTATGCACATTGAGAATTATGCACATTGAAAATTATGCACATTGAAAATTATGCACATTGAGAATTATGCACATTGAGAAATATGCACATTAAAAATTAAGCACAATGAAAATTATGCACATTGACAATTATGCACATTGAAAAATATGCACATTGAGAATTATGCACATTGAGAATTATGCACATTGAAAATTATGCACATAGAAAATTATGCACATTGAGAATTATGCACATTGACAATTATGCACATTAAAAATTATGCACATTGAAAATTATGCACATTGAAAATTATGCACATTAAAAATTATGCACATTAAAAATTATGCACATTGAGAATTATGCACATTAAGAAATATGCACATTAAAAATTAAGCACAATGAAAATTATGCACATTGACAATTATGCACATTTAAAATTATACACATTCAAAATTATGCACATTGAAAATTATGCACAATGAAAATTATGCATATTGACAATTATGCAAATTGAAAATTATGCACATTGAGAATTATGCACATTGAGAATTATGCACTTTGAGAATTATGCACGTTGAAAATTATGCGCATTTAAAATTATGCACATTGAGAATTATGCACATTGAGAATTATGCACATTAAAAATTATGCACATTGAAAAATATGCACTTTGAGAATTATGCACATTGAGAATTATGTACATTGACAATTATGCACATTGAAAATCATGCACATTGAAAATCATGCACATTGAGAATTATGCACATTGAGAATTATGCACATTAAAAATTATGCACATTGAAAATTATGCACAATGAAAATTATGCATATTGACAATTATGCACATTAAAAAATATGCACATTGAGAATTATGCACATTGAGAAATATGCACATTAAAAATTAAGCACAATGAAAATTATGCACATTGACAATTATGCACATTGAAAAATATGCACATTGAGAATTATGCACATTAGGAATTATGCACATTGAAAATTATGCACATTGAAAATTATGCACATTGAAAATTATGCACATTTAAAATTATGCACATTGAGAATTATGCACAATGAAAATTATGCACATTGACAATTATGCACATTTAAAATTATTCGCATTGAAAATTATGCACATTGAAAATTATGCACATTGAGAATTATGCATATTGACAATTATGCACATTGAAAAATATGCACATTGAGAATTATGCACATTGAGAATTATGCACATTGAGAATAATGCACATTGAGAATTATGCACATTGAGAATTATGCACATTGAGAAATATGCACATTAAAAATTAAGCACAATGAAAATTATGCACATTGTCAATTATGCACATTGAAAAATATGCACATTGAGAATTATGCAAATTGAGAATTATGCACATTGAAAATTATGCAAATTGAAAATTATGCACATTGAGAATTATGCACAATGAAAATTATGCAGATTGACAATTATGCACATTGAAAATTATGCACATTGAAAATTATGCACATTGAAAATTATGCACATTGAGAATTATGCACATTGAGAAATATGCACATTAAAAATTAAGCACAATGAAAATTATGCACATTGACAATTATGCACATTGAAAATTATGCACATTAAAAATTATACACATTGAGAATTATGCACATTGAGAAATATGCACATTCAAAATTAAGCACAATGAAAATTATGCACATTGACTATTATGCACATTGAAAATTATGCACATTGAGAATTATGCACATTGAGAATTATGCACATTGAGAATTATGCACATTGAAAATTATGCACATTGAGAATTATGCACAATGAAAATTATGCACATTGACAATTATGCACATTTACAATTATTCGCATTGAAAATTATGCACATTGAAAATTATGCACATAGAAAATTATGCACATTGAGAATTATGCACATTGACAATTATGCACATTAAAAATTATGCACATTGAAAATTATGCACATTGAAAATTATGCACATTGAAAATTATGCACATTAAAAATTATGCACATTGAGAATTATGCACATTAAGAAATATGCACATTAAAAATTAAGCACAATGAAAATTATGCACATTGACAATTATGCACATTTAAAATTATACACATTCAAAATTATGCACATTGAAAATTATGCACAATGAAAATTATGCATATTGACAATTATGCAAATTGAAAATTATGCACATTGAGAATTATGCACATTGAGAATTATGCACTTTGAGAATTATGCACGTTGAAAATTATGCGCATTTAAAATTATGCACATTGAGAATTATGCACATTGAGAATTATGCACATTAAAAATTATGCACATTGAAAAATATGCACTTTGAAAATTATGCACATTGAGAATTATGTACATTGACAATTATGCACATTGAAAATCATGCACATTGAAAATCATGCACATTGAAAATTATGCACATTGAGAATTATGCACATTGACAATTATGCACATTGAAAATTATGCACATTGAAAATTATGCACATTAAAAATTATGCACATTGAAAATTATGCAGAATGAAAATTATGCATATTGACAATTATGCACATTAAAAAATATGCACATTGAGAATTATGCACATTGAGAAATATGCACATTAAAAATTAAGCACAATGAAAATTATGCACATTGACAATTATGCACATTGAAAAATATGCACATTGAGAATTATGCACATTGAGAATTATGCACATTGAAAATTATGCACATTGAAAATTATGCACATTGAGAATTATGCACATTGACAATTATGCACATTGAAAATTATGCACATTGAAAATTATGCACATTTAAAATTATGCACATTGAGATTTATGCACAATGAAAATTATGCACATTGACAATTATGCACATTTAAAATTATTCGCATTGAAAATTATGCACATTGAAAATTATGCACAATGAAAATTATGCATATTGACTATTATGCACATTGAAAAATATGCACATTGAGAATTATGCACATTGAGAATTATGCACATTGAGAATAATGCACATTGAGAATTATGCACATTGAGAATTATGCACATTGAGAAATATGCACATTAAAAATTAAGCACAATGAAAATTATGCACATTGACAATTATGCACATTGAAAAATATGCACATTGAGAATTATGCACATTGACAATTATGCACATTGAAAAATATGCACATTGAGAATTATGCACATTGAGAATTATGCACATTTAAAATTATGCACATTGAAAATTATGCACATTGAGAATTATGCACATTGAGAAATATGCACATTGAGAATAATGCACATTGAGAATTATGCACTTTTAAAATTAAGCACAATGAAAATTATGCACATTGACAATTATGCACATTAAAAATTATGCACATTGAAAATTATGCAGAATGAAAATTATGCATATTGACAATTATGCACATTAAAAAATATGCACATTGAGAATTATGCACATTGAGAAATATGCACATTAAAAATTAAGCACAATGAAAATTATGCACATTGACAATTATGCACATTGAAAAATATGCACATTGAGAATTATGCACATTGAGAATTATGCACATTGAAAATTATGCACATTGAAAATTATGCACATTGAGAATTATGCACATTGACAATTATGCACATTGAAAATTATGCACATTGAAAATTATGCACATTTAAAATTATGCACATTGAGATTTATGCACAATGAAAATTATGCACATTGACAATTATGCACATTTAAAATTATTCGCATTGAAAATTATGCACATTGAAAATTATGCACAATGAAAATTATGCATATTGACTATTATGCACATTGAAAAATATGCACATTGAGAATTATGCACATTGAGAATTATGCACATTGAGAATAATGCACATTGAGAATTATGCACATTGAGAATTATGCACATTGAGAAATATGCACATTAAAAATTAAGCACAATGAAAATTATGCACATTGACAATTATGCACATTGAAAAATATGCACATTGAGAATTATGCACATTGACAATTATGCACATTGAAAAATATGCACATTGAGAATTATGCACATTGAGAATTATGCACATTTAAAATTATGCACATTGAAAATTATGCACATTGAGAATTATGCACATTGAGAAATATGCACATTAAAAATTAAGCACAATGAAAATTATGCACATTGACAATTATGCACATTGAAAAATATGCACATTGAAAATTATGCACAATGAAAATTATGCATATTGACAATTATGCACATTAAAAAATATGCACATTGAGAATTATGCACATTGAGAAATATGCACATTCAAAATTAAGCACAATGAAAATTATGCACATTGACAATTATGCACATTGAAAAATATGCACATTGAGAATTATGCACATTGAGAATTATGCACATTGAAAATTATGCACATTGAAAATTATGCACATTGAGAATTATGCACATTGACAATTATGCACATTGAAAATTATGCACATTGAAAATTATGCACATTGAAAATTATGCACATTGAGAATTATGCACATTGAGAATTATGCACATTGAGAAATATGCACATTAAAAATTAAGCACAATGAAAATTATGCACATTGTCAATTATGCACATTGAAAAATATGCACATTGAGAATTATGCAAATTGAGAATTATGCACATTGAAAATTATGCAAATTGAAAATTATGCACATTGAGAATTATGCACAATGAAAATTATGCAGATTGACAATTATGCACATTGAAAATTATGCACATTGAAAATTATGCACATTGAAAATTATGCACATTGAGAATTATGCACATTAAGAAATATGCACATTAAAAATTAAGCACAATGAAAATTATTCACATTGACAATTATGCACATTGAAAAATATGCACATTGAGAATTATGCAAATTGAGAATTATGCACATTGAAAATTATGCAAATTGAAAATTATGCACATTGAGAATTATGCACAATGAAAATTATGCAGATTGACAATTATGCACATTGAAAATTATGCACATTAAAAATTATACACATTGAGAATTATGCACATTGAGAAATATGCACATTCAAAATTAAGCACAATGAAAATTATGCACATTGACTATTATGCACATTGAAAATTATGCACATTGAAAATTATGCACATTGAGAATAATGCACATTGAGAATTATGCACTTTTAAAATTAAGCACAATGAAAATTATGCACATTGACAATTATGCACATTTAAAATTATTCACATTGAAATTATGCACATTGAAAATTATGCACAATGAAAATTATGCATATTGACAATTATGCACATTGAAAAATATGCACATTGAGAATTATGCACATTAAGAATTATGCACATTTAAAATTATGCACATTGAAAATTATGCACATTGAGAATTATGCACATTGAGAAATATGCACATTAAAAATTAAGCACAATGAAAATTATGCACATTGACAATTATGCACATTGAAAAATATGCACATTGAGAATTATGCAAATTGAGAATTATGCACATTGAAAATTATGCAAATTGAAAATAATGCACATTGAGAATTATGCACATTGAGAATTATGCACATTGAGAATTATTCACATTGAAAATTATGCGCATTTAAAATTATGCACATTGGGAATTATGCACATTGAAAATTATGCACATTGAAAATTATGCACAATGAAAATTATGCATATTGACAATTATGCACATTGAAAATTATGCACATTAAAAATTATGCACATTGAGAATTATGCACATTGAGAAATATGCACATTCAAAATTAAGCACAATGAAAATTATGCACATTGACTATTATGCACATTGAAAATTATGCACATTGAGAATTATGCACATTGAGAATTATGCTCTTTGAGAATTATGAACATTGAGAATTATGCAGAATGAAAATTATGCACATTGACTACTATGCACATTAAGAATTATGCACATTAAAAATTATGCACATTAAGAATTATGCACATTGAAAATTATGCACTTAAAAAATTAAGCGCAATAAAAATTATGCACATTGACAATTATGCACATTGAGAATAATGCACATTGAGAATTATGCACATTGAGAATTATGCACATTGAGAAATATGCACATTAAAAATTAAGCACAATGAAAATTATGCACATTGACAATTATGCACATTGAAAAATATGCACATTGAGAATTATGCACATTGACAATTATGCACATTGAAAAATATGCACATTGAGAATTATGCACATTGAGAATTATGCACATATAAAATTATGCACATTGAAAATTATGCACATTGAGAATTATGCACATTGAGAAATATGCACATTAAAAATTAAGCACAATGAAAATTATGCACATTGACAATTATGCACATTGAAAAATATGCACATTGAGAATTATGCAAATTAAGAATTATGCACATTGAAAATTATGCAAATTGAAAATTATGCACATTGAGAATTATGCACATTGAGAAATATGCACATTAAAAATTAAGCACAATGAAAATTATGCACATTGACAATTATGCACATTGAAAAATATGCACATTGAGAATTATGCACATTGACAATTATGCACATTGAAAAATATGCACATTGAGAATTATGCACATTGAGAATTATGCACATTTAAAATTATGCACATTGAAAATTATGCACATTGAGAATTATGCACATTAAGAAATATGCACATTAAAAATTAAGCACAATGAAAATTATGCACATTGACAATTATGCACATTGAAAAATATGCACATTGAGAATTATGCACATTGAGAATTATTCACATTGAAAATTATGCGCATTTAAAATTATGCACATTGAGAATTATGCACATTGAAAATTATGCACATTGAAAATTATGCACAATGAAAATTATGCATATTGACAATTATCCACATTGAAAATTATGCACATTAAAAATTATGCACATTGAGAATTATGCACATTGAAAAATATGCACATTCAAAATTAAGCACAATGAAAATTATGCACATTGACTATTATGCACATTGAAAATTATGCACATTGAGAATTATGCACATTGAGAATTATGCACATTGAGAATTATGCACATTGAGAATTATGCACATTGAGAATTATGCTCTTTGAGAATTATGAACATTGAGAATTATGCAGAATGAAAATTATGCACATTGAATACTATGCACATTAAGAATTATGCACATTAAAAATTATGCACATTAAGAATTATGCACATTGAAAATTATGCACTTAAAAAATTAAGCGCAATAAAAATTATGCACATTGACAATTATGCACATTGAGAATAATGCACATTGAGAATTATGCACATTGAGAATTATGCACATTGAGAAATATGCACATTAAAAATTAAGCACAATGAAAATTATGCACATTGACAATTATGCACATTGAAAAATATGCACATTGAGAATTATGCACATTGACAATTATGCACATTGAAAAATATGCACATTGAGAATTATGCACATTGAGAATTATGCACATATAAAATTATGCACATTGAAAATTATGCACATTGAGAATTATGCACATTGAGAAATATGCACATTAAAAATTAAGCACAATGAAAATTATGCACATTGACAATTATGCACATTGAAAAATATGCACATTGAGAATTATGCAAATTAAGAATTATGCACATTGAAAATTATGCAAATTGAAAATTATGCACATTGAGAATTATGCACATTGAGAAATATGCACATTAAAAATTAAGCACAATGAAAATTTTGCACATTGACAATTATGCACATTGAAAAATATGCACATTGAGAATTATGCACATTGACAATTATGCACATTGAAAAATATGCACATTGAGAATTATGCACATTGAGAATTATGCACATTTAAAATTATGCACATTGAAAATTATGCACATTGAGAATTATGCACATTGAGAAATATGCACATTAAAAATTAAGCACAATGAAAATTATGCACATTGACAATTATGCACATTGAAAAATATGCACATTTAAAATTATTCGCATTGAAAATTATGCACATTGAAAATTATGCACAATGAAAATTATGCATATTGACAATTATGCACATTGAAAAATATGCACATTGAGAATTATGCACATTGAGAATTATGCACATTGAGAATAATGCACATTGAGAATTATGCACATTGAGAATTATGCACATTGACAATTATGCACATTGAAAAATATGCACATTGAGAATTATGCACATTGAGAATTATGCACATATAAAATTATGCACATTGAAAATTATGCACATTGAGAATTATGCACATTGAGAAATATGCACATTAAAAATTAAGCACAATGAAAATTATGCACATTGACAATTATGCACATTGAAAAATATGCACATTGAGAATTATGCAAATTAAGAATTATGCACATTGAAAATTATGCAAATTGAAAATTATGCACATTGAGAATTATGCACATTGAGAAATATGCACATTAAAAATTAAGCACAATGAAAATTTTGCACATTGACAATTATGCACATTGAAAAATATGCACATTGAGAATTATGCACATTGACAATTATGCACATTGAAAAATATGCACATTGAGAATTATGCACATTGAGAATTATGCACATTTAAAATTATGCACATTGAAAATTATGCACATTGAGAATTATGCACATTGAGAAATATGCACATTAAAAATTAAGCACAATGAAAATTATGCACATTGACAATTATGCACATTGAAAAATATGCACATTTAAAATTATTCGCATTGAAAATTATGCACATTGAAAATTATGCACAATGAAAATTATGCATATTGACAATTATGCACATTGAAAAATATGCACATTGAGAATTATGCACATTGAGAATTATGCACATTGAGAATAATGCACATTGAGAATTATGCACATTGAGAATTATGCACATTGAGAAATATGCACATTAAAAATTAAGCACAATGAAAATTATGCACATTGACAATTATGCACATTGAAAAATATGCACATTGAGAATTATGCACATTGACAATTATGCACATTGAAAAATATGCACATTGAGAATTATGCACATTGAGAATTATGCACATTTAAAATTATGCACATTGAAAATTATGCACATTGAGAATTATGCACATGGAGAAATATGCACATTAAAAATTATGCAAAATGAAAATTATGCACATTGACAATTATGCACATTGAAAAATATGCACATTGAGAATTATGCAAATTGAGAATTATGCACATTGAAAATTATGCAAATTGAAAATTATGCACATTGAGAATTATGCACATTGAGAATTATGCACATTGAGAATTATGCACATTGAAAATTATGCACATTGAAAATTATGCACATTGAGAATTATGCACATGGAGAAATATGCACATTAAAAATTATGCAAAATGAAAATTATGCACATTGACAATTATGCACATTGAAAAATATGCACATTGAGAAATATGCACATTAAAAATTAAGCACAATGAAAATTTTGCACATTGACAATTATGCACATTGAAAAATATGCACATTGAGAATTATGCACATTGACAATTATGCACATTGAAAAATATGCACATTGAGAATTATGCACATTGAGAATTATGCACATTTAAAATTATGCACATTGAAAATTATGCACATTGAGAATTATGCACATTGAGAAATATGCACATTAAAAATTAAGCACAATGAAAATTATGCACAATGAAAATTATGCACATTGACAATTATGCACATTTAAAATTATTCGCATTGAAAATTATGCACATTGAAAATTATGCACAATGAAAATTATGCATATTGACAATTATGCACATTGAAAAATATGCACATTGAGAATTATGCACATTGAGAATTATGCACATTGAGAATAATGCACATTGAGAATTATGCACATTGAGAATTATGCACATTGAGAAATATGCACATTAAAAATTAAGCACAATGAAAATTATGCACATTGACAATTATGCACATTGAAAAATATGCACATTGAGAATTATGCACATTGACAATTATGCACATTGAAAAATATGCACATTGAGAATTATGCACATTGAGAATTATGCACATTTAAAATTATGCACATTGAAAATTATGCACATTGAGAATTATGCACATGGAGAAATATGCACATTAAAAATTATGCAAAATGAAAATTATGCACATTGACAATTATGCACATTGAAAAATATGCACATTGAGAATTATGCAAATTGAGAATTATGCACATTGAAAATTATGCAAATTGAAAATTATGCACATTGAGAATTATGCACATTGAGAATTATGCACATTGAGAATTATGCACATTGAAAATTATGCGCATTTAAAATTATGCACATTGAGAATTATGCACATTGAAAATTATGCACATTGAAAATTATGCACAATGAAAATTATGCAGATTGACAATTATGCACATTGAAAATTATGCACATTAAAAATTATGCACATTGAGAATTATGCACATTGAGAAATATGCACATTCAAAATTAAGCACAATGAAAATTATGCACATTGACTATTATGCACATTTAAAATTAAGCACATTGAAAATTATGCACATTGAGGATTATGCACATTGACAATTATGCACATTGAAAATTATGCACATTGAAAAATATGCACATTAAAAATTATGCACATTGAAAATTATGCACATTGAGAATAATGCACATTGAGAATTATGCACTTTTAAAATTAAGCACAATGAAAATTATGCACATTGACAATTATGCACATTTAAAATTATTCACATTGAAATTATGCACATTGAAAATTATGCACAATGAAAATTATGCATATTGACAATTATGCACATTGAAAAATATGCACATTGAGAATTATGCACATTGAGAATTATGCACATTTAAAATTATGCACATTGAAAATTATGCACATTGTGAATTATGCACATTGAGAAATATGCACATTAAAAATTAAGCAAAATGAAAATTATGCACATTGACAATTATGCACATTGAAAAATATGCTCATTGAAAATTATGCAAATTGAAAATTATGCACATTGAGAATTATGCACATTGAGAATTATGCACATTGAGAATTATGCACATTGAAAATTATGCGCATTTAAAATTATGCACATTGAGAATTATGCACATTGAAAATTATGCACATTGAAAATTATGCACAATGAAAATTATGCAGATTGACAATTATGCACATTGAAAATTATGCACATTAAAAATTATGCACATTGAGAATTATGCACATTGAGAAATATGCACATTAAAAATTAAGCACAATGAAAATTATGCACATTGACAATTATGCACATTTAAAATTATACACATTCAAAATTATGCACATTGAAAATTATGCACAATGAAAATTATGCATATTGACAATTATGCAAATTGAAAATTATGCACATTGAGAATTATGCACATTGAGAATTATGCACTTTGAGAATTATGCACGTTGAAAATTATGCGCATTTAAAATTATGCACATTGAGAATTATGCACATTGAGAATTATGCACATTAAAAATTATGCACATTGAAAAATATGCACTTTGAGAATTATGCACATTGAGAATTATGTACATTGACAATTATGCACATTGAAAATCATGCACATTGAAAATCATGCACATTGAGAATTATGCACATTGAGAATTATGCACATTGAGAATTATGCACATTGACAATTATGCACATTGAAAATTATGCACATTGAAAATTATGCACATTAAAAATTATGCACATTGAAAATTATGCACAATGAAAATTATGCATATTGACAATTATGCACATTAAAAAATATGCACATTGAGAATTATGCACATTGAGAAATATGCACATTAAAAATTAAGCACAATGAAAATTATGCACATTGACAATTATGCACATTGAAAAATATGCACATTGAGAATTATGCACATTGAGAATTATGCACATTAAAAATTATGCACATTGAAAATTATGCACATTGAGAATTATGCACATTGACAATTATGCACATTGAAAATTATGCACATTGAAAATTATGCACATTGAAAATTATGCACATTGAAAATTATGCACAATGAAAATTATGCACATTGACAATTATGGACATTTAAAATTATTCGCATTGAAAATTATGCACATTGAAAATTATGCACAATGAAAATTATGCATATTGACAATTATGCACATTGAAAAATATGCACATTGAGAATTATGCACATTGAGAATTATGCACATTGAGAATAATGCACATTGAGAATTATGCACATTGAGAATTATGCACATTGAGAAATATGCACATTAAAAATTAAGCACAATGAAAATTATGCACATTGACAATTATGCACATTAAAAAATATGCACATTGAGAATTATGCACATTGACAATTATGCACATTGAAAAATATGCACATTGAGAATTATGCACATTGAGAATTATGCACATTTAAAATTATGCACATTGAAAATTATGCACATTGAGAATTATGCACATTGAGAAATATGCACATTAAAAATTAAGCACAATGAAAATTATG
This sequence comes from Ganaspis brasiliensis, assembly GCA_037103525.1. Lineage (NCBI taxonomy): Eukaryota > Metazoa > Arthropoda > Insecta > Hymenoptera > Figitidae > Ganaspis > Ganaspis brasiliensis. The sequence goes on along the minus strand of JAZKLR010000061.1, from coordinate 1,774,968 downwards.
CACATTGACAATTATGCACATTGAAAAATATGCACATTGAGAATTATGCAAATTGAGAATTATGCACATTGAAAATTATGCAAATTGAAAATTATGCACATTGAGAATTATGCACATTGAAAATTATGCGCATTTAAAATTATGCACATTGAGAATTATGCACATTGAAAATTATGCACATTGAAAATTATGCACAATGAAAATTATGCATATTGACAATTATGCACATTGAAAATTATGCACATTAAAAATTATGCACATTGAGAATTATGCACATTGAGAATTATGCACAATGAAAATTATGCATATTGACAATTATGCACATTGAAAATTATGCACAATGAAAATTATGCACATTGAGAATTATGCACATTGAGAATTATGCACATTGAGAATTATGCACATTGAGAATTATGCACATTGAGAATTATGCACATTGAGAATAATGCACATTGAGAATTATGCACATTGAGAATTATGCACATTGAGAAATATGCACATTAAAAATTAAGCACAATGAAAATTATGCACATTGACAATTATGCACATTGAAAAATATGCACATTGCGAATTATGCACATTGACAATTATGCACATTGAAAAATATGCACATTGAGAATTATGCACATTGAGAATTATGCACAATGAAAATTATGCACATTGAAAATTATGCACATTGAGAATTATGCACATTGAGAAATATGCACATTAAAAATTAAGCTCAATGAAAATTATGCACATTGACAATTATGCACATTGAAAAATATGCACATTGAGAATTATGCAAATTGAGAATTATGCACATTGAAAATTATGCAAATTGAAAATTATGCACATTGAGAATTATGCACATTGAGAAATATGCACATTAAAAATTAAGCTCAATGAAAATTATGCACATTGACAATTATGCACATTGAAAAATATGCACATTGAGAATTATGCAAATTGAGAATTATGCACATTAAAAATTATGCACATTGAGAATTATGCACATTGAGAATTATGCACAATGAAAATTATGCATATTGACAATTATGCACATTGAAAATTATGCACAATGAAAATTATGCACATTGAGAATTATGCACATTGAGAATTATGCACATTGAGAATTATGCACATTGAGAATTATGCACATTGAGAATTATGCTCTTTGAGAATTATGAACATTGAGAATTATGCAGAATGAAAATTATGCACATTGACTACTATGCACATTAAGAATTATGCACATTAAAAATTATGCACATTAAGAATTATGCACATTGAAAATTATGCACTTAAAAAATTAAGCGCAATAAAAATTATGCACATTGACAATTATGCACATTTAAAATAATGCACATTGAAAATTATGCACATTGAGAATTATGCACAATGAAAATTATGCACATTGACAATTATGCACATTTAAAATTATTCGCATTGAAAATTATGCACATTGAAAATTATGCACAATGAAAATTATGCATATTGACAATTATGCACATTGAAAAATATGCACATTGAGAATTATGCACATTGAGAATTATGCACATTGAGAATAATGCACATTGAGAATTATGCACATTGAGAAATATGCACATTAAAAATTAAGCACAATGAAAATTATGCACATTGACAATTATGCACATTGAAAATTATGCACATTGAGAATTATGCACATTGACAATTATGCACATTGAGAAATATGCACATTAAAAATTAAGCACAATGAAAATTATGCACATTGACAATTATGCACATTGAAAAATATGCACATTGAGAATTATGCAAATTGAGAATTATGCACATTGAAAATTATGCAAATTGAAAATTATGCACATTGAGAATTATGCACATTGAGAATTATGCACATTGAGAATTATGCACATTGAAAATTATGCGCATTTAAAATTATGCACATTGAGAATTATGCACATTGAAAATTATGCACATTGAAAATTATGCACAATGAAAATTATGCAGATTGACAATTATGCACATTGAAAATTATGCACATTAAAAATTATGCACATTGAGAATTATGCACATTGAGAAATATGCACATTCAAAATTAAGCACAATGAAAATTATGCACATTGACTATTATGCACATTTAAAATTATGCACATTGAAAATTATGCACATTGAGAATTATGCACATTGAAAATTATGCACATAGAAAATTATGCACATTGAGAATTATGCACATTGACAATTATGCACATTAAAAATTATGCACATTGAAAATTATGCACATTGAAAATTATGCACATTGAAAATTATGCACATTAAAAATTATGCACATTAAGAATTATGCACATTAAGAAATATGCACATTAAAAATTAAGCACAATGAAAATTATGCACATTGACAATTATGCACATTTAAAATTATACACATTCAAAATTATGCACATTGAAAATTATGCACAATGAAAATTATGCATATTGACAATTATGCAAATTGAAAATTATGCACATTGAGAATTATGCACATTGAGAATTATGCACTTTGAGAATTATGCACGTTGAAAATTATGCGCATTTAAAATTATGCACATTGAGAATTATGCACATTGAGAATTATGCACATTAAAAATTATGCACATTGAAAAATATGCACTTTGAGAATTATGCACATTGAGAATTATGTACATTGACAATTATGCACATTGAAAATCATGCACATTGAGAATTATGCACATTGAGAATTATGCACATTGAGAATTATGCACATTGACAATTATGCACATTGAAAATTATGCACATTGAAAATTATGCACATTAAAAATTATGCACATTGAAAATTATGCACAATGAAAATTATGCATATTGACAATTATGCACATTAAAAAATATGCACATTGAGAATTATGCACATTGAGAAATATGCACATTAAAAATTAAGCACAATGAAAATTATGCACATTGACAATTATGCACATTGAAAAATATGCACATTGAGAATTATGCACATTGAGAATTATGCACATTGAAAATTATGCACATTGAAAATTATGCACATTGAGAATTATGCACATTGACAATTATGCACATTGAAAATTATGCACATTGAAAATTATGCACATTTAAAATTATGCACATTGAGAATTATGCACAATGAAAATTATGCACATTGACAATTATGCACATTTAAAATTATTCGCATTGAAAATTATGCACATTGAAAATTATGCACAATGAAAATTATGCATATTGACAATTATGCACATTGAAAAATATGCACATTGAGAATTATGCACATTGAGAATTATGCACATTGAGAATAATGCACATTGAGAATTATGCACATTGAGAATTATGCACATTGAGAAATATGCACATTAAAAATTAAGCACAATGAAAATTATGCACATTGACAATTATGCACATTGAAAAATATGCACATTGAGAATTATGCACATTGACAATTATGCACATTGAAAAATATGCACATTGAGAATTATGCACATTGAGAATTATGCACATTTAAAATTATGCACATTGAAAATTATGCACATTGAGAATTATGCACATTGAGAAATATGCACATTAAAAATTAAGCACAATGAAAATTATGCACATTGACAATTATGCACATTGAAAAATATGCACATTGAAAATTATGCACAATGAAAATTATGCATATTGACAATTATGCACATTAAAAAATATGCACATTGAGAATTATGCACATTGAGAAATATGCACATTAAAAATTAAGCACAATGAAAATTATGCACATTGACAATTATGCACATTGAAAAATATACACATTGAGAATTATGCACATTGAGAATTATGCACATTGAAAATTATGCACATTGAAAATTATGCACATTGAGAATTATGCACATTGTTAATTATGCACATTGAAAATTATGCACATTGAAAATTATGCACATTGAAAATTATGCACATTGAGAATTATGCACATTGAGAATTATGCACATTGAGAAATATGCACATTAAAAATTAAGCACAATGAAAATTATGCACATTGTCAATTATGCACATTGAAAAATATGCACATTGAGAATTATGCAAATTGAGAATTATGCACATTGAAAATTATGCAAACTGAAAATTATGCACATTGAGAATTATGCACAATGAAAATTATGCAGATTGACAATTATGCACATTGAAAATTATGCACATTGAAAATTATGCACATTGAAAATTATGCACATTGAGAATTATGCACATTGAGAAATATGCACATTAAAAATTAAGCACAATGAAAATTATGCACATTGACAATTATGCACATTGAAAATTATGCAGATTGACAATTATGCACATTGAAAATTATGCACATTAAAAATTATACACATTGAGAATTATGCACATTGAGAAATATGCACATTCAAAATTAAGCACAATGAAAATTATGCACATTGACTATTATGCACATTGAAAATTATGCACATTGAGAATTATGCACATTGAGAATTATGCACATTGAGAATTATGCACATTGAAAATTATGCACATTGAGAATTATGCACAATGAAAAATATGCACATTGACAATTATGCACATTTAAAATTATTCGCATTGAAAATTATGCACATTGAAAATTATGCACATAGAAAATTATGCACATTGAGAATTATGCACATTGACAATTATGCACATTAAAAATTATGCACATTGAAAATTATGCACATTGAAAATTATGCACATTGAAAATTATGCACATTAAAAATTATGCACATTGAGAATTATGCACATTAAGAAATATGCACATTAAAAATTAAGCACAATGAAAATTATGCACATTGACAATTATGCACATTTAAAATTATACACATTCAAAATTATGCACATTGAAAATTATGCACAATGAAAATTATGCATATTGACAATTATGCAAATTGAAAATTATGCACATTGAGAATTATGCACATTGAGAATTATGCACTTTGAGAATTATGCACGTTGAAAATTATGCGCATTTAAAATTATGCACATTGAGAATTATGCACATTGAGAATTATGCACATTAAAAATTATGCACATTGAAAAATATGCACTTTGAGAATTATGCACATTGAGAATTATGTACATTGACAATTATGCACATTGAAAATCATGCACATTGAAAATCATGCACATTGAGAATTATGCACATTGAGAATTATGCACATTGAGAATTATGCACATTGACAATTATGCACATTGAAAATTATGCACATTGAAAATTATGCACATTAAAAATTATGCACATTGAAAATTATGCACAATGAAAATTATGCATATTGACAATTATGCACATTAAAAAATATGCACATTGAGAATTATGCACATTGAGAAATATGCACATTAAAAATTAAGCACAATGAAAATTATGCACATTGACAATTATGCACATTGAAAAATATGCACATTGAGAATTATGCACATTGAGAATTATGCACATTGAAAATTATGCACATTGAAAATTATGCACATTGAGAATTATGCACATTGACAATTATGCACATTGAAAATTATGCACATTGAAAATTATGCACATTTAAAATTATGCACATTGAGAATTATGCACAATGAAAATTATGCACATTGACAATTATGCACATTTAAAATTATTCGCATTGAAAATTATGCACATTGAAAATTATGCACAATGAAAATTATGCATATTGACAATTATGCACATTGAAAAATATGCACATTGAGAATTATGCACATTGAGAATTATGCACATTGAGAATAATGCACATTGAGAATTATGCACATTGAGAATTATGCACATTGAGAAATATGCACATCAAAAATTAAGCACAATGAAAATTATGCACATTGACAATTATGCACATTGAAAAATATGCACATTGAGAATTATGCACATTGACAATTATGCACATTGAAAAATATGCACATTGAGAATTATGCACATTGAGAATTATGCACATTTAAAATTATGCACATTGAAAATTATGCACATTGAGAATTATGCACATTGAGAAATATGCACATTAAAAATTAAGCACAATGAAAATTATGCACATTGACAATTATGCACATTGAAAAATATGCACATTGAAAATTATGCACAATGAAAATTATGCATATTGACAATTATGCACATTAAAAAATATGCACATTGAGAATTATGCACATTGAGAAATATGCATATTAAAAATTAAGCACAATGAAAATTATGCACATTGACAATTATGCACACTGAAAAATATGCACATTGAGAATTATGCACATTGAGAATTATGCACATTGAAAATTATGCACATTGAAAATTATGCACATTGAGAATTATGCACATTGACAATTATGCACATTGAAAATTATGCACATTGAAAATTATGCACATTGAAAATTATGCACATTGAGAATTATGCACATTGACAATTATGCACATTGAAAATTATGCACATTGAAAATTATGCACATTGAAAATTATGCACATTGAGAATTATGCACATTGACAATTATGCACATTGAAAATTATGCACATTGAAAATTATGCACATTGAAAATTATGCACATTGAGAATTATGCACATTGACAATTATGCACATTGAAAATTATGCACATTGAAAATTATGCACATTGAAAATTATGCACATTGAAAATTATGCACATTGAGAATTATGCACAATGAAAATTATGCACATTGACAATTATGCACATTTAAAATTATTCGCATTGAAAATTATGCACATTGAAAATTATGCACAATGAAAATTATGCATATTGACAATTATGCACATTGAAAAATATGCACATTGAGAATTATGCACATTGAGAATTATGCACATTGAGAATAATGCACATTGAGAATTATGCACATTGAGAATTATGCACATTGAGAAATATGCACATTAAAAATTAAGCACAATGAAAATTATGCACATTGACAATTATGCACATTGAAAAATATGCACATTGAGAATTATGCACATTGACAATTATGCACATTGAAAAATATGCACATTGAGAATTATGCACATTGAGAATTATGCACATTTAAAATTATGCACATTGAAAATTATGCACATTGAGAATTATGCACATTGAGAAATATGCACATTAAAAATTAAGCACAATGAAAATTATGCACATTGACAATTATGCACATTGAAAAATATGCACATTGAGAATTATGCACATTGAGAATTGTGCACATTTAAAATTATGCACATTGAAAATTATGCACATTGAGAATTATGCACATTGAGAAATATGCACATTAAAAATTAAGCACAATGAAAATTATGCACATTGACAATTATGCACATTGAAAATCATGCACATTGGAAATTATGCACATTGACAATTATGCACATTGAGAATTATGCACATTGAGAATTATGCACATTGACAATTATGCACATTGAAAATTATGCACATTGGAAATTATGCACATTGACAATTATGCACATTGAGAATTATGCACATTGAGAATTATGCACATTGACAATTATGCACAATGAAAATTATGCACATTGACTATTATGCACATTTAAAATTATGCACATTGAAAATTATGCACATTGACATTTATGCACATTTAAAATAATTCAAATTGAGAAATATGCACATTAAAAATTAAGCACAATGAAAATTATGCACATTGACAATTATGCACATTGAAAAATATGCACATTGAGAATTATGCACATTGAGAATTATGCACATTGAAAATTATGCACATAGAAAATTATGCACATTGAGAATTATGCACATTGACAATTATGCACATTAAAAATTATGCACATTGAAAATTATGCACATTGAAAATTATGCACATTGAAAATTATGCACATTAAAAATTATGCACATTGAGAATTATGCACATTGAGAAATATGCACATTAAAAATTAAGCACAATGAAAATTATGCACATTGACAATTATGCACATTTAAAATTATACACATTCAAAATTATGCACATTGAAAATTATGCACAATGAAAATTATGCATATTGACAATTATGCAAATTGAAAATTATGCACATTGAGAATTATGCACATTGAGAATTATGCACTTTGAGAATTATGCACGTTGAAAATTATGCGCATTTAAAATTATGCACATTGAGAATTATGCACATTGAGAATTATGCACATTAAAAATTATGCACATAGAAAAATATGCACTTTGAGAATTATGCACATTGAGAATTATGTACATTGACAATTATGCACATTGAAAATCATGCACATTGAAAATCATGTACATTGAGAATTATGCACATTGAGAATTATGCACATTGAGAATTATGCACATTGACAATTATGCACATTGAAAAATATGCACATTGAAAATTATGCACAATGAAAATTATGCATATTGACAATTATGCACATTAAAAAATATGCACATTGAGAATTATGCACATTGAGAAATATGCACATTAAAAATTAAGCACAATGAAAATTATGCACATTGACAATTATGCACATTGAAAAATATGCACATTGAGAATTATGCACATTGAGAATTATGCACATTGAAAATTATGCACATTGAAAATTATGCACATTGAGAATTATGCACATTGACAATTATGCACATTGAAAATTATGCACATTGAAAATTATGCACATTGAAAATTATGCACATTGAGAATTATGCACATTGAGAATTATGCACATTAAGAAATATGCACATTAAAAATTAAGCACAATGAAAATTATGCACATTGACAATTATGCACATTGAAAAATATGCACATTGAGAATTATGCAAATTGAGAATTATGCACATTGAAAATTATGCAAATTGAAAATTATGCACATTGAGAATTATGCACATTGAGAATTATGCACATTGAGAATTATGCACATTGAAAATTATGCGCATTTAAAATTATGCACATTGAGAATTATGCACATTGAAAATTATGCACATTGAAAATTATGCACAATGAAAATTATGCAGATTGACAATTATGCACATTGAAAATTATGCACATTAAAAATTATGCACATTGAGAATTATGCACATTGAGAAATATGCACATTCAAAATTAAGCACAATGAAAATTATGCACATTGACTATTATGCACATTTAAAATTATGCACATTGAAAATTATGCACATTGAGGATTATGCACATTGACAATTATGCACATTGAAAATTATGCACATTGAAAATTATGCACATTGAAAATTATGCACATTGAGAATTATGCACATTGAGAATTATGCACATTAAGAAATATGCACATTAAAAATTAAGCACAATGAAAATTATGCACATTGACAATTATGCACATTGAAAAATATGCACATTGAGAATTATGCAAATTGAGAATTATGCACATTGAAAATTATGCAAATTGAAAATTATGCACATTGAGAATTATGCACATTGAGAATTATGCACATTGAGAATTATGCACATTTAAAATTATGCACATTGAAAATTATGCACATTGAGAATTATGCACATTGAGAAATATGCACATTAAAAATTAAGCACAATGAAAATTATGCACATTGACAATTATGCACATTGAAAATCATGCACATTGAAAATTATGCACATTGAGAATTATGCACATTGAGAATTATGCACATTGAGAATTATGCACATTGACAATTATGCACATTGAAAATTATGCACATTGAAAATTATGCACATTGAGAAATATGCACATTAAAAATAAGGCACAATGAAAATTATGCACATTGACTATTATGCACATTTAAAATTATGCACATTGAAAATTATGCACATTGACATTTATGCACATTTAAAATTATTCACATTGAAAATTATGCACATTGAAAATTATGCACAATGAAAATTATGCATATTGACAATTATGCACATTGAAAAATATGCACATTGAGAATTATGCACATTGAGAATTATGCACATTGAAAATTATGCACATTGAAAATTATGCACATTGAGAATTATGCACATTGAGAAATATGCACATTAAAAATTAAGCACAATGAAAATTATGCACATTGACAATTATGCACATTGAAAAATATGCACATTGAGAATTATGCACATTGAGAATTATGCACATTGAAAATTATGCACATAGAAAATTATGCACATTGAGAATTATGCACATTGACAATTATGCACATTAAAAATTATGCACATTGAAAATTATGCACATTGAAAATTATGCACATTAAAAATTATGCACATTAAAAATTATGCACATTGAGAATTATGCACATTGAGAATTATGCACATTGAGAATTATGCACATTGACAATTATGCACATTGAAAATTATGCACATTGAAAATTATGCACATTAAAAATTATGCACATTGAAAATTATGCACAATGAAAATTATGCATATTGACAATTATGCACATTAAAAAATATGCACATTGAGAATTATGCACATTGAGAAATATGCACATTAAAAATTAAGCACAATGAAAATTATGCACATTGACAATTATGCACATTGAAAAATATGCACATTGAGAATTATGCACATTGAGAATTATGCACATTGAAAATTATGCACATTGAAAATTATGCACATTGAGAATTATGCACATTGACAATTATGCACATTGAAAATTATGCACATTGAAAATTATGCACATTTAAAATTATGCACATTGAGAATTATGCACAATGAAAATTATGCACATTGACAATTATGCACATTTAAAATTATTCGCATTGAAAATTATGCACATTGAAAATTATGCACAATGAAAATTATGCATATTGACAATTATGCACATTGAAAAATATGCACATTGAGAATTATGCACATTGAGAATTATGCACATTGAGAATAATGCACATTGAGAATTATGCACATTGAGAATTATGCACATTGAGAAATATGCACATCAAAAATTAAGCACAATGAAAATTATGCACATTGACAATTATGCACATTGAAAAATATGCACATTGAGAATTATGCACATTGACAATTATGCACATTGAAAAATATGCACATTGAGAATTATGCACATTGAGAATTATGCACATTTAAAATTATGCACATTGAAAATTATGCACATTGAGAATTATGCACATTGAGAAATATGCACATTAAAAATTAAGCACAATGAAAATTATGCACATTGACAATTATGCACATTGAAAAATATGCACATTGAAAATTATGCACAATGAAAATTATGCATATTGACAATTATGCACATTAAAAAATATGCACATTGAGAATTATGCACATTGAGAAATATGCATATTAAAAATTAAGCACAATGAAAATTATGCACATTGACAATTATGCACACTGAAAAATATGCACATTGAGAATTATGCACATTGAGAATTATGCACATTGAAAATTATGCACATTGAAAATTATGCACATTGAGAATTATGCACATTGACAATTATGCACATTGAAAATTATGCACATTGAAAATTATGCACATTGAAAATTATGCACATTGAGAATTATGCACATTGACAATTATGCACATTGAAAATTATGCACATTGAAAATTATGCACATTGAAAATTATGCACATTGAGAATTATGCACATTGACAATTATGCACATTGAAAATTATGCACATTGAAAATTATGCACATTGAAAATTATGCACATTGAGAATTATGCACATTGACAATTATGCACATTGAAAATTATGCACATTGAAAATTATGCACATTGAAAATTATGCACATTGAAAATTATGCACATTGAGAATTATGCACAATGAAAATTATGCACATTGACAATTATGCACATTTAAAATTATTCGCATTGAAAATTATGCACATTGAAAATTATGCACAATGAAAATTATGCATATTGACAATTATGCACATTGAAAAATATGCACATTGAGAATTATGCACATTGAGAATTATGCACATTGAGAATAATGCACATTGAGAATTATGCACATTGAGAATTATGCACATTGAGAAATATGCACATTAAAAATTAAGCACAATGAAAATTATGCACATTGACAATTATGCACATTGAAAAATATGCACATTGAGAATTATGCACATTGACAATTATGCACATTGAAAAATATGCACATTGAGAATTATGCACATTGAGAATTATGCACATTTAAAATTATGCACATTGAAAATTATGCACATTGAGAATTATGCACATTGAGAAATATGCACATTAAAAATTAAGCACAATGAAAATTATGCACATTGACAATTATGCACATTGAAAAATATGCACATTGAGAATTATGCACATTGAGAATTGTGCACATTTAAAATTATGCACATTGAAAATTATGCACATTGAGAATTATGCACATTGAGAAATATGCACATTAAAAATTAAGCACAATGAAAATTATGCACATTGACAATTATGCACATTGAAAATCATGCACATTGGAAATTATGCACATTGACAATTATGCACATTGAGAATTATGCACATTGAGAATTATGCACATTGACAATTATGCACATTGAAAATTATGCACATTAAAAATTATGCACATTGAGAAATATGCACATTAAAAATAAGGCACAATGAAAATTATGCACATTGACTATTATGCACATTTAAAATTATGCACATTGAAAATTATGCACATTGACATTTATGCACATTTAAAATAATTCAAATTGAGAAATATGCACATTAAAAATGAAGCACAATGAAAATTATGCACATTGACAATTATGCACATTGAAAAATATGCACATTGAGAATTATGCACATTGAGAATTATGCACATTGAAAATTATGCACATAGAAAATTATGCACATTGAGAATTATGCACATTGACAATTATGCACATTAAAAATTATGCACATTGAAAATTATGCACATTGAAAATTATGCACATTGAAAATTATGCACATTAAAAATTATGCACATTGAGAATTATGCACATTGAGAAATATGCACATTAAAAATTAAGCACAATGAAAATTATGCACATTGACAATTATGCACATTTAAAATTATACACATTCAAAATTATGCACATTGAAAATTATGCACAATGAAAATTATGCATATTGACAATTATGCAAATTGAAAATTATGCACATTGAGAATTATGCACATTGAGAATTATGCACTTTGAGAATTATGCACGTTGAAAATTATGCGCATTAAAAATTATGCACATTGAGAATTATGCACATTGAGAATTATGCACATTAAAAATTATGCACATAGAAAAATATGCACTTTGAGAATTATGCACATTGAGAATTATGTACATTGACAATTATGCACATTGAAAATCATGCACATTGAAAATCATGTACATTGAGAATTATGCACATTGAGAATTATGCACATTGAGAATTATGCACATTGACAATTATGCACATTGAAAAATATGCACATTGAAAATTATGCACAATGAAAATTATGCATATTGACAATTATGCACATTAAAAAATATGCACATTGAGAATTATGCACATTGAGAAATATGCACATTAAAAATTAAGCACAATGAAAATTATGCACATTGACAATTATGCACATTGAAAAATATGCACATTGAGAATTATGCACATTGAGAATTATGCACATTGAAAATTATGCACATTGAAAATTATGCACATTGAGAATTATGCACATTGACAATTATGCACATTGAAAATTATGCACATTGAAAATTATGCACATTGAAAATTATGCACATTGAGAATTATGCACATTGAGAATTATGCACATTAAGAAATATGCACATTAAAAATTAAGCACAATGAAAATTATGCACATTGACAATTATGCACATTGAAAAATATGCACATTGAGAATTATGCAAATTGAGAATTATGCACATTGAAAATTATGCAAATTGAAAATTATGCACATTGAGAATTATGCACATTGAGAATTATGCACATTGAGAATTATGCACATTGAAAATTATGCGCATTTAAAATTATGCACATTGAGAATTATGCACATTGAAAATTATGCACATTGAAAATTATGCACAATGAAAATTATGCAGATTGACAATTATGCACATTGAAAATTATGCACATTAAAAATTATGCACATTGAGAATTATGCACATTGAGAAATATGCACATTCAAAATTAAGCACAATGAAAATTATGCACATTGACTATTATGCACATTTAAAATTATGCACATTGAAAATTATGCACATTGAGGATTATGCACATTGACAATTATGCACATTGAAAATTATGCACATTGAAAATTATGCACATTGAAAATTATGCACATTGAGAATTATGCACATTGAGAATTATGCACATTAAGAAATATGCACATTAAAAATTAAGCACAATGAAAATTATGCACATTGACAATTATGCACATTGAAAAATATGCACATTGAGAATTATGCAAATTGAGAATTATGCACATTGAAAATTATGCAAATTGAAAATTATGCACATTGAGAATTATGCACATTGAGAATTATGCACATTGAGAATTATGCACATTTAAAATTATGCACATTGAAAATTATGCACATTGAGAATTATGCACATTGAGAAATATGCACATTAAAAATTAAGCACAATGAAAATTATGCACATTGACAATTATGCACATTGAAAATCATGCACATTGAAAATTATGCACATTGAGAATTATGCACATTGAGAATTATGCACATTGAGAATTATGCACATTGACAATTATGCACATTGAAAATTATGCACATTGAAAATTATGCACATTGAGAAATATGCACATTAAAAATAAGGCACAATGAAAATTATGCACATTGACTATTATGCACATTTAAAATTATGCACATTGAAAATTATGCACATTGACATTTATGCACATTTAAAATTATTCACATTGAAAATTATGCACATTGAAAATTATGCACAATGAAAATTATGCATATTGACAATTATGCACATTGAAAAATATGCACATTGAGAATTATGCACATTGAGAATTATGCACATTGAAAATTATGCACATTGAAAATTATGCACATTGAGAATTATGCACATTGAGAAATATGCACATTAAAAATTAAGCACAATGAAAATTATGCACATTGACAATTATGCACATTGAAAAATATGCACATTGAGAATTATGCACATTGAGAATTATGCACATTGAAAATTATGCACATAGAAAATTATGCACATTGAGAATTATGCACATTGACAATTATGCACATTAAAAATTATGCACATTGAAAATTATGCACATTGAAAATTATGCACATTAAAAATTATGCACATTAAAAATTATGCACATTGAGAATTATGCACATTAAGAAATATGCACATTAAAAATTAAGCACAATGAAAATTATGCACATTGACAATTATGCACATTTAAAATTATACACATTCAAAATTATGCACATTGAAAATTATGCACAATGAAAATTATGCATATTGACAATTATGCAAATTGAAAATTATGCACATTGAGAATTATGCACATTGAGAATTATGCACTTTGAGAATTATGCACGTTGAAAATTATGCGCATTTAAAATTATGCACATTGAGAATTATGCACATTGAGAATTATGCACATTAAAAATTATGCACATTGAAAAATATGCACTTTGAGAATTATGCACATTGAGAATTATGTACATTGACAATTATGCACATTGAAAATCATGCACATTGAAAATCATGCACATTGAGAATTATGCACATTGAGAATTATGCACATTAAAAATTATGCACATTGAAAATTATGCACAATGAAAATTATGCATATTGACAATTATGCACATTAAAAAATATGCACATTGAGAATTATGCACATTGAGAAATATGCACATTAAAAATTAAGCACAATGAAAATTATGCACATTGACAATTATGCACATTGAAAAATATGCACATTGAGAATTATGCACATTAGGAATTATGCACATTGAAAATTATGCACATTGAAAATTATGCACATTGAAAATTATGCACATTTAAAATTATGCACATTGAGAATTATGCACAATGAAAATTATGCACATTGACAATTATGCACATTTAAAATTATTCGCATTGAAAATTATGCACATTGAAAATTATGCACATTGAGAATTATGCATATTGACAATTATGCACATTGAAAAATATGCACATTGAGAATTATGCACATTGAGAATTATGCACATTGAGAATAATGCACATTGAGAATTATGCACATTGAGAATTATGCACATTGAGAAATATGCACATTAAAAATTAAGCACAATGAAAATTATGCACATTGTCAATTATGCACATTGAAAAATATGCACATTGAGAATTATGCAAATTGAGAATTATGCACATTGAAAATTATGCAAATTGAAAATTATGCACATTGAGAATTATGCACAATGAAAATTATGCAGATTGACAATTATGCACATTGAAAATTATGCACATTGAAAATTATGCACATTGAAAATTATGCACATTGAGAATTATGCACATTGAGAAATATGCACATTAAAAATTAAGCACAATGAAAATTATGCACATTGACAATTATGCACATTGAAAATTATGCACATTAAAAATTATACACATTGAGAATTATGCACATTGAGAAATATGCACATTCAAAATTAAGCACAATGAAAATTATGCACATTGACTATTATGCACATTGAAAATTATGCACATTGAGAATTATGCACATTGAGAATTATGCACATTGAGAATTATGCACATTGAAAATTATGCACATTGAGAATTATGCACAATGAAAATTATGCACATTGACAATTATGCACATTTACAATTATTCGCATTGAAAATTATGCACATTGAAAATTATGCACATAGAAAATTATGCACATTGAGAATTATGCACATTGACAATTATGCACATTAAAAATTATGCACATTGAAAATTATGCACATTGAAAATTATGCACATTGAAAATTATGCACATTAAAAATTATGCACATTGAGAATTATGCACATTAAGAAATATGCACATTAAAAATTAAGCACAATGAAAATTATGCACATTGACAATTATGCACATTTAAAATTATACACATTCAAAATTATGCACATTGAAAATTATGCACAATGAAAATTATGCATATTGACAATTATGCAAATTGAAAATTATGCACATTGAGAATTATGCACATTGAGAATTATGCACTTTGAGAATTATGCACGTTGAAAATTATGCGCATTTAAAATTATGCACATTGAGAATTATGCACATTGAGAATTATGCACATTAAAAATTATGCACATTGAAAAATATGCACTTTGAAAATTATGCACATTGAGAATTATGTACATTGACAATTATGCACATTGAAAATCATGCACATTGAAAATCATGCACATTGAAAATTATGCACATTGAGAATTATGCACATTGACAATTATGCACATTGAAAATTATGCACATTGAAAATTATGCACATTAAAAATTATGCACATTGAAAATTATGCAGAATGAAAATTATGCATATTGACAATTATGCACATTAAAAAATATGCACATTGAGAATTATGCACATTGAGAAATATGCACATTAAAAATTAAGCACAATGAAAATTATGCACATTGACAATTATGCACATTGAAAAATATGCACATTGAGAATTATGCACATTGAGAATTATGCACATTGAAAATTATGCACATTGAAAATTATGCACATTGAGAATTATGCACATTGACAATTATGCACATTGAAAATTATGCACATTGAAAATTATGCACATTTAAAATTATGCACATTGAGATTTATGCACAATGAAAATTATGCACATTGACAATTATGCACATTTAAAATTATTCGCATTGAAAATTATGCACATTGAAAATTATGCACAATGAAAATTATGCATATTGACTATTATGCACATTGAAAAATATGCACATTGAGAATTATGCACATTGAGAATTATGCACATTGAGAATAATGCACATTGAGAATTATGCACATTGAGAATTATGCACATTGAGAAATATGCACATTAAAAATTAAGCACAATGAAAATTATGCACATTGACAATTATGCACATTGAAAAATATGCACATTGAGAATTATGCACATTGACAATTATGCACATTGAAAAATATGCACATTGAGAATTATGCACATTGAGAATTATGCACATTTAAAATTATGCACATTGAAAATTATGCACATTGAGAATTATGCACATTGAGAAATATGCACATTAAAAATTAAGCACAATGAAAATTATGCACATTGACAATTATGCACATTGAAAAATATGCACATTGAAAATTATGCACAATGAAAATTATGCATATTGACAATTATGCACATTAAAAAATATGCACATTGAGAATTATGCACATTGAGAAATATGCACATTCAAAATTAAGCACAATGAAAATTATGCACATTGACAATTATGCACATTGAAAAATATGCACATTGAGAATTATGCACATTGAGAATTATGCACATTGAAAATTATGCACATTGAAAATTATGCACATTGAGAATTATGCACATTGACAATTATGCACATTGAAAATTATGCACATTGAAAATTATGCACATTGAAAATTATGCACATTGAGAATTATGCACATTGAGAATTATGCACATTGAGAAATATGCACATTAAAAATTAAGCACAATGAAAATTATGCACATTGTCAATTATGCACATTGAAAAATATGCACATTGAGAATTATGCAAATTGAGAATTATGCACATTGAAAATTATGCAAATTGAAAATTATGCACATTGAGAATTATGCACAATGAAAATTATGCAGATTGACAATTATGCACATTGAAAATTATGCACATTGAAAATTATGCACATTGAAAATTATGCACATTGAGAATTATGCACATTAAGAAATATGCACATTAAAAATTAAGCACAATGAAAATTATTCACATTGACAATTATGCACATTGAAAAATATGCACATTGAGAATTATGCAAATTGAGAATTATGCACATTGAAAATTATGCAAATTGAAAATTATGCACATTGAGAATTATGCACAATGAAAATTATGCAGATTGACAATTATGCACATTGAAAATTATGCACATTAAAAATTATACACATTGAGAATTATGCACATTGAGAAATATGCACATTCAAAATTAAGCACAATGAAAATTATGCACATTGACTATTATGCACATTGAAAATTATGCACATTGAAAATTATGCACATTGAGAATAATGCACATTGAGAATTATGCACTTTTAAAATTAAGCACAATGAAAATTATGCACATTGACAATTATGCACATTTAAAATTATTCACATTGAAATTATGCACATTGAAAATTATGCACAATGAAAATTATGCATATTGACAATTATGCACATTGAAAAATATGCACATTGAGAATTATGCACATTAAGAATTATGCACATTTAAAATTATGCACATTGAAAATTATGCACATTGAGAATTATGCACATTGAGAAATATGCACATTAAAAATTAAGCACAATGAAAATTATGCACATTGACAATTATGCACATTGAAAATCATGCACATTGAAAATTATGCACATTGAGAATTATGCACATTGAGAATTATGCACATTGAGTATTATGCACATTGACAATTATGCACATTGAAAATTATGCACATTGAAAATTATGCACATTGAGAAATATGCACATTAAAAATAAAGCACAATGAAAATTATGCACATTGACTATTATGCACATTTAAAATTATGCACATTGAAAATTATGCACATTGACATTTATGCACATTTAAAATTATTCACATTGAAAATTATGCACATTGAAAATTATGCACAATGAAAATTATGCATATTGACAATTATGCACATTGAAAAATATGCACATTGAGAATTATGCACATTGAGAATTATGCACATTGAAAATTATGCACATTGAAAATTATGCACATTGAGAATTATGCACATTGAGAAATATGCACATTAAAAATTAAGCACAATGAAAATTATGCACATTGACAATTATGCACATTGAAAAATATGCACATTGAGAATTATGCACATTGAGAATTATGCACATTGAAAATTATGCACATAGAAAATTATGCACATTGAGAATTATGCACATTGACAATTATGCACATTAAAAATTATGCACATTGAAAATTATGCACATTGAAAATTATGCACATTGAAAATTATGCACATTAAAAATTATGCACATTGAGAATTATGCACATTAAGAAATATGCACATTAAAAATTAAGCACAATGAAAATTATGCACATTGACAATTATGCACATTTAAAATTATACACATTCAAAATTATGCACATTGAAAATTATGCGCATTTAAAATTATGCACATTGAGAATTATGCACATTGAGAATTATGCACATTAAAAATTATGCACATTGAAAAATATGCACTTTGAGAATTATGCACATTGAGAATTATGTACATTGAGAATTATGCACATTGAGAATTATGCACTTTGAGAATTATGCACGTTGAAAATTATGCGCATTTAAAATTATGCACATTGAGAATTATGCACATTGAGAATTATGCACATTAAAAATTATGCACATTGAAAAATATGCACTTTGAGAATTATGCACATTGAGAATTATGTACATTGACAATTATGCACATTGAAAATCATGCACATTGAAAATCATGCACATTGAGAATTATGCACATTGAGAATTATGCACATTGAGAATTATGCACATTGACAATTATGCACATTGAAAATTATGCACATTGAAAATTATGCACATTAAAAATTATGCACATTGAAAATTATGCACAATGAAAATTATGCATATTGACAATTATGCACATTAAAAAATATGCACATTGAGAATTATGCACATTGAGAAATATGCACATTAAAAATTAAGCACAATGAAAATTATGCACATTGACAATTATGCACATTGAAAAATATGCACATTGAGAATTATGCACATTGAGAATTATGCACATTGAAAATTATGCACATTGAAAATTATGCACATTGAGAATTATGCACATTGACAATTATGCACATTGAAAATTATGCACATTGAAAATTATGCACATTTAAAATTATGCACATTGAGAATTATGCACAATGAAAATTATGCACATTGACAATTATGCACATTTAAAATTATTCGCATTGAAAATTATGCACATTGAAAATTATGCACAATGAAAATTATGCATATTGACAATTATGCACATTGAAAAATATGCACATTGAGAATTATGCACATTGAGAATTATGCACATTGAGAATAATGCACATTGAGAATTATGCACATTGAGAATTATGCACATTGAGAAATATGCACATTAAAAATTAAGCACAATGAAAATTATGCACATTGACAATTATGCACATTGAAAAATATGCACATTGAGAATTATGCACATTGACAATTATGCACATTGAAAAATATGCACATTGAGAATTATGCACATTGAGAATTATGCACATTTAAAATTATGCACATTGAAAATTATGCACATTGAGAATTATGCACATTGAGAAATATGCACATTAAAAATTAAGCACAATGAAAATTATGCACATTGACAATTATGCACATTGAAAAATATGCACATTGAGAATTATGCACATTGAGAATTATGCACATTGAAAATTATGCACATTGAAAATTATGCACATTGAGAATTATGCACATTGACAATTATGCACATTGAAAATTATACACATTCAAAATTATGCACATTGAAAATTATGCACAATGAAAATTATGCATATTGACAATTATGCAAATTGAAAATTATGCACATTGAGAATTATGCACATTGAGAATTATGCACTTTGAGAATTATGCACGTTGAAAATTATGCGCATTTAAAATTATGCACATTGAGAATTATGCACATTGAGAATTATGCACATTGAAAAATATGCACATTGATAATTATGCACAATGAAACTTATGCATATTGACAATTATGCACATTAAAAAATATGCACATTGAGAATTATGCACATTGAGAAATATGCACATTAAAAATTAAGCACAATGAAAATTATGCACATTGACAATTATGCACATTGAAAAATATGCACATTGAGAATTATGCACATTGAGAATTATGCACATTGAAAATTATGCACATTGAAAATTATGCACATTGAGAATTATGCACATTGACAATTATGCACATTGAAAATTATGCACATTGAAAATTATGCACATTGAAAATTATGCACATTGAGAATTATGCACATTGAGAATTATGCACATTGAGAAATATGCACATTAAAAATTAAGCACAATGAAAATTATGCACATTGACAATTATGCACATTGAAAAATATGCACATTGAGAATTATGCAAATTGAGAATTATGCACATTGAAAATTATGCAAATTGAAAATTATGCACATTGAGAATTATGCACAATGAAAATTATGCAGATTGACAATTATGCACATTGAAAATTATGCACATTGAGAATTATGCACATTGAAAATTATGCACATTGAGAATTATGCACATTGAGAAATATGCACATTAAAAATTAAGCACAATGAAAATTATGCACATTGACAATTATGCACATTGAAAAATATGCACATTGAGAATTATGCACATTGAGAATTATGCACATTGAGAATTATGCACATTGAGAATTATGCACATTGAGAATTATGCACATTGAAAATTATGCGCATTTAAAATTATGCACATTGAGAATTATGCACATTGAAAATTATGCACATTGAAAATTATGCACAATGAAAATTATGCAGATTGACAATTATGCACATTGAAAATTATGCACATTAAAAATTATGCACATTGAGAATTATGCACATTGAGAAATATGCACATTCAAAATTAAGCACAATGAAAATTATGCACATTGACTATTATGCACATTTAAAATTATGCACATTGAAAATTATGCACATTGAGGATTATGCACATTGACAATTATGCTCATTGAAAATTATGCACATTGAAAAATATGCACATTAAAAATTATGCACATTGAAAATTATGCACATTGAGAATAATGCACATTGAGAATTATGCACTTTTAAAATTAAGCACAATGAAAATTATGCACATTGACAATTATGCACATTTAAAATTATTCACATTGAAATTATGCACATTGAAAATTATGCACAATGAAAATTATGCATATTGACAATTATGCACATTGAAAAATATGCACATTGAGAATTATGCACATTGAGAATTATGCACATTTAAAATTATGCACATTGAAAATTATGCACATTGAGAATTATGCACATTGAGAAATATGCACATTAAAAATTAAGCACAATGAAAATTATGCACATTGACAATTATGCACATTGAAAATCATGCACATTGAAAATTATGCACATTGAGAATTATGCACATTGAGAATTATGCACATTGAGAATTATGCACATTGACAATTATGCACATTGAAAATTATGCACATTGAAAATTATGCACATTGAGAAATATGCACATTAAAAATAAGGCACAATGAAAATTATGCACATTGACTATTATGCACATTTAAAATTATGCACATTGAAAATTATGCACATTGACATTTATGCACATTTAAAATTATTCACATTGAAAATTATGCACATTGAAAATTATGCACAATGAAAATTATGCATATTGACAATTATGCACATTGAAAAATATGCACAATGAAAATTATGCATATTGACAATTATGCACATTAAAAAATATGCACATTGAGAATTATGCACATTGAGAAATATGCACATTAAAAATTAAGCACAATGAAAATTATGCACATTGACAATTATGCACATTGAAAAATATGCACATTGAGAATTATGCACATTGAGAATTATGCACATTGAAAATTATGCACATTGAAAATTATGCACATTGAGAATTATGCACATTGACAATTATGCACATTGAAAATTATGCACATTGAAAATTATGCACATTGAAAATTATGCACATTGAGAATTATGCACATTGAGAATTATGCACATTGAGAAATATGCACATTAAAAATTAAGCACAATGAAAATTATGCACATTGACAATTATGCACATTGAAAAATATGCACATTGAGAATTATGCAAATTGAGAATTATGCACATTGAAAATTATGCAAATTGAAAATTATGCACATTGAGAATTATGCACAATGAAAATTATGCAGATTGACAATTATGCACATTGAAAATTATGCACATTGAGAATTATGCACATTGAAAATTATGCACATTGAGAATTATGCACATTGAGAAATATGCACATTAAAAATTAAGCACAATGAAAATTATGCACATTGACAATTATGCACATTGAAAAATATGCACATTGAGAATTATGCACATTGAGAATTATGCACATTGAGAATTATGCACATTGAGAATTATGCACATTGAGAATTATGCACATTGAAAATTATGCGCATTTAAAATTATGCACAATGAGAATTATGCACATTGAAAATTATGCACATTGAAAATTATGCACAATGAAAATTATGCAGATTGACAATTATGCACATTGAAAATTATGCACATTAAAAATTATGCACATTGAGAATTATGCACATTGAGAAATATGCACATTCAAAATTAAGCACAATGAAAATTATGCACATTGACTATTATGCACATTTAAAATTATGCACATTGAAAATTATGCACATTGAGGATTATGCACATTGACAATTATGCTCATTGAAAATTATGCACATTGAAAAATATGCACATTAAAAATTATGCACATTGAAAATTATGCACATTGAGAATAATGCACATTGAGAATTATGCACTTTTAAAATTAAGCACAATGAAAATTATGCACATTGACAATTATGCACATTTAAAATTATTCACATTGAAATTATGCACATTGAAAATTATGCACAATGAAAATTATGCATATTGACAATTATGCACATTAAAAATATGCACATTGAGAATTATGCACATTGAGAATTATGCACATTTAAAATTATGCACATTGAAAATTATGCACATTGAGAATTATGCACATTGAGAAATATGCACATTAAAAATTAAGCACAATGAAAATTATGCACATTGACAATTATGCACATTGAAAATCATGCACATTGAAAATTATGCACATTGAGAATTATGCACATTGAGAATTATGCACATTGAGAATTATGCACATTGACAATTATGCACATTGAAAATTATGCACATTAAAAATTATGCACATTGAGAAATATGCACATTAAAAATAAGGCACAATGAAAATTATGCACATTGACTATTATGCACATTGAAAATTATGCACATTGACATTTATGCACATTTAAAATTATTCACATTGAAAATTATGCACATTGAAAATTATGCACAATGAAAATTATGCATATTGACAATTATGCACATTGAAAAATATGCACATTGAGAATTATGCACATTGAGAATTATGCACATTGAAAATTATGCACATTGAAAATTATGCACATTGAGAATTATGCACATTGAGAAATATGCACATTAAAAATTAAGCACAATGAAAATTATGCACATTGACAATTATGCACATTGAAAAATATGCACATTGAGAATTAT
Source organism: Ganaspis brasiliensis (assembly GCA_037103525.1). Lineage (NCBI taxonomy): Eukaryota > Metazoa > Arthropoda > Insecta > Hymenoptera > Figitidae > Ganaspis > Ganaspis brasiliensis. The sequence continues at coordinate 1,749,549 of JAZKLR010000061.1, read as the reverse complement.
GCACATTGAGAATTATGCACATTGAAAATTATGCACATAGAAAATTATGCACATTGAGAATTATGCACATTGACAATTATGCACATTAAAAATTATGCACATTGAAAATTATGCACAATGAAAATTATGCATATTGACAATTATGCACATTAAAAAATATGCACATTGAGAATTATGCACATTGAGAAATATGCACATTAAAAATTAAGCACAATGAAAATTATGCACATTGACAATTATGCACATTGAAAAATATGCACATTGAGAATTATGCACATTGAGAATTATGCACATTGAAAATTATGCACATTGAAAATTATGCACATTGAGAATTATGCACATTGACAATTATGCACATTGAAAATTATGCACATTGAAAATTATGCACATTTAAAATTATACACATTGAGAATTATGCACAATGAAAATTATGCACATTGACAATTATGCACATTTAAAATTATTCGCATTGAAAATTATGCACATTGAAAATTATGCACAATGAAAATTATGCATATTGACAATTATGCACATTGAAAAATATGCACATTGAGAATTATGCACATTGAGAATTATGCACATTGAGAATAATGCACATTGAGAATTATGCACATTGAGAATTATGCACATTGAGAAATATGCACATTAAAAATTAAGCACAATGAATATTATGCACATTGACAATTATGCACATTGAAAAATATGCACATTGAGAATTATGCACATTGACAATTATGCACATTGAAAAATATGCACATTGAGAATTATGCACATTGAGAATTATGCACATTTAAAATTATGCACATTGAAAATTATGCACATTGAGAATTATGCACATTGAGAAATATGCACATTAAAAATTAAGCACATTGAAAAGTATGCACATTGACAATTATGCACATTGAAAAATATGCACATTGACAATTATGCACATTGAGAATTATGCACATTGAAAATTATGCACATTGAAAATTATGCACATTGAGAATTATGCACATTGACAATTATGCACATTGAAAATTATACACATTCAAAATTATGCACATTGAAAATTATGCACAATGAAAATTATGCATATTGACAATTATGCAAATTGAAAATTATGCACATTGAGAATTATGCACATTGAGAATTATGCACTTTGAGAATTATGCACGTTGAAAATTATGCGCATTTAAAATTATGCACATTGAGAATTATGCACATTGAAAATCATGCACATTGCAAATCATGCACATTGAGAATTATGCACATTGAGAATTATGCACATTGAGAATTATGCACATTGACAATTATGCACATTGAAAAATATGCACATTGATAATTATGCACAATGAAAATTATGCATATTGACAATTATGCACATTAAAAAATATGCACATTGAGAATTATGCACATTGAGAAATATGCACATTACAAATTAAGCACAATGAAAATTATGCACATTGACAATTATGCACATTGAAAAATATGCACATTGAGAATTATGCACATTGAGAATTATGCACATTGAAAATTATGCACATTGAAAATTATGCACATTGAGAATTATGCACATTGACAATTATGCACATTGAAAATTATGCACATTGAAAATTATGCACATTTAAAATTATGCACATTGAGAATTATGCACAATGAAAATTATGCACATTGACAATTATGCACATTTAAAATTATTCGCATTGAAAATTATGCACATTGAAAATTATGCACAATGAAAATTATGCATATTGACAATTATGCACATTGAAAAATATGCACATTGAGAATTATGCACATTGAGAATTATGCACATTGAGAATAATGCACATTGAGAATTATGCACATTGAGAATTATGCACATTGAGAAATATGCACATTAAAAATTAAGCACAATGAAAATTATGCACATTGACAATTATGCACATTGAAAAATATGCACATTGAGAATTATGCACATTGACAATTATGCACATTGAAAAATATGCACATTGAGAATTATGCACATTGAGAATTATGCACATTTAAAATTATGCACATTGAAAATTATGCACATTGAGAATTATGCACATTGAGAAATATGCACATTAAAAATTAAGCACAATGAAAAGTATGCACATTGACAATTATGCACATTGAAAAATATGCACATTGAAAATTATGCACAATGAAAATTATGCATATTGACAATTATGCACATTAAAAAATATGCACATTGAGAATTATGCACATTGAGAAATATGCACATTAAAAATTAAGCACAATGAAAATTATGCACATTGACAATTATGCACATTGAAAAATATGCACATTGAGAATTATGCACATTGAGAATTATGCACATTGAAAATTATGCACATTGAAAATTATGCACATTGAGAATTATGCACATTGACAATTATGCACATTGAAAATTATACACATTCAAAATTATGCACATTGAAAATTATGCACAATGAAAATTATGCATATTGACAATTATGCAAATTGAAAATTATGCACATTGAGAATTATGCACATTGAGAATTATGCACTTTGAGAATTATGCACGTTGAAAATTATGCGCATTTAAAATTATGCACATTGAGAATTATGCACATTGAGAATTATGCACATTGAAAAATATGCACATTGATAATTATGCACAATGAAAATTATGCATATTGACAATTATGCACATTAAAAAATATGCACATTGAGAATTATGCACATTGAGAAATATGCACATTAAAAATTAAGCACAATGAAAATTATGCACATTGACAATTATGCACATTGAAAAATATGCACATTGAGAATTATGCACATTGAGAATTATGCACATTGAAAATTATGCACATTGAAAATTATGCACATTGAGAATTATGCACATTGACAATTATGCACATTGAAAATTATGCACATTGAAAATTATGCACATTGAAAATTATGCACATTGAGAATTATGCACATTGAGAATTATGCACATTGAGAAATATGCACATTAAAAATTAAGCACAATGAAAATTATGCACATTGACAATTATGCACATTGAAAAATATGCACATTGAGAATTATGCAAATTGAGAAATATGCACATTGAAAATTATGCGAATTGAAAATTATGCACATTGAGAATTATGCACAATGAAAATTATGCAGATTGACAATTATGCACATTGAAAATTATGCACATTGAGAATTATGCACATTGAAAATTATGCACATTGAGAATTATGCACATTGAGAAATATGCACATTAAAAATTAAGCACAATGAAAATTATGCACATTGACAATTATGCACATTGAAAAATATGCACATTGAGAATTATGCACATTGAGAATTATGCACATTGAGAATTATGCACATTGAGAATTATGCACATTGAGAATTATGCACATTGAAAATTATGCGCATTTAAAATTATGCACATTGAGAATTATGCACATTGAAAATTATGCACATTGAAAATTATGCACAATGAAAATTATGCAGATTGACAATTATGCACATTGAAAATTATGCACATTAAAAATTATGCACATTGAGAATTATGCACATTGAGAAATATGCACATTCAAAATTAAGCACAATGAAAATTATGCACATTGACTATTATGCACATTTAAAATTATGCACATTGAAAATTATGCACATTGAGGATTATGCACATTGACAATTATGCTCATTGAAAATTATGCACATTGAAAAATATGCACATTAAAAATTATGCACATTGAAAATTATGCACATTGAGAATAATGCACATTGAGAATTATGCACTTTTAAAATTAAGCACAATGAAAATTATGCACATTGACAATTATGCACATTTAAAATTATTCACATTGAAATTATGCACATTGAAAATTATGCACAATGAAAATTATGCATATTGACAATTATGCACATTGAAAAATATGCACATTGAGAATTATGCACATTGAGAATTATGCACATTTAAAATTATGCACATTGAAAATTATGCACATTGAGAATTATGCACATTGAGAAATATACACATTAAAAATTAAGCACAATGAAAATTATGCACATTGACAATTATGCACATTGAAAATCATGCACATTGAAAATTATGCACATTGAGAATTATGCACATTGAGAATTATGCACATTGAGAATTATGCACATTGACAATTATGCACATTGAAAATTATGCACATTGAAAATTATGCACATTGAGAAATATGCACATTAAAAATAAGGCACAATGAAAATTATGCACATTGACTATTATGCACATTTAAAATTATGCACATTGAAAATTATGCACATTGACATTTATGCACATTTAAAATTATTCACATTGAAAATTATGCACATTGAAAATTATGCACAATGAAAATTATGCATATTGACAATTATGCACATTGAAAAATATGCACATTGAGAATTATGCACATTGAGAATTATGCACATTGAAAATTATGCACATTGAAAATTATGCACATTGAGAATTATGCACATTGAGAAATATGCACATTAAAAATTAAGCACAATGAAAATTATGCACATTGACAATTATGCACATTGAAAAATATGCACATTGAGAATTATGCACATTAAGAATTATGCACATTGAAAATTATGCACATAGAAAATTATGCACATTGAGAATTATGCACATTGACAATTATGCACATTAAAAATTATGCACATTGAAAATTATGCACAATGAAAATTATGCATATTGACAATTATGCACATTAAAAAATATGCACATTGAGAATTATGCACATTGAGAAATATGCACATTAAAAATTAAGCACAATGAAAATTATGCACATTGACAATTATGCACATTGAAAAATATGCACATTGAGAATTATGCACATTGAGAATTATGCACATTGAAAATTATGCACATTGAAAATTATGCACATTTAAAATTATGCACATTGAGAATTATGCACAATGAAAATTATGCACATTGACAATTATGCACATTTAAAATTATTCGCATTGAAAATTATGCACATTGAAAATTATGCACAATGAAAATTATGCATATTGACAATTATGCACATTGAAAAATATGCACATTGAGAATTATGCACATTGAGAATTATGCACATTGAGAATAATGCACATTGAGAATTATGCACATTGAGAATTATGCACATTGAGAAATATGCACATTAAAAATTAAGCACAATGAAAATTATGCACATTGACAATTATGCACATTGAAAAATATGCACATTGAGAATTATGCACATTGACAATTATGCACATTGAAAAATATGCACATTGAGAATTATGCACATTGAGAATTATGCACATTTAAAATTATGCACATTGAAAATTATGCACATTGAGAATTATGCACATTGAGAAATATGCACATTAAAAATTAAGCACATTGAAAAGTATGCACATTGACAATTATGCACATTGAAAAATATGCACATTGACAATTATGCACATTGAGAATTATGCACATTGAAAATTATGCACATTGAAAATTATGCACATTGAGAATTATGCACATTGACAATTATGCACATTGAAAATTATACACATTCAAAATTATGCACATTGAAAATTATGCACAATGAAAATTATGCATATTGACAATTATGCAAATTGAAAATTATGCACATTGAGAATTATGCACATTGAGAATTATGCACTTTGAGAATTATGCACGTTGAAAATTATGCGCATTTAAAATTATGCACATTGAGAATTATGCACATTGAGAATTATGCACATTAAAAATTATGCACATTGAAAAATATGCACTTTGAGAATTATGCACATTGAGAATTATGTACATTGACAATTATGCACATTGAAAATCATGCACATTGAAAATCATGCACATTGAGAATTATGCACATTGAGAATTATGCACATTGAGAATTATGCACATTGACAATTATGCACATTGAAAAATATGCACATTGATAATTATGCACAATGAAAATTATGCATATTGACAATTATGCACATTAAAAAATATGCACATTGAGAATTATGCACATTGAGAAATATGCACATTAAAAATTAAGCACAATGAAAATTATGCACATTGACAATTATGCACATTGAAAAATATGCACATTGAGAATTATGCACATTGAGAATTATGCACATTGAAAATTATGCACATTGAAAATTATGCACATTGAGAATTATGCACATTGACAATTATGCACATTGAAAATTATGCACATTGAAAATTATGCACATTGAAAATTATGCACATTGAGAATTATGCACATTGAGAATTATGCACATTGAGAAATATGCACATTAAAAATTAAGCACAATGAAAATTATGCACATTGACAATTATGCACATTGAAAAATATGCACATTGAGAATTATGCAAATTGAGAATTATGCACATTGAAAATTATGCAAATTGAAAATTATGCACATTGAGAATTATGCACAATGAAAATTATGCAGATTGACAATTATGCACATTGAAAATTATGCACATTGAGAATTATGCACATTGAAAATTATGCACATTGAGAATTATGCACATTGAGAAATATGCACATTAAAAATTAAGCACAATGAAAATTATGCACATTGACAATTATGCACATTGAAAATTATGCACATTAAAAATTATATACATTGAGAATTATGCACATTAAGAAATATGCACATTCAAAATTAAGCACAATGAAAATTATGCACATTGACTATTATGCACATTTAAAATTATGCACATTGAAAATTATGCACATTGAGGATTATGCACATTGACAATTATGCTCATTGAAAATTATGCACATTGAAAAATATGCACATTAAAAATTATGCACATTGAAAATTATGCACATTGAGAATAATGCACATTGAGAATTATGCACTTTTAAAATTAAGCACAATGAAAATTATGCACATTGACAATTATGCACATTTAAAATTATTCACATTGAGAATTATGCACATTGAGAATTATGCACATTGAGAATTATGCACATTGACAATTATGCACATTGAAAATTATGCACATTGAAAATTATGCACATTGAGAAATATGCACATTAAAAATAAGGCACAATGAAAATTATGCACATTGACTATTATGCACATTTAAAATTATGCACATTGAAAATTATGCACATTGACATTTAAGCACATTTAAAATTATTCACATTGAAAATTATGCACATTGAAAATTATGCACAATGAAAATTATGCATATTGACAATTATGCACATTGAAAAATATGCACATTGAGAATTATGCACATTGAGAATTATGCACATTGAAAATTATGCACATTGAAAATTATGCACATTGAGAATTATGCACATTGAGAAATATGCACATTAAAAATTAAGCACAATGAAAATTATGCACATTGACAATTATGCACATTGAAAAATATGCACATTGAGAATTATGCACATTGAGAATTATGCACATTGAAAATTATGCACATAGAAAATTATGCACATTGAGAATTATGCACATTGACAATTATGCACATTAAAAATTATGCACATTGAAAATTATGCACATTGAAAATTATGCACATTGAAAATTATGCACATTAAAAATTATGCACATTGAGAATTATGCACATTAAGAAATATGCACATTAAAAATTAAGCACAATGAAAATTATGCACATTGACAATTATGCACATTTAAAATTATACACATTCAAAATTATGCACATTGAAAATTATGCACAATGAAAATTATGCATATTGACAATTATGCAAATTGAAAATTATGCACATTGAGAATTATGCACATTGAGAATTATGCACTTTGAGAATTATGCACGTTGAAAATTATGCGCATTTAAAATTATGCACATTGAGAATTATGCACATTGAGAATTATGCACATTAAAAATTATGCACATTGAAAAATATGCACTTTGAGAATTATGCACATTGAGAATTATGTACATTGACAATTATGCACATTGAAAATCATGCACATTGAAAATCATGCACATTGAGAATTATGCACATTGAGAATTATGCACATTGAGAATTATGCACATTGACAATTATGCACATTGAAAATTATGCACATTGAAAATTATGCACATTAAAAATTATGCACATTGAAAATTATGCACAATGAAAATTATGCATATTGACAATTATGCACATTAAAAAATATGCACATTGAGAATTATGCACATTGAGAAATATGCACATTACAAATTAAGCACAATGAAAATTATGCACATTGACAATTATGCACATTGAAAAATATGCACATTGAGAATTATGCACATTGAGAATTATGCACATTGAAAATTATGCACATTGAAAATTATGCACATTGAGAATTATGCACATTGACAATTATGCACATTGAAAATCATGCACATTGAAAATTATGCACATTTAAAATTATGCACATTGAGAATTATGCACAATGAAAATTATGCACATTGACAATTATGCACATTTAAAATTATTCGCATTGAAAATTATGCACATTGAAAATTATGCACAATGAAAATTATGCATATTGACAATTATGCACATTGAAAAATATGCACATTGAGAATTATGCACATTGAGAATTATGCACATTGAGAATTATGCACATTTAAAATTATGCACATTGAAAATTATGCACATTGAGAATTATGCACATTGAGAAATATGCACATTAAAAATTAAGCACAATGAAAATTATGCACATTGACAATTATGCACATTGAAAAATAGGCACATTGAAAATTATGCACAATGAAAATTATGCATATTGACAATTATGCACATTAAAAAATATGCACATTGAGAATTATGCACATTGAGAAATATGCACATTAAAAATTAAGCACAATGAAAATTATGCACATTGACAATTATGCACATTAAAAAATATGCACATTGAGAATTATGCACATTGAGAATTATGCACATTGAAAATTATGCACATTGAAAATTATGCACATTGAGAATTATGCACATTGACAATTATGCACATTGAAAATTATGCACATTGAAAATTATGCACATTGAAAATTATGCACATTGAGAATTATGCACATTGAGAATTATGCACATTGAGAAATATGCACATTAAAAATTAAGCACAATGAAAATTATGCACATTGTCAATTATGCACATTGAAAAATATGCACATTGAGAATTATGCAAATTGAGAATTATGCACATTGAAAATTATGCAAATTGAAAATTATGCACATTGAGAATTCTGCACAATGAAAATTATGCAGATTGACAATTATGCACATTGAAAATTATGCACATTGAAAATTATGCACATTGAAAATTATGCACATTGAGAATTAGGCACATTGAGAAATATGCACATTAAAAATTAAGCACAATGAAAATTATGCACATTAAAAATTATGCACATTGAGAATTATGCACATTGAGAAATATGCACATTCAAAATTAAGCACAATGAAAATTATGCACATTGACTATTATGCACATTTAAAATTATGCACATTGAAAATTATGCACATTGAGGATTATGCACATTGACAATTATGCTCATTGAAAATTATGCACATTGAAAAATATGCACATTAAAAATTATGCACATTGAAAATTATGCACATTGAGAATAATGCACATTGAGAATTATGCACTTTTAAAATTAAGCACAATGAAAATTATGCACATTGACAATTATGCACATTTAAAATTATTCACATTGAAATTATGCACATTGAAAATTATGCACAATGAAAATTATGCATATTGACAATTATGCACATTGAAAAATATGCACATTGAGAATTATGCACATTGAGAATTATGCACATTTAAAATTATGCACATTGAAAATTATGCACATTGAGAATTATGCACATTGAGAAATATGCACATTAAAAATTAAGCACAATGAAAATTATGCACATTGACAATTATGCACATTGAAAATCATGCACATTGAAAATTATGCACATTGAGAATTATGCACATTGAGAATTATGCACATTGAGAATTATGCACATTGACAATTATGCACATTGAAAATTATGCACATTAAAAATTATGCACATTGAGAAATATGCACATTAAAAATAAGGCACAATGAAAATTATGCACATTGACTATTATGCACATTGAAAATTATGCACATTGACATTTATGCACATTTAAAATTATTCACATTGAAAATTATGCACATTGAAAATTATGCACAATGAAAATTATGCATATTGACAATTATGCACATTGAAAAATATGCACATTGAGAATTATGCACATTGAGAATTATGCACATTGAAAATTATGCACATTGAAAATTATGCACATTGAGAATTATGCACATTGAGAAATATGCACATTAAAAATTAAGCACAATGAAAATTATGCACATTGACAATTATGCACATTGAAAAATATGCACATTGAGAATTATGCACATTGAGAATTATGCACATTGAAAATTATGCACATAGAAAATTATGCACATTGAGAATTATGCACATTGACAATTATGCACATTAAAAATTATGCACATTGAAAATTATGCACAATGAAAATTATGCATATTGACAATTATGCACATTAAAAAATATGCACATTAAGAATTATGCACATTGAGAAATATGCACATTAAAAATTAAGCACAATGAAAATTATGCACATTGACAATTATGCACATTGAAAAATATGCACATTGAGAATTATGCACATTGAGAATTATGCACATTGAAAATTATGCACATTGAAAATTATGCACATTGAGAATTATGCACATTGACAATTATGCACATTGAAAATTATGCACATTGAAAATTATGCACATTTAAAATTATACACATTGAGAATTATGCACAATGAAAATTATGCACATTGACAATTATGCACATTTAAAATTATTCGCATTGAAAATTATGCACATTGAAAATTATGCACAATGAAAATTATGCATATTGACAATTATGCACATTGAAAAATATGCACATTGAGAATTATGCACATTGAGAATTATGCACATTGAGAATAATGCACATTGAGAATTATGCACATTGAGAATTATGCACATTGAGAAATATGCACATTAAAAATTAAGCACAATGAATATTATGCACATTGACAATTATGCACATTGAAAAATATGCACATTGAGAATTATGCACATTGACAATTATGCACATTGAAAAATATGCACATTGAGAATTATGCACATTGAGAATTATGCACATTTAAAATTATGCACATTGAAAATTATGCACATTGAGAATTATGCACATTGAGAAATATGCACATTAAAAATTAAGCACATTGAAAAGTATGCACATTGACAATTATGCACATTGAAAAATATGCACATTGACAATTATGCACATTGAGAATTATGCACATTGAAAATTATGCACATTGAAAATTATGCACATTGAAAATTATGCACATTGAGAATTATGCACATTGACAATTATGCACATTGAAAATTATACACATTCAAAATTATGCACATTGAAAATTATGCACAATGAAAATTATGCATATTGACAATTATGCAAATTGAAAATTATGCACATTGAGAATTATGCACATTGAGAATTATGCACTTTGAGAATTATGCACGTTGAAAATTATGCGCATTTAAAATTATGCACATTGAGAATTATGCACATTGAGAATTATGCACATTAAAAATTATGCACATTGAAAAATATGCACTTTGAGAATTATGCACATTGAGAATTATGTACATTGACAATTATGCACATTGAAAATCATGCACATTGCAAATCATGCACATTGAGAATTATGCACATTGAGAATTATGCACATTGAGAATTATGCACATTGACAATTATGCACATTGAAAAATATGCACATTGATAATTATGCACAATGAAAATTATGCATATTGACAATTATGCACATTAAAAAATATGCACATTGAGAATTATGCACATTGAGAAATATGCACATTACAAATTAAGCACAATGAAAATTATGCACATTGACAATTATGCACATTGAAAAATATGCACATTGAGAATTATGCACATTGAGAATTATGCACATTGAAAATTATGCACATTGAAAATTATGCACATTGAGAATTATGCACATTGACAATTATGCACATTGAAAATTATGCACATTGAAAATTATGCACATTTAAAATTATGCACATTGAGAATTATGCACAATGAAAATTATGCACATTGACAATTATGCACATTTAAAATTATTCGCATTGAAAATTATGCACATTGAAAATTATGCACAATGAAAATTATGCATATTGACAATTATGCACATTGAAAAATATGCACATTGAGAATTATGCACATTGAGAATTATGCACATTGAGAATAATGCACATTGAGAATTATGCACATTGAGAATTATGCACATTGAGAAATATGCACATTAAAAATTAAGCACAATGAAAATTATGCACATTGACAATTATGCACATTGAAAAATATGCACATTGAGAATTATGCACATTGACAATTATGCACATTGAAAAATATGCACATTGAGAATTATGCACATTGAGAATTATGCACATTTAAAATTATGCACATTGAAAATTATGCACATTGAGAATTATGCACATTGAGAAATATGCACATTAAAAATTAAGCACAATGAAAAGTATGCACATTGACAATTATGCACATTGAAAAATATGCACATTGAAAATTATGCACAATGAAAATTATGCATATTGACAATTATGCACATTAAAAAATATGCACATTGAGAATTATGCACATTGAGAAATATGCACATTAAAAATTAAGCACAATGAAAATTATGCACATTGACAATTATGCACATTGAAAAATATGCACATTGAGAATTATGCACATTGAGAATTATGCACATTGAAAATTATGCACATTGAAAATTATGCACATTGAGAATTATGCACATTGACAATTATGCACATTGAAAATTATACACATTCAAAATTATGCACATTGAAAATTATGCACAATGAAAATTATGCATATTGACAATTATGCAAATTGAAAATTATGCACATTGAGAATTATGCACATTGAGAATTATGCACTTTGAGAATTATGCACGTTGAAAATTATGCGCATTTAAAATTATGCACATTGAGAATTATGCACATTGAGAATTATGCACATTGAAAAATATGCACATTGATAATTATGCACAATGAAAATTATGCATATTGACAATTATGCACATTAAAAAATATGCACATTGAGAATTATGCACATTGAGAAATATGCACATTAAAAATTAAGCACAATGAAAATTATGCACATTGACAATTATGCACATTGAAAAATATGCACATTGAGAATTATGCACATTGAGAATTATGCACATTGAAAATTATGCACATTGAAAATTATGCACATTGAGAATTATGCACATTGACAATTATGCACATTGAAAATTATGCACATTGAAAATTATGCACATTGAAAATTATGCACATTGAGAATTATGCACATTGAGAATTATGCACATTGAGAAATATGCACATTAAAAATTAAGCACAATGAAAATTATGCACATTGACAATTATGCACATTGAAAAATATGCACATTGAGAATTATGCAAATTGAGAAATATGCACATTGAAAATTATGCGAATTGAAAATTATGCACATTGAGAATTATGCACAATGAAAATTATGCAGATTGACAATTATGCACATTGAAAATTATGCACATTGAGAATTATGCACATTGAAAATTATGCACATTGAGAATTATGCACATTGAGAAATATGCACATTAAAAATTAAGCACAATGAAAATTATGCACATTGACAATTATGCACATTGAAAAATATGCACATTGAGAATTATGCACATTGAGAATTATGCACATTGAGAATTATGCACATTGAGAATTATGCACATTGAGAATTATGCACATTGAAAATTATGCGCATTTAAAATTATGCACATTGAGAATTATGCACATTGAAAATTATGCACATTGAAAATTATGCACAATGAAAATTATGCAGATTGACAATTATGCACATTGAAAATTATGCACATTAAAAATTATGCACATTGAGAATTATGCACATTGAGAAATATGCACATTCAAAATTAAGCACAATGAAAATTATGCACATTGACTATTATGCACATTTAAAATTATGCACATTGAAAATTATGCACATTGAGGATTATGCACATTGACAATTATGCTCATTGAAAATTATGCACATTGAAAAATATGCACATTAAAAATTATGCACATTGAAAATTATGCACATTGAGAATAATGCACATTGAGAATTATGCACTTTTAAAATTAAGCACAATGAAAATTATGCACATTGACAATTATGCACATTTAAAATTATTCACATTGAAATTATGCACATTGAAAATTATGCACAATGAAAATTATGCATATTGATAATTATGCACATTGAAAAATATGCACATTGAGAATTATGCACATTGAGAATTATGCACATTTAAAATTATGCACATTGAAAATTATGCACATTGAGAATTATGCACATTGAGAAATATACACATTAAAAATTAAGCACAATGAAAATTATGCACATTGACAATTATGCACATTGAAAATCATGCACATTGAAAATTATGCACATTGAGAATTATGCACATTGAGAATTATGCACATTGAGAATTATGCACATTGACAATTATGCACATTGAAAATTATGCACATTGAAAATTATGCACATTGAGAAATATGCACATTAAAAATAAGGCACAATGAAAATTATGCACATTGACTATTATGCACATTTAAAATTATGCACATTGAAAATTATGCACATTGACATTTATGCACATTTAAAATTATTCACATTGAAAATTATGCACATTGAAAATTATGCACAATGAAAATTATGCATATTGACAATTATGCACATTGAAAAATATGCACATTGAGAATTATGCACATTGAGAATTATGCACATTGAAAATTATGCACATTGAAAATTATGCACATTGAGAATTATGCACATTGAGAAATATGCACATTAAAAATTAAGCACAATGAAAATTATGCACATTGACAATTATGCACATTGAAAAATATGCACATTGAGAATTATGCACATTAAGAATTATGCACATTGAAAATTATGCACATAGAAAATTATGCACATTGAGAATTATGCACATTGACAATTATGCACATTAAAAATTATGCACATTGAAAATTATGCACAATGAAAATTATGCATATTGACAATTATGCACATTAAAAAATATGCACATTGAGAATTATGCACATTGAGAAATATGCACATTAAAAATTAAGCACAATGAAAATTATGCACATTGACAATTATGCACATTGAAAAATATGCACATTGAGAATTATGCACATTGAGAATTATGCACATTGAAAATTATGCACATTGAAAATTATGCACATTTAAAATTATGCACATTGAGAATTATGCACAATGAAAATTATGCACATTGACAATTATGCACATTTAAAATTATTCGCATTGAAAATTATGCACATTGAAAATTATGCACAATGAAAATTATGCATATTGACAATTATGCACATTGAAAAATATGCACATTGAGAATTATGCACATTGAGAATTATGCACATTGAGAATAATGCACATTGAGAATTATGCACATTGAGAATTATGCACATTGAGAAATATGCACATTAAAAATTAAGCACAATGAAAATTATGCACATTGACAATTATGCACATTGAAAAATATGCACATTGAGAATTATGCACATTGACAATTATGCACATTGAAAAATATGCACATTGAGAATTATGCACATTGAGAATTATGCACATTTAAAATTATGCACATTGAAAATTATGCACATTGAGAATTATGCACATTGAGAAATATGCACATTAAAAATTAAGCACATTGAAAAGTATGCACATTGACAATTATGCACATTGAAAAATATGCACATTGACAATTATGCACATTGAGAATTATGCACATTGAAAATTATGCACATTGAAAATTATGCACATTGAGAATTATGCACATTGACAATTATGCACATTGAAAATTATACACATTCAAAATTATGCACATTGAAAATTATGCACAATGAAAATTATGCATATTGACAATTATGCAAATTGAAAATTATGCACATTGAGAATTATGCACATTGAGAATTATGCACTTTGAGAATTATGCACGTTGAAAATTATGCGCATTTAAAATTATGCACATTGAGAATTATGCACATTGAGAATTATGCACATTAAAAATTATGCACATTGAAAAATATGCACTTTGAGAATTATGCACATTGAGAATTATGTACATTGACAATTATGCACATTGAAAATCATGCACATTGAAAATCATGCACATTGAGAATTATGCACATTGAGAATTATGCACATTGAGAATTATGCACATTGACAATTATGCACATTGAAAAATATGCACATTGATAATTATGCACAATGAAAATTATGCATATTGACAATTATGCACATTAAAAAATATGCACATTGAGAATTATGCACATTGAGAAATATGCACATTAAAAATTAAGCACAATGAAAATTATGCACATTGACAATTATGCACATTGAAAAATATGCACATTGAGAATTATGCACATTGAGAATTATGCACATTGAAAATTATGCACATTGAAAATTATGCACATTGAGAATTATGCACATTGACAATTATGCACATTGAAAATTATGCACATTGAAAATTATGCACATTGAAAATTATGCACATTGAGAATTATGCACATTGAGAATTATGCACATTGAGAAATATGCACATTAAAAATTAAGCACAATGAAAATTATGCACATTGACAATTATGCACATTGAAAAATATGCACATTGAGAATTATGCAAATTGAGAATTATGCACATTGAAAATTATGCAAATTGAAAATTATGCACATTGAGAATTATGCACAATGAAAATTATGCAGATTGACAATTATGCACATTGAAAATTATGCACATTGAGAATTATGCACATTGAAAATTATGCACATTGAGAATTATGCACATTGAGAAATATGCACATTAAAAATTAAGCACAATGAAAATTATGCACATTGACAATTATGCACATTGAAAATTATGCACATTAAAAATTATATACATTGAGAATTATGCACATTAAGAAATATGCACATTCAAAATTAAGCACAATGAAAATTATGCACATTGACTATTATGCACATTTAAAATTATGCACATTGAAAATTATGCACATTGAGGATTATGCACATTGACAATTATGCTCATTGAAAATTATGCACATTGAAAAATATGCACATTAAAAATTATGCACATTGAAAATTATGCACATTGAGAATAATGCACATTGAGAATTATGCACTTTTAAAATTAAGCACAATGAAAATTATGCACATTGACAATTATGCACATTTAAAATTATTCACATTGAGAATTATGCACATTGAGAATTATGCACATTGAGAATTATGCACATTGACAATTATGCACATTGAAAATTATGCACATTGAAAATTATGCACATTGAGAAATATGCACATTAAAAATAAGGCACAATGAAAATTATGCACATTGACTATTATGCACATTTAAAATTATGCACATTGAAAATTATGCACATTGACATTTAAGCACATTTAAAATTATTCACATTGAAAATTATGCACATTGAAAATTATGCACAATGAAAATTATGCATATTGACAATTATGCACATTGAAAAATATGCACATTGAGAATTATGCACATTGAGAATTATGCACATTGAAAATTATGCACATTGAAAATTATGCACATTGAGAATTATGCACATTGAGAAATATGCACATTAAAAATTAAGCACAATGAAAATTATGCACATTGACAATTATGCACATTGAAAAATATGCACATTGAGAATTATGCACATTGAGAATTATGCACATTGAAAATTATGCACATAGAAAATTATGCACATTGAGAATTATGCACATTGACAATTATGCACATTAAAAATTATGCACATTGAAAATTATGCACATTGAAAATTATGCACATTGAAAATTATGCACATTAAAAATTATGCACATTGAGAATTATGCACATTAAGAAATATGCACATTAAAAATTAAGCACAATGAAAATTATGCACATTGACAATTATGCACATTTAAAATTATACACATTCAAAATTATGCACATTGAAAATTATGCACAATGAAAATTATGCATATTGACAATTATGCAAATTGAAAATTATGCACATTGAGAATTATGCACATTGAGAATTATGCACTTTGAGAATTATGCACGTTGAAAATTATGCGCATTTAAAATTATGCACATTGAGAATTATGCACATTGAGAATTATGCACATTAAAAATTATGCACATTGAAAAATATGCACTTTGAGAATTATGCACATTGAGAATTATGTACATTGACAATTATGCACATTGAAAATCATGCACATTGAAAATCATGCACATTGAGAATTATGCACATTGAGAATTATGCACATTGAGAATTATGCACATTGACAATTATGCACATTGAAAATTATGCACATTGAAAATTATGCACATTAAAAATTATGCACATTGAAAATTATGCACAATGAAAATTATGCATATTGACAATTATGCACATTAAAAAATATGCACATTGAGAATTATGCACATTGAGAAATATGCACATTACAAATTAAGCACAATGAAAATTATGCACATTGACAATTATGCACATTGAAAAATATGCACATTGAGAATTATGCACATTGAGAATTATGCACATTGAAAATTATGCACATTGAAAATTATGCACATTGAGAATTATGCACATTGACAATTATGCACATTGAAAATCATGCACATTGAAAATTATGCACATTTAAAATTATGCACATTGAGAATTATGCACAATGAAAATTATGCACATTGACAATTATGCACATTTAAAATTATTCGCATTGAAAATTATGCACATTGAAAATTATGCACAATGAAAATTATGCATATTGACAATTATGCACATTGAAAAATATGCACATTGAGAATTATGCACATTGAGAATTATGCACATTGAGAATAATGCACATTGAGAATTATGCACATTGAGAATTATGCACATTGAGAAATATGCACATTAAAAATTAAGCACAATGAAAATTATGCACATTGACTATTATGCACATTGAAAATTATGCACATTGAGAATTATGCACATTGAGAATTATGCACATTGAGAATTATGCACATTGAAAATTATGCACATTGAGAATTATGCACAATGAAAATTATGCACATTGACAATTATGCACATTTACAATTATTCGCATTGAAAATTATGCACATTGAAAATTATGCACATAGAAAATTATGCACATTGAGAATTATGCACATTGAGAATTATGCACATTTAAAATTATGCACATTGAAAATTATGCACATTGAGAATTATGCACATTGAGAAATATGCACATTAAAAATTAAGCACAATGAAAATTATGCACATTGACAATTATGCACATTGAAAAATAGGCACATTGAAAATTATGCACAATGAAAATTATGCATATTGACAATTATGCACATTAAAAAATATGCACATTGAGAATTATGCACATTGAGAAATATGCACATTAAAAATTAAGCACAATGAAAATTATGCACATTGACAATTATGCACATTAAAAAATATGCACATTGAGAATTATGCACATTGAGAATTATGCACATTGAAAATTATGCACATTGAAAATTATGCACATTGAGAATTATGCACATTGACAATTATGCACATTGAAAATTATGCACATTGAAAATTATGCACATTGAAAATTATGCACATTGAGAATTATGCACATTGAGAATTATGCACATTGAGAAATATGCACATTAAAAATTAAGCACAATGAAAATTATGCACATTGTCAATTATGCACATTGAAAAATATGCACATTGAGAATTATGCAAATTGAGAATTATGCACATTGAAAATTATGCAAATTGAAAATTATGCACATTGAGAATTCTGCACAATGAAAATTATGCAGATTGACAATTATGCACATTGAAAATTATGCACATTGAAAATTATGCACATTGAAAATTATGCACATTGAGAATTAGGCACATTGAGAAATATGCACATTAAAAATTAAGCACAATGAAAATTATGCACATTGACAATTATGCACATTGAAAATTATGCAGATTGACAATTATGCACATTGAAAATTATGCACATTAAAAATTATACACATTGAGAATTATGCACATTGAGAAATATGCACATTCAAAATTAAGCACAATGAAAATTATGCACATTGACTATTATGCACATTGAAAATTATGCACATTGAGAATTATGCACATTGAGAATTATGCACATTGAGAATTATGCACATTAAAAATTATGCACATTGAGAATTATGCACAATGAAAATTATGCACATTGACAATTATGCACATTTACAATTATTCGCATTGAAAATTATGCACATTGAAAATTATGCACATAGAAAATTATGCACATTGAGAATTATGCACATTGACAATTATGCACATTAAAAATTATGCACATTGAAAATTATGCACATTGAAAATTATGCACATTGAAAATTATGCACATTAAAAATTATGCACATTGAGAATTATGCACATTAAGAAATATGCACATTAAAAATTAAGCACAATGAAAATTATGCACATTGACAATTATGCACATTTAAAATTATACACATTCAAAATTATGCACATTGAAAATTATGCACAATGAAAATTATGCATATTGACAATTATGCAAATTGAAAATTATGCACATTGAGAATTATGCACATTGAGAATTATGCACTTTGAGAATTATGCACGTTGAAAATTATGCGCATTTAAAATTATGCACATTGAGAATTATGCACATTGAGAATTATGCACATTAAAAATTATGCACATTGAAAAATATGCACTTTGAGAATTATGCACATTGAGAATTATGTACATTGACAATTATGCACATTGAAAATCATGCACATTGAAAATCATGCACATTGAGAATTATGCACATTGAGAATTATGCACATTGAGAATTATGCACATTGACAATTATGCACATTGAAAATTATGCACATTGAAAATTATGCACATTAAAAATTATGCACATTGAAAATTATGCACAATGAAAATTATGCATATTGACAATTATGCACATTAAAAAATATGCACATTGAGAATTATGCACATTGAGAAATATGCACATTAAAAATTAAGCACAATGAAAATTATGCACATTGACAATTATGCACATTGAAAAATATGCACATTGAGAATTATGCACATTGAGAATTATGCACATTGAAAATTATGCACATTGAAAATTATGCACATTGAGAATTATGCACATTGACAATTATGCAAATTGAAAATTATGCACATTGAGAATTATGCACATTGAGAATTATGCACTTTGAGAATTATGCACGTTGAAAATTATGCGCATTTAAAATTATGCACATTGAGAATTATGCACATTGAGAATTATGCACATTAAAAATTATGCACATTGAAAAATATGCACTTTGAGAATTATGCACATTGAGAATTATGTACATGGACAATTATGCACATTGAAAATCATGCACATTGAAAAACATGCACATTGAGCATTATGCACATTGAGAATTATGCACATTGAGAATTATGCACATTGACAATTATGCACATTGAAAATTATGCACATTGAGAATTATGCACATTGACAATTATGCAAATTGAAAATTATGCACATTGAGAATTATGCACATTGAGAATTATGCACTTTGAGAATTATGCACGTTGAAAATTATGCGCATTTAAAATTATGCACATTGAGAATTATGCACATTGAGAATTATGCACATTAAAAATTATGCACATTGAAAAATATGCACTTTGAGAATTATGCACATTGAGAATTATGTACATTGACAATTATGCACATTGAAAATCATGCACATTGAAAATCATGCACATTGAGAATTATGCACATTGAGAATTATGCACATTGAGAATTATGCACATTGACAATTATGCACATTGAAAATTATGCACATTGAAAATTAAGCACATTAAAAATTATGCACATTGAAAATTATGCACAATGAAAATTATGCATATTGACAATTATGCACATTAAAAAATATGCACATTGAGAATTATGCACATTGAGAAATATGCACATTAAAAATTAAGCACAATGAAAATTATGCACATTGACAATTATGCACATTGAAAAATATGCACATTGAGAATTATGCACATTGAGAATTATGCACGTTGAAAATTATGCACATTGAAAATTATGCACATTGAGAATTATGCACATTGACAATTATGCACATTGAAAATTATGCACATTGGAAATTATGCACATTTAAAATTATGCACATTGAGAATTATGCACAATGAAAATTATGCACATTGACAATTATGCACATTTAAAATTATTCGCATTGAAAATTATGCACATTGAAAATTATGCACAATGAAAATTATGCATATTGACAATTATGCACATTGAAAAATATGCACATTGAGAATTATGCACATTGAGAATTATGCACATTGAGAATAATGCACATTGAGAATTATGCACATTGAGAATTATGCACATTGAGAAATATGCACATTAAAAATTAAGCACAATGAAAATTAAGCACATTGACAATTATGCACATTGAAAAATATGCACATTGAGAATTATGCACATTGACAATTATGCACATTGAAAAATATGCACATTGAGAATTATGCACATTGAGAATTATGCACATTTACAATTATGCACATTGAAAATTATGCACATTGAGAATTATGCACATTGAGAAATATGCACATTAAAAATTAAGCACAATGAAAAGTATGCACATTGACAATTATGCACATTGAAAAATATGCACATTGAAAATTATGCACAATGAAAATTATGCATATTGACAATTATGCACATTAAAAAATATGCACATTGAGAATTATGCACATTGAGAAATATGCACATTAAAAATTAAGCACAATGAAAATTATGCACATTGACAATTATGCACATTGAAAAATATGCACATTGAGAATTATGCACATTGAGAATTATGCACATTGAAAATTATGCACATTGAAAATTATGCACATTGAGAATTATGCACATTGACAATTATGCACATTGAAAATTATACACATTCAAAATTATGCACATTGAAAATTATGCACAATGAAAATTATGCATATTGACAATTATGCAAATTGAAAATTATGCACATTGAGAATTATGCACATTGAGAATTATGCACTTTGAGAATTATGCACGTTGAAAATTATGCGCATTTAAAATTATGCACATTGAGAATTATGCACATTGAGAATTATGCACATTAAAAATTATGCACATTGAAAAATATGCACTTTGAGAATTATGCACATTGAGAATTATGTACATTGACAATTATGCACATTGAAAATCATGCACATTGAAAATCATGCACATTGAGAATTATGCACATTGAGAATTATGCACATTGAAATTATGCACATTGACAATTATGCACATTGAAAAATATGCACATTGATAATTATGCACAATGAAAATTATGCATATTGACAATTATGCACATTAAAAAATATGCACATTGAGAATTATGCACATTGAGAAATATGCACATTAAAAATTAAGCACAATGAAAATTATGCACATTGACAATTATGCACATTGAAAAATATGCACATTGAGAATTATGCACATTGAGAATTATGCACATTGAAAATTATGCACATTGAAAATTATGCACATTGAGAATTATGCACATTGACAATTATGCACATTGAAAATTATGCACTTTGAAAATTATGCACATTGAGAATTATGCACAATGAAAATTATGCAGATTGACAATTATGCACATTGAAAATTATGCACATTGAGAATTATGCACATTGAAAATTAT
Organism: Ganaspis brasiliensis; assembly: GCA_037103525.1. Taxonomy (NCBI): domain Eukaryota; kingdom Metazoa; phylum Arthropoda; class Insecta; order Hymenoptera; family Figitidae; genus Ganaspis; species Ganaspis brasiliensis. The sequence goes on along the minus strand of JAZKLR010000061.1, from coordinate 1,725,697 downwards.
GCACATTGAGAATTATGCACATTGAAAATTATGCACATAGAAAATTATGCACATTGAGAATTATGCACATTGACAATTATGCACATTAAAAATTATGCACATTGAAAATTATGCACATTGAAAATTATGCACATTAAAAATTATGCACATTGAGAATTATGCACATTAAGAAATATGCACATTAAAAATTAAGCACAATGAAAATTATGCACATTGACAATTATGCACATTTAAAATTATACACATTCAAAATTATGAACATTGAAAATTATGCACAATGAAAATTATGCATATTGACAATTATGCAAATTGAAAATTATGCACATTGAGAATTATGCACATTGAGAATTATGCACTTTGAGAATTATGCACGTTGAAAATTATGCGCATTTAAAATTATGCACATTGAGAATTATGCACATTGAGAATTATGCACATTAAAAATTATGCACATTGAAAAATATGCACTTTGAGAATTATGCACATTGAGAATTATGTACATTGACAATTATGCACATTGAAAATCATGCACATTGAAAATCATGCACATTGAGAATTATGCACATTGAGAATTATGCACATTGAGAATTATGCACATTGACAATTATGCACATTGAAAATTATGCACATTGAAAATTATGCACATTAAAAATTATGCACATTGAAAATTATGCACAATGAAAATTATGCATATTGACAATTATGCACATTAAAAAATATGCACATTGAGAATTATGCACATTGAGAAATATGCACATTAAAAATTAAGCACAATGAAAATTATGCACATTGACAATTATGCAAATTGAAAAATATGCACATTGAGAATTATGCACATTGAGAATTATGCACATTGAAAATTATGCACATTGAAAATTATGCACATTGAGAATTATGCACATTGACAATTATGCACATTGAAAATTATGCACATTGAAAATTATGCACATTTAAAATTATGCACATTGAGAATTATGCACAATGAAAATTATGCACATTGACAATTATGCACATTTAAAATTATTCGCATTGAAAATTATGCACATTAAAAATTATGCACAATGAAAATTATGCATATTGACAATTATGCACATTGAAAAATATGCACATTGAGAATTATGCACATTGAGAATTATGCACATTGAGAATAATGCACATTGAGAATTATGCACATTGAGAATTATGCACATTGAGAAATATGCACATTAAAAATTAAGCACAATGAAAATTATGCACATTGACAATTATGCACATTGAAAAATATGCACATTGAGAATTATGCACATTGACAATTATGCACATTGAAAAATATGCACATTGAGAATTATGCACATTGAGAATTATGCACATTTAAAATTATGCACATTGAAAATTATGCACATTGAGAATTATGCACATTGAGAAATATGCACATTAAAAATTAAGCACAATGAAAATTATGCACATTGACAATTATGCACATTGAAAAATATGCACATTGAAAATTATGCACAATGAAAATTATGCATATTGACAATTATGCACATTAAAAAATATGCACATTGAGAATTATGCACATTGAGAAATATGCACATTAAAAATTAAGCACAATGAAAATTATGCACAATGACAATTATGCACATTGAAAAATATGCACATTGAGAATTATGCACATTGAGAATTATGCACATTGAAAATTATGCACATTGAAAATTATGCACATTGAGAATTATGCACATTGACAATTATGCACATTGAAAATTATGCACATTGAAAATTATGCACATTGAAAATTATGCACATTGAGAATTATGCACATTGAGAATTATGCACATTGAGAAATATGCACATTAAAAATTAAGCACAATGAAAATTATGCACATTGTCAATTATGCACATTGAAAAATATGCACATTGAGAATTATGCAAATTGAGAATTATGCACATTGAAAATTATGCAAATTGAAAATTATGCACATTGAGAATTCTGCACAATGAAAATTATGCAGATTGACAATTATGCACATTGAAAATTATGCACATTGAAAATTATGCACATTGAAAATTATGCACATTGAAAATTATGCACATTGAGAATTATGCACATTGAGAAATATGCACATTAAAAATTAAGCACAATGAAAATTATGCACATTGACAATTATGCACATTGAAAATTATGCAGATTGACAATTATGCACATTGAAAATTATGCACATTAAAAATTATACACATTGAGAATTATGCACATTGAGAAATATGCACATTCAAAATTAAGCACAATGAAAATTATGCACATTGACTATTATGCACATTGAAAATTATGCACATTGAGAATTATGCACATTGAGAATTATGCACATTGAGAATTATGCACATTGAAAATTATGCACATTGAGAATTATGCACAATGAAAATTATGCACATTGACAATTATGCACATTTACAATTATTCGCATTGAAAATTATGCACATTGAAAATTATGCACATAGAAAATTATGCACATTGAGAATTATGCACATTGACAATTATGCACATTAAAAATTATGCACATTGAAAATTATGCACATTGAAAATTATGCACATTGAAAATTATGCACATTAAAAATTATGCACATTGAGAATTATGCACATTAAGAAATATGCACATTAAAAATTAAGCACAATGAAAATTATGCACATTGACAATTATGCACATTTAAAATTATACACATTCAAAATTATGCACATTGAAAATTATGCACAATGAAAATTATGCATATTGACAATTATGCAAATTGAAAATTATGCACATTGAGAATTATGCACATTGAGAATTATGCACTTTGAGAATTATGCACGTTGAAAATTATGCGCATTTAAAATTATGCACATTGAGAATTATGCACATTGAGAATTATGCACATTAAAAATTATGCACATTGAAAAATATGCACTTTGAGAATTATGCACATTGAGAATTATGTACATTGACAATTATGCACATTGAAAATCATGCACATTGAAAATCATGCACATTGAGAATTATGCACATTGAGAATTATGCACATTGAGAATTATGCACATTGACAATTATGCACATTGAAAATTATGCACATTGAAAATTATGCACATTAAAAATTATGCACATTGAAAATTATGCACAATGAAAATTATGCATATTGACAATTATGCACATTAAAAAATATGCACATTGAGAATTATGCACATTGAGAAATATGCACATTAAAAATTAAGCCCAATGAAAATTATGCACATTGACAATTATGCACATTGAAAAATATGCACATTGAGAATTATGCACATTGAGAATTATGCACATTGAAAATTATGCACATTGAAAATTATGCACATTGAGAATTATGCACATTGACAATTATGCACATTGAAAATTATGCACATTAAAAATTATGCACATTTAAAATTATGCACATTGAGATTTATGCACAATGAAAATTATGCACATTGACAATTATGCACATTTAAAATTATTCGCATTGAAAATTATGCACATTGAAAATTATGCACAATGAAAATTATGCATATTGACAATTATGCACATTGAAAAATATGCACATTGAGAATTATGCACATTGAGAATTATGCACATTGAGAATAATGCACATTGAGAATTATGCACATTGAGAATTATGCACATTGAGAAATATGCACATTAAAAATTAAGCACAATGAAAATTATGCACATTGACAATTATGCACATTGAAAAATATGCACATTGAGAATTATGCACATTGACAATTATGCACATTGAAAAATATGCACATTGAGAATTATGCACATTGAGAAATATGCACATTTAAAATTATGCACATTGAAAATTATGCACATTGAGAATTATGCACATTGAGAAATATGCACATTAAAAATTAAGCACAATGAAAATTATGCACATTGACAATTATGCACATTGAAAAATATGCACATTGAAAATTATGCACAATGAAAATTATGCATATTGACAATTATGCACATTAAAAAATATGCACATTGAGAATTATGCACATTGAGAAATATGCACATTAAAAATTAAGCACAATGAAAATTATGCACATTGACAATTATGCACATTGAAAAATATGCACATTGAGAATTATGCACATTGAGAATTATGCACATTGAAAATTATGCACATTGAAAATTATGCACATTGAGAATTATGCACATTGACAATTATGCACATTGAAAATTATGCACATTGAAAATTATGCACATTGAAAATTATGCACATTGAAAATTATGCACATTGAGAATTATGCACATTGAGAAATATGCACATTAAAAATTAAGCACAATGAAAATTATGCACATTGACAATTATGCACATTGAAAAATATGCACATTGAGAATTATGCAAATTGAGAATTATGCACATTGAAAATTATGCAAATTGAAAATTATGCACATTGAGAATTATGCACAATGAAAATTATGCAGATTGACAATTATGCACATTGAAAATTATGCACATTAAAAATTATACACATTGAGAATTATGCACATTGAGAAATATGCACATTCAAAATTAAGCACAATGAAAATTATGCACATTGACTATTATGCACATTGAAAATTATGCACATTGAAAATTATGCACATTGAGAATAATGCACATTGAGAATTATGCACTTTTAAAATTAAGCACAATGAAAATTATGCACATTGACAATTATGCACATTTAAAATTATTCACATTGAAATTATGCACATTGAAAATTATGCACAATGAAAATTATGCATATTGACAATTATGCACATTGAAAAATATGCACATTGAGAATTATGCACATTGAGAATTATGCACATTTAAAATTATGCACATTGAAAATTATGCACATTGAGAATTATGCACATTGAGAAATATGCACATTAAAAATTAAGCACAATGAAAATTATGCACATTGACAATTATGCACATTGAAAATCATGCACATTGAAAATTATGCACATTGAGAATTATGCACATTGAGAATTATGCACATTGAGAATTATGCACATTGACAATTATGCACATTGAAAATTATGCACATTGAAAATTATGCACATTGAGAAATATGCACATTAAAAATAAGGCACAATGAAAATTATGCACATTGACTATTATGCACATTTAAAATTATGCACATTGAAAATTATGCACATTGACATTTATGCACATTTAAAATTATTCACATTGAAAATTATGCACATTGAAAATTATGCACAATGAAAATTATGCATATTGACAATTATGCACATTGAAAAATATGCACATTGAGAATTATGCACATTTAGAATTATGCACATTGAAAATTATGCACATTGAAAATTATGCACATTGAGAATTATGCACATTGAGAAATATGCACATTAAAAATTAAGCACAATGAAAATTATGCACATTGACAATTATGCACATTGAAAAATATGCACATTGAGAATTATGCACATTGAGAATTATGCACATTGAAAATTATGCACATAGAAAATTATGCACATTGAGAATTATGCACATTGACAATTATGCACATTAAAAATTATGCACATTGAAAATTATGCACATTAAAAATTATGCACATTGAAAATTATGCACATTAAAAATTATGCACATTGAGAATTATGCACATTAAGAAATATGCACATTAAAAATTAAGCACAATGAAAATTATGCACATTGACAATTATGCACATTTAAAATTATACACATTCAAAATTATGCACATTGAAAATTATGCACAATGAAAATTATGCATATTGACAATTATGCAAATTGAAAATTATGCACATTGAGAATTATGCACATTGAGAATTATGCACTTTGAGAATTATGCACGTTGAAAATTATGCGCATTTAAAATTATGCACATTGAGAATTATGCACATTGAGAATTATGCACATTAAAAATTATGCACATTGAAAAATATGCACTTTGAGAATTATGCACATTGAGAATTATGTACATTGACAATTATGCACATTGAAAATCATGCACATTGAAAATCATGCACATTGAGAATTATGCACATTGAGAATTATGCACATTGAGAATTATGCACATTGACAATTATGCACATTGAAAATTATGCACATTGAAAATTATGCACATTAAAAATTATGCACATTGAAAATTATGCACAATGAAAATTATGCATATTGACAATTATGCACATTGAAAAATATGCACATTGAGAATTATGCACATTGAGAATTATGCACATTTAAAATTATGCACATTGAAAATTATGCACATTGAGAATTATGCACATTGAGAAATATGCACATTAAAAATTAAGCACAATGAAAATTATGCACATTGACAATTATGCACATTGAAAATCATGCACATTGAAAATTATGCACATTGAGAATTATGCACATTGAGAATTATGCACATTGAGAATTATGCACATTGACAATTATGCACATTGAAAATTATGCACATTGAAAATTATGCACATTGAGAAATATGCACATTAAAAATAAGGCACAATGAAAATTATGCACATTGACTATTATGCACATTTAAAATTATGCACATTGAAAATTATGCACATTGACATTTATGCACATTTAAAATTATTCACATTGAAAATTATGCACATTGAAAATTATGCACAATGAAAATTATGCATATTGACAATTATGCACATTGAGAATTATGCACATTGAGAATTATGCACATTGAAAATTATGCAAATTGAAAATTATGCACATTGAGAATTATGCACAATGAAAATTATGCAGATTGACAATTATGCACATTGAAAATTATGCACATTGAAAATTATGCACATTGAAAATTATGCACATTGAGAATTATGCACGTTGAAAATTATGCGCATTTAAAATTATGCACATTGAGAATTATGCACATTGAGAATTATGCACATTAAAAATTATGCACATTGAAAAATATGCACTTTGAGAATTATGCACATTGAGAATTATGTACATTGACAATTATGCACATTGAAAATCATGCACATTGAAAATCATGCACATTGAGAATTATGCACATTGAGAATTATGCACATTGAGAATTATGCACATTGACAATTATGCACATTGAAAATTATGCACATTGAAAATTATGCACATTAAAAATTATGCACATTGAAAATTATGCACAATGAAAATTATGCATATTGACAATTATGCACATTAAAAAATATGCACATTGAGAATTATGCACATTGAGAAATATGCACATTAAAAATTAAGCACAATGAAAATTATGCACATTGACAATTATGCACATTGAAAAATATGCACATTGAGAATTATGCACATTGAGAATTATGCACATTGAAAATTATGCACATTGAAAATTATGCACATTGAGAATTATGCACATTGACAATTATGCACATTGAAAATTATGCACATTGAAAATTATGCACATTTAAAATTATGCACATTGAGAATTATGCACAATGAAAATTATGCACATTGACAATTATGCACATTTAAAATTATTCGCATTGAAAATTATGCACATTGAAAATTATGCGCAATGAAAATTATGCATATTGACAATTATGCACATTGAAAAATATGCACATTGAGAATTATGCACATTGAGAATTATGCACATTGAGAATAATGCACATTGAGAATTATGCACATTGAGAATTATGCACATTGAGAAATATGCACATTAAAAATTAAGCACAATGAAAATTATGCACATTGACAATTATGCACATTGAAAAATATGCACATTGAGAATTATGCACATTGACAATTATGCACATTGAAAAATATGCACATTGAGAATTATGCACATTGAGAATTATGCACATTTAAAATTATGCACATTGAAAATTATGCACATTGAGAATTATGCACATTGAGAAATATGCACATTAAAAATTAAGCACAATGAAAATTATGCACATTGACAATTATGCACATTGAAAAATATGCACATTGAAAATTATGCACAATGAAAATTATGCATATTGACAATTATGCACATTAAAAAATATGCACATTGAGAATTATGCACATTGAGAAATATGCACATTAAAAATTAAGCACAATGAAAATTATGCACATTGACAATTATGCACATTGAAAAATATGCACATTGAGAATTATGCACATTGAGAATTATGCACATTGAAAATTATGCACATTGAAAATTATGCACATTGAGAATTATGCACATTGACAATTATGCACATTGAAAATTATGCACATTGAAAATTATGCACATTGAAAATTATGCACATTGAGAATTATGCACATTGAGAATTATGCACATTGAGAAATATGCACATTAAAAATTAAGCACAATGAAAATTATGCACATTGTCAATTATGCACATTGAAAAATATGCACATTGAGAATTATGCAAATTGAGAATTATGCACATTGAAAATTATGCAAATTGAAAATTATGCACATTGAGAATTATGCACAATGAAAATTATGCAGATTGACAATTATGCACATTGAAAATTATGCACATTGAAAATTATGCACATTGAAAATTATGCACATTGAGAATTATGCACATTGAGAAATATGCACATTAAAAATTAAGCACAATGAAAATTATGCACATTGACAATTATGCACATTGAAAAATATGCACATTGAGAATTATGCAAATTGAGAATTATGCACATTGAAAATTATGCAAATTGAAAATTATGCACATTGAGAATTATGCACAATGAAAATTATGCAGATTGACAATTATGCACATTGAAAATTATGCACATTAAAAATTATACACATTGAGAATTATGCACATTGAGAAATATGCACATTCAAAATTAAGCACAATGAAAATTATGCACATTGACTATTATGCACATTGAAAATTATGCACATTGAGAATTATGCACATTGAGAATTATGCACATTGAGAATTATGCACATTGAAAATTATGCACATTGAGAATTATGCACAATGAAAATTATGCACATTGACAATTATGCACATTTAAAATTATTCGCATTGAAAATTATGCACATTGAAAATTATGCACAATGAAAATTATGCATATTGACAATTATGCACATTGAAAAATATGCACATTGAGAATTATGCACATTGAGAATTATGCACATTGAGAATAATGCACATTGAGAATTATGCACATTGAGAATTATGCACATTGAGAAATATGCACATTCAAAATTAAGCACAATGAAAATTATGCACATTGACAATTATGCACATTGAAAAATATGCACATTGAGAATTATGCACATTGACAATTATGCACATTGAAAAATATGCACATTGAGAATTATGCACATTGAGAATTATGCACATTTAAAATTATGCACATTGAAAATTATGCACATTGAGAATTATGCACATTGAGAAATATGCACATTAAAAATTAAGCACAATGAAAATTATGCACATTGACAATTATGCACATTGAAAAATATGCACATTGAGAATTATGCAAATTGAGAATTATGCACATTGAAAATTATGCAAATTGAAAATTATGCACATTGAGAATTATGCACAATGAAAATTATGCATATTGACAATTATGCACATTAAAAAATATGCACATTAAGAATTATGCACATTGAGAAATATGCACATTAAAAATTAAGCACAATGAAAATTATGCACATTGACAATTATGCACATTGAAAAATATGCACATTGAGAATTATGCACATTGAGAATTATGCACATTGAAAATTATGCACATTGAAAATTATGCACATTGAAAAATATGCACATTGAGAATTATGCACATTGAGAATTATGCACATTGAGAATAATGCACATTGAGAATTATGCACATTGAGAATTATGCACATTGAGAAATATGCACATTAAAAATTAAGCACAATGAAAATTATGCACATTGACAATTATGCACATTGACAATTATGCACATTGAAAATTATGCACATTGAAAATTATGCACATTGAGAAATATGCACATTAAAAATAAGGCACAATGAAAATTATGCACATTGACTATTATGCACATTTAAAATTATGCACATTGAAAATTATGCACATTGACATTTATGCACATTTAAAATTATTCACATTGAAAATTATGCACATTGAAAATTATGCACAATGAAAATTATGCATATTGACAATTATGCACATTGAAAAATATGCACATTGAGAATTATGCACATTGAGAATTATGCACATTGAAAATTATGCACATTGAAAATTATGCACATTGAGAATTATGCACATTGAGAAATATGCACATTAAAAATTAAGCACAATGAAAATTATGCACATTGACAATTATGCACATTGAAAAATATGCACATTGAGAATTATGCACATTGAGAATTATGCACATTGAAAATTATGCACATAGAAAATTATGCACATTGAGAATTATGCACATTGACAATTATGCACATTAAAAATTATGCACATTGAAAATTATGCACATTAAAAATTATGCACATTGAAAATTATGCACATTAAAAATTATGCACATTGAGAATTATGCACATTAAGAAATATGCACATTAAAAATTAAGCACAATGAAAATTATGCACATTGACAATTATGCACATTTAAAATTATACACATTCAAAATTATGCACATTGAAAATTATGCACAATGAAAATTATGCATATTGACAATTATGCAAATTGAAAATTATGCACATTGAGAATTATGCACATTGAGAATTATGCACTTTGAGAATTATGCACGTTGAAAATTATGCGCATTTAAAATTATGCACATTGAGAATTATGCACATTGAGAATTATGCACATTAAAAATTATGCACATTGAAAAATATGCACTTTGAGAATTATGCACATTGAGAATTATGTACATTGACAATTATGCACATTGAAAATCATGCACATTGAAAATCATGCACATTGAGAATTATGCACATTGAGAATTATGCACATTGAGAATTATGCACATTGACAATTATGCACATTGAAAATTATGCACATTGAAAATTATTCACATTAAAAATTATGCACATTGAAAATTATGCACAATGAAAATTATGCATATTGACAATTATGCACATTAAAAAATATGCACATTGAGAATTATGCACATTGAGAAATATGCACATTAAAAATTAAGCACAATGAAAATTATGCACATTGACAATTATGCACATTGAAAAATATGCACATTGAGAATTATGCACATTGAGAATTATGCACATTGAAAATTATGCACATTGAAAATTATGCACATTGAGAATTATGCACATTGACAATTATGCACATTGAAAATTATGCACATTGAAAATTATGCACATTTAAAATTATGCACATTGAGAATTATGCACAATGAAAATTATGCACATTGACAATTATGCACATTTAAAATTATTCGCATTGAAAATTATGCACATTGAAAATTATGCACAATGAAAATTATGCATATTGACAATTATGCACATTGAAAAATATGCACATTGAGAATTATGCACATTGAGAATTATGCACATTGAGAATAATGCACATTGAGAATTATGCACATTGAGAATTATGCACATTGAGAAATATGCACATTAAAAATTAAGCACAATGAAAATTATGCACATTGACAATTATGCACATTGAAAAATATGCACATTGAGAATTATGCACATTGACAATTATGCACATTGAAAAATATGCACATTGAGAATTATGCACATTGAGAATTATGCACATTTAAAATTATGCACATTGAAAATTATGCACATTGAGAATTATGCACATTGAGAAATATGCACATTAAAAATTAAGCACAATGAAAATTATGCACATTGACAATTATGCACATTGAAAAATATGCACATTGAAAATTATGCACAATGAAAATTATGCATATTGACAATTATGCACATTAAAAAATATGCACATTGAGAATTATGCACATTGAGAAATATGCACATTAAAAATTAAGCACAATGAAAATTATGCACATTGACAATTATGCACATTGAAAAATATGCACATTGAGAATTATGCACATTGAGAATTATGCACATTGAAAATTATGCACATTGAAAATTATGCACATTGAGAATTATGCACATTGACAATTATGCACATTGAAAATTATGCACATTGAAAATTATGCACATTGAAAATTATGCACATTGAGAATTATGCACATTGAGAATTATGCACATTGAGAAATATGCACATTAAAAATTAAGCACAATGAAAATTATGCACATTGTCAATTATGCACATTGAAAAATATGCACATTGAGAATTATGCAAATTGAGAATTATGCACATTGAAAATTATGCAAATTGAAAATTATGCACATTGAGAATTATGCACAATGAAAATTATGCAGATTGACAATTATGCACATTGAAAATTATGCACATTAAAAATTATACACATTGAGAATTATGCACATTGAGAAATATGCACATTCAAAATTAAGCACAATGAAAATTATGCACATTGACTATTATGCACATTGATAATTATGCACATTGAGAATTATGCACATTGAGAATTATGCACATTGAGAATTATGCACATTAAAAATTATGCACATTGAGAATTATGCACAATGAAAATTATGCACATTGACAATTATGCACATTTAAAATTATTCGCATTGAAAATTATGCACATTGAAAATTATGCACAATGAAAATTATGCATATTGACAATTATGCACATTGAAAAATATGCACATTGAGAATTATGCACATTGAGAATTATGCACATTGAGAATAATGCACATTGAGAATTATGCACATTGAGAATTATGCACATTGAGAAATATGCACATTAAAAATTAAGCACAATGAAAATTATGCACATTGACAATTATGCACATTGAAAAATATGCACATTGAGAATTATGCACATTGACAATTATGCACATTGAAAAATATGCACATTGAGAATTATGCACATTGAGAATTATGCACATTTAAAATTATGCACATTGAAAATTATGCACATTGAGAATTATGCACATTGAGAAATATGCACATTAAAAATTAAGCACAATGAAAATTATGCACATTGACAATTATGCACATTGAAAAATATGCACATTGAGAATTATGCAAATTGAGAATTATGCACATTGAAAATTATGCAAATTGAAAATTATGCACATTGAGAATTATGCACAATGAAAATTATGCATATTGACAATTATGCACATTAAAAAATATGCACATTAAGAATTATGCACATTGAGAAATATGCACATTAAAAATTAAGCACAATGAAAATTATGCACATTGACAATTATGCACATTGAGAAATATGCACATTGAGAATTATGCACATTGAGAATTATGCACATTGAAAATTATGCACATTGAAAATTATGCACATTGAAAAATATGCACATTGAGAATTATGCACATTGAGAATTATGCACATTGAGAATAATGCACATTGAGAATTATGCACATTGAGAATTATGCACATTGAGAAATATGCACATTAAAAATTAAGCACAATGAAATTATGCACATTGACAATTATGCACATTGAAAAATATGCACATTGAGAATTATGCACATTGACAATTATGCACATTGAAAAATATGCACATTGAGAATTATGCACATTGAGAATTATGCACATTTAAAATTATGCACATTGAAAATTATGCACATTGAGAATTATGCACATTGAGAAATATGCACATTAAAAATTGAGCACAATGAAAATTATGCACATTGACAATTATGCACATTGAAAAATATGCACATTGAGAATTATGCAAATTGAGAATTATGCACATTGAAAATTATGCAAATTGAAAATTATGCACATTGAGAATTATGCACAATGAAAATTATGCATATTGACAATTATGCACATTAAAAAATATGCACATTAAGAATTATGCACATTGAGAAATGTGCACATTAAAAATTAAGCACAATGAAAATTATGCACATTGACAATTATGCACATTGAAAAATATGCACATTGAGAATTATGCACATTGAGAATTATGCACATTTAAAATTATGCACATTGAAAATTATGCACATTGAGAATTATGCACATTGAGAAATATGCACATTAAAAATTAAGCACAATGAAAATTATGCACATTGACAATTATGCACATTGAAAATCATGCACATTGAAAATTATGCACATTGACAATTATGCACATTGAGAATTATGCACATTGAGAATTATGCACATTGACAATTATGCACATTGAAAATTATGCACATTGAAAATTATGCACATTGAGAATTATGCACATTGAGAATTATGCACATTGAAAATTATGCACATTAAAAATTATGCACATTGAGAATTATGCACATTGAGAAATATGCACATTAAAAATTAAGCACAATGAAAATTATGCACATTGACAATTATGCACATTTAAAATTATAAACATTCAAAATTATGCACATTGAAAATTATGCACAATGAAAATTATGCATATTGACAATTATGCAAATTGAAAATTATGCACATTGAGAATTATGCACATTGAGAATTATGCACTTTGAGAATTATGCACGTTGAAAATTATGCGCATTTAAAATTATGCACATTGAGAATTATGCACATTGAGAATTATGCACATTAAAAATTATGCACATTGAAAAATATGCACTTTGAGAATTATGCACATTGAGAATTATGTACATTGACAATTATGCACATTGAAAATCATGCACATTAAAAATCATGCACATTGAGAATTATGCACATTGAGAATTATGCACATTGAGAATTATGCACATTGACAATTATGCACATTGAAAAATATGCACATTGAAAATTATGCACAATGAAAATTATGCATATTGACAATTATGCACATTAAAAAATATGCACATTGAGAATTATGCACATTGAGAAATATGCACATTAAAAATTAAGCACAATGAAAATTATGCACATTGACAATTATGCACATTGAAAAATATGCACATTGAGAATTATGCACATTGAGAATTATGCACATTGAAAATTATGCACATTGAAAATTATGCACATTGAGAATTATGCACATTGACAATTATGCACATTGAAAATTATGCAGATTGAAAATTATGCACATTGAAAATTATGCACATTGAGAATTATGCACATTGAGAATTATGCACATTGAGAAATATGCACATTAAAAATTAAGCACAATGAAAATTATGCACATTGACAATTATGCACATTGAAAAATATGCACATTGAGAATTATGCAAATTGAGAATTATGCACATTGAAAATTATGCAAATTGAAAATTATGCACATTGAGAATTATGCACAATGAAAATTATGCAGATTGACAATTATGCACATTGAAAATTATGCACATTGAAAATTATGCACATTGAAAATTATGCACATTGAGAATTATGCACATTGAGAAATATGCACATTAAAAATTAAGCACAATGAAAATTATGCACATTGACAATTATGCACATTGAAAAATATGCACATTGAGAATTATGCAAATTGAGAATTATGCACATTGAAAATTATGCAAATTGAGAATTATGCACATTGAAAATTATGCAAATTGAAAATTATGCACATTGAGAATTATGCACAATGAAAATTATGCAGATTGACAATTATGCACATTGAAAATTATGCACATTAAAAATTATACACATTGAGAATTATGCACATTGAGAAATATGCACATTCAAAATTAAGCACAATGAAAATTATGCACATTGACTATTATGCACATTGAAAATTATGCACATTGAGAATTATGCACATTGAGAATTATGCACATTGAGAATTATGCACATTGAAAATTATGCACATTGAGAATTATTCACAATGAAAATTATGCACATTGACAATTATGCACATTTAAAATTATTCGCATTGAAAATTATGCACATTGAAAATTATGCACAATGAAAATTATGCATATTGACAATTATGCACATTGAAAAATATGCACATTGAGAATTATGCACATTGAGAATTATGCACATTGAGAATAATGCACATTGAGAATTATGCACATTGAGAATTATGCACATTGAGAAATATGCACATTAAAAATTAAGCACAATGAAAATTATGCACATTGACAATTATGCACATTGAAAAATATGCACATTGAGAATTATGCACATTGACAATTATGCACATTGAAAAATATGCACATTGAGAATTATGCACATTGAGAATTATGCACATTTAAAATTATGCACATTGAAAATTATGCACATTGAAAAATATGCACATTGAGAATTATGCACATTGAGAATTATGCACATTGAGAATAATGCACATTGAGAATTATGCACATTGAGAATTATGCACATTGAGAAATATGCACATTAAAAATTAAGCACAATGAAAATTATGCACATTGACAATTATGCACATTGAAAAATATGCACATTGAGAATTATGCACATTGACAATTATGCACATTGAAAAATATGCACATTGAGAATTATGCACATTGAGAATTATGCACATTTAAAATTATGCACATTGAAAATTATGCACATTGAGAATTATGCACATTGAGAAATATGCACATTAAAAATTGAGCACAATGAAAATTATGCACATTGACAATTATGCACATTGAAAAATATGCACATTGAGAATTATGCAAATTGAGAATTATGCACATTGAAAATTATGCAAATTGAAAATTATGCACATTGAGAATTATGCACAATGAAAATTATGCATATTGACAATTATGCACATTAAAAAATATGCACATTAAGAATTATGCACATTGAGAAATATGCACATTAAAAATTAAGCACAATGAAAATTATGCACATTGACAATTATGCACATTGAAAAATATGCACATTGAGAATTATGCACATTGAGAATTATGCACATTTAAAATTATGCACATTGAAAATTATGCACATTGAGAATTATGCACATTGAGAAATATGCACATTAAAAATTAAGCACAATGAAAATTATGCACATTGACAATTATGCACATTGAAAATCATGCACATTGAAAATTATGCACATTGACAATTATGCACATTGAGAATTATGCACATTGAGAATTATGCACATTGACAATTATGCACATTGAAAATTATGCACATTGAAAATTATGCACATTGAGAATTATGCACATTGAGAATTATGCACATTGAAAATTATGCACATTAAAAATTATGCACATTGAGAATTATGCACATTGAGAAATATGCACATTAAAAATTAAGCACAATGAAAATTATGCACATTGACAATTATGCACATTTAAAATTATAAACATTCAAAATTATGCACATTGAAAATTATGCACAATGAAAATTATGCATATTGACAATTATGCAAATTGAAAATTATGCACATTGAGAATTATGCACATTGAGAATTATGCACTTTGAGAATTATGCACGTTGAAAATTATGCGCATTTAAAATTATGCACATTGAGAATTATGCACATTGAGAATTATGCACATTAAAAATTATGCACATTGAAAAATATGCACTTTGAGAATTATGCACATTGAGAATTATGTACATTGACAATTATGCACATTGAAAATCATGCACATTAAAAATCATGCACATTGAGAATTATGCACATTGAGAATTATGCACATTGAGAATTATGCACATTGACAATTATGCACATTGAAAAATATGCACATTGAAAATTATGCACAATGAAAATTATGCATATTGACAATTATGCACATTAAAAAATATGCACATTGAGAATTATGCACATTGAGAAATATGCACATTAAAAATTAAGCACAATGAAAATTATGCACATTGACAATTATGCACATTGAAAAATATGCACATTGAGAATTATGCACATTGAGAATTATGCACATTGAAAATTATGCACATTGAAAATTATGCACATTGAGAATTATGCACATTGACAATTATGCACATTGAAAATTATGCAGATTGAAAATTATGCACATTGAAAATTATGCACATTGAGAATTATGCACATTGAGAATTATGCACATTGAGAAATATGCACATTAAAAATTAAGCACAATGAAAATTATGCACATTGACAATTATGCACATTGAAAAATATGCACATTGAGAATTATGCAAATTGAGAATTATGCACATTGAAAATTATGCAAATTGAAAATTATGCACATTGAGAATTATGCACAATGAAAATTATGCAGATTGACAATTATGCACATTGAAAATTATGCACATTGAAAATTATGCACATTGAAAATTATGCACATTGAGAATTATGCACATTGAGAAATATGCACATTAAAAATTAAGCACAATGAAAATTATGCACATTGACAATTATGCACATTGAAAAATATGCACATTGAGAATTATGCAAATTGAGAATTATGCACATTGAAAATTATGCAAATTGAGAATTATGCACATTGAAAATTATGCAAATTGAAAATTATGCACATTGAGAATTATGCACAATGAAAATTATGCAGATTGACAATTATGCACATTGAAAATTATGCACATTAAAAATTATACACATTGAGAATTATGCACATTGAGAAATATGCACATTCAAAATTAAGCACAATGAAAATTATGCACATTGACTATTATGCACATTGAAAATTATGCACATTGAGAATTATGCACATTGAGAATTATGCACATTGAAAATTATGCACATTGAGAATTATTCACAATGAAAATTATGCACATTGACAATTATGCACATTTAAAATTATTCGCATTGAAAATTATGCACATTGAAAATTATGCACAATGAAAATTATGCATATTGACAATTATGCACATTGAAAAATATGCACATTGAGAATTATGCACATTGAGAATTATGCACATTGAGAATAATGCACATTGAGAATTATGCACATTGAGAATTATGCACATTGAGAAATATGCACATTAAAAATTAAGCACAATGAAAATTATGCACATTGACAATTATGCACATTGAAAAATATGCACATTGAGAATTATGCACATTGACAATTATGCACATTGAAAAATATGCACATTGAGAATTATGCACATTGAGAATTATGCACATTTAAAATTATGCACATTGAAAATTATGCACATTGAGAATTATGCACATTGAGAAATATGCACATTAAAAATTAAGCACAATGAAAATTATGCACATTGACAATTATGCACATTAAAAAATATGCACATTGAGAATTATGCAAATTGAGAATTATGCACATTGAAAATTATGCAAATTGAAAATTATGCACATTGAGAATTATGCACAATGAAAATTATGCATATTGACAATTATGCACATTAAAAAATATGCACATTGAGAATTATGCACATTGAGAAATATGCACATTAAAAATTAAGCACAATGAAAATTATGCACATTGACAATTATGCACATTGAAAAATATGCACATTGAGAATTATGCACATTGAGAATTATGCACATTGAGAAATATGCACATTAAAAATTAAGCACAATGAAAATTATACACATTGACAATTATGCACATTGAAAAATATGCACATTGAGAATTATGCAAATTGAGAATTATGCACATTGAAAATTATTCGCATTGAAAATTATGCACATTGAAAATTATGCACAATGAAAATTATGCACATTGAGAATTATGCACATTGAGAATTATGCACATTGAGAAATATGCACATTAAAAATTAAGCACAATGAAAATTATGCACATTGACAATTATGCACATTGAAAAATATGCACATTGAGAATTATGCACATTGAGAATTATGCACATTGAAAATTATGCACATTGAAAATTATGCACATTGAGAATTATGCACACTGACAATTATGCACATTGAAAATTATGCACATTGAAAATTATGCACATTGAAAATTATGCACATTGAAAATTATGCACATTGAGAATTATGCACAATGAAAATTATGCACATTGACAATTATGCACATTTAAAATTATTCGCATTGAAAATTATGCACATTGAAAATTATGCACAATGAAAATTATGCATATTGACAATTATGCACATTGAAAAATATGCACATTGAGAATTATGCACATTGAGAATTATGCACATTGAGAATAATGCACATTGAGAATTATGCACATTTAGAATTATGCACATTGAGAAATATGAAAATTAAAAATTAAGCACAATGAAAATTATGCACATTGACAATTATGCACATTGAAAAATATGCACATTGAGAATTATGCACATTGACAATTATGCACATTGAAAAATATGCACATTGAGAATTATGCACATTGAGAATTATGCACATTTAAAATTATGCACATTGAAAATTATGCACATTGAGAATTATGCACATTGAGAAATATGCACATTAAAAATTAAGCACAATGAAAATTATGCACATTGACAATTATGCACATTAAAAAATATGCACATTGAGAATTATGCAAATTGAGAATTATGCACATTGAAAATTATGCAAATTGAAAATTATGCACATTGAGAATTATGCACAATGAAAATTATGCATATTGACAATTATGCACATTAAAAAATATGCACATTGAGAATTATGCACATTGAGAAATATGCACATTAAAAATTAAGCACAATGAAAATTATGCACATTGACAATTATGCACATTGAAAAATATGCACATTGAGAATTATGCACATTGAGAATTATGCACATTGAGAAATATGCACATTAAAAATTAAGCACAATGAAAATTATACACATTGACAATTATGCACATTGAAAAATATGCACATTGAGAATTATGCAAATTGAGAATTATGCACATTGAAAATTATTCGCATTGAAAATTATGCACATTGAAAATTATGCACAATGAAAATTATGCACATTGAGAATTATGCACATTGAGAATTATGCACATTGAGAAATATGCACATTAAAAATTAAGCACAATGAAAATTATGCACATTGACAATTATGCACATTGAAAAATATGCACATTGAGAATTATGCACATTGAGAATTATGCACATTGAAAATTATGCACATTGAAAATTATGCACATTGAGAATTATGCACACTGACAATTATGCACATTGAAAATTATGCACATTGAAAATTATGCACATTGAAAATTATGCACATTGAAAATTATGCACATTGAGAATTATGCACAATGAAAATTATGCACATTGACAATTATGCACATTTAAAATTATTCGCATTGAAAATTATGCACATTGAAAATTATGCACAATGAAAATTATGCATATTGACAATTATGCACATTGAAAAATATGCACATTGAGAATTATGCACATTGAGAATTATGCACATTGAGAATAATGCACATTGAGAATTATGCACATTTAGAATTATGCACATTGAGAAATATGAAAATTAAAAATTAAGCACAATGAAAATTATGCACATTGACAATTATGCACATTGAAAAATATGCACATTGAGAATTATGCACATTGACAATTATGCACATTGAAAAATATGCACATTGAGAATTATGCACATTGAGAATTATGCACATTTAAAATTATGCACATTGAAAATTATGCACATTGAGAATTATGCACATTGAGAAATATGCACATTAAAAATTAAGCACAATGAAAATTATGCACATTGACAATTATGCACATTGAAAATCATGCACATTGAAAATTATGCACATTGACAATTATGCACATTGAGAATTATGCACATTGAGAATTATGCACATTGACAATTATGCACATTGAAAATTATGCACATTGAAAATTATGCACATTGAGAAATATGCACATTAAAAATAAGGCACAATGAAAATTATGCACATTGACTATTATGCACATTTAAAATTATGCACATTGAAAATTATGCACATTGACATTTATGCACATTTAAAATTATTCACATTGAGAAATATGCACATTAAAAATTAAGCACAATGAAAATTATGCACATTGACAATTATGCACATTGAAAAATATGCACATTGAGAATTATGCACATTGAGAATTATGCACATTGAAAATTATGCACATAGAAAATTATGAACATTGAGAATTATGCACATTGACAATTATGCACATAAAAATTATGCACATTGAAAATTATGCACATTGAAAATTATGCACATTGAAAATTATGCACATTAAAAATTATGCACATTGAGAATTATGCACATTGAGAAATATGCACATTAAAAATTAAGCACAATGAAAATTATGCACATTGACAATTATGCACATTTAAAATTATACACATTCAAAATTATGCACATTGAAAATTATGCACAATGAAAATTATGCATATTGACAATTATGCAAATTGAAAATTATGCACATTGAGAATTATGCACATTGAGAATTATGCACTTTGAGAATTATGCACGTTGAAAATTATGCGCATTTAAAATTATGCACATTGAGAATTATGCACATTGAGAATTATGCACATTAAAAATTATGCACATTGAAAAATATGCACTTTGAGAATTATGCACATTGAGAATTATGTACATTGACAATTATGCACATTGAAAATCATGCACATTGAAAATCATGCACATTGAGAATTATGCACATTGAGAATTATGCACATTGAGAATTATGCACATTGAAAATTATGCACATTGAAAATTATGCACATTAAAAATTATGCACATTGAAAATTATGCACAATGAAAATTATGCATATTGACAATTATGCACATTAAAAAATATGCACATTGAGAATTATGCACATTGAGAAATATGCACATTAAAAATGAAGCACAATGAAAATTATGCACATTGACAATTATGCACATTGAAAATTATGCACATTGAAAATTATGCACATTGAAAATTATGCACATTGAGAATTATGCACATTGAGAATTATGCACATTGAGAAATATGCACATTAAAAATTAAGCACAATGAAAATTATGCACATTGTCAATTATGCACATTGAAAAATATGCACATTGAGAATTATGCAAATTGAGAATTATGCACATTGAAAATTATGCAAATTGAAAATTATGCACATTGAGAATTATGCACAATGAAAATTATGCAGATTGACAATTATGCACATTGAAAATTATGCACATTGAAAATTATGCACATTGAAAATTATGCACATTGAGAATTATGCACATTGAGAAATATGCACATTAAAAATTAAGCACAATGAAAATTTTGCACATTGACAAATATGCACATTGAAAAATATGCACATTGAGAATTATGCAAATTGAGAATTATGCACATTGAAAATTATGCAAATTGAAAATTATGCACATTGAGAATTATGCACAATGAAAATTATGCAGATTGACAATTATGCACATTGAAAATTATGCACATTAAAAATTATACACATTGAGAATTATGCACATTGAGAAATATGCACATTCAAAATTAAGCACAATGAAAATTATGCACATTGACTATTATGCACATTGAAAATTATGCACATTGAGAATTATGCACATTGAGAATTATGCACATTGAGAATTATGCACATTGAAAATTATGCACATTGAGAATTATGCACAATGAAAATTATGCACATTGACAATTATGCACATTTAAAATTATTCGCATTGAAAATTATGCACATTGAAAATTATGCACAATGAAAATTATGCATATTGACAATTATGCACATTGAAAAATATGCACATTGAGAATTATGCACATTGAGAATTATGCACATTGAGAATAATGCACATTGAGAATTATGCACATTGAGAATTATGCACATTGAGAAATATGCACATTAAAAATTAAGCACAATGAAAATTATGCACATTGACAATTATGCACATTGAAAAATATGCACATTGAGAATTATGCACATTGACAATTATGCACATTGAAAAATATGCACATTGAGAATTATGCACATTGAGAATTATGCACATTTAAAATTATGCACATTGAAAATTATGCACATTGAGAATTATGCACATTGAGAAATATGCACATTAAAAATTGAGCACAATGAAAATTATGCACATTGACAATTATGCACATTGAAAAACATGCACATTGAGAATTATGCAAATTGAGAATTATGCACATTGAAAATTATGCAAATTGAAAATTATGCACATTGAGAATTATGCACAATGAAAATTATGCATATTGACAATTATGCACATTAAAAAATATGCACATTAAGAATTATGCAGATTGAGAAATATGCACATTAAAAATTAAGCACAATGAAAATTATGCACATTGACAATTATGCACATTGAAAAATATGCACATTGAGAATTATGCACATTGAGAATTATGCACATTGAAAATTATGCACATTGAAAATTATGCACATTGAGAATTATGCACATTGACAATTATGCACATTGAAAATTATGCACATTGAAAATTATGCACATTGAAAATTATGCACATTGAAAATTATGCACATTGAGAATTATGCACAATGAAAATTATGCACATTGATAATTATGCACATTTAAAATTATTCGCATTGAAAATTATGCACATTGAAAATTATGCACAATGAAAATTATGCATATTGACAATTATGCACATTGAAAAATATGCACATTGAGAATTATGCACATTGAGAATTATGCACATTGAGAATAATGCACATTGAGAATTATGCACATTGAGAATTATGCACATTGAGAAATATGCACATTAAAAATTAAGCACAATGAAAATTATGCACATTGACAATTATGCACATTGAAAAATATGCACATTGAGAATTATGCACATTGACAATTATGCACATTGAAAAATATGCACATTGAGAATTATGCACATTGAGAATTATGCACATTTAAAATTATGCACATTGAAAATTATGCACATTGAGAATTATGCACATTGAGAAATATGCACATTAAAAATTAAGCACAATGAAAATTATGCACATTGACAATTATGCACATTGAAAAATATGCACATTGAGAATTATGCACATTGAGAATTATGCACATTTAAAATTATGCACATTGAAAATTATGCACATTGAGAATTATGCACATTGAGAAATATGCACATTAAAAATTAAGCACAATGAAAATTATGCACATTGACAATTATGCACATTGAAAATCATGCACATTGAAAATTATGCACATTGACAATTATGCACATTGAGAATTATGCACATTGAGAATTATGCACATTGACAATTATGCACATTGAAAATTATGCACATTGAAAATTATGCACATTGAGAATTATGCAAATTGAGAATTATGCACATTGAAAATTATGCAAATTGAAAATTATGCACATTGAGAATTATGCACAATGAAAATTATGCATATTGACAATTATGCACATTAAAAAATATGCACATTAAGAATTATGCAGATTGAGAAATATGCACATTAAAAATTAAGCACAATGAAAATTATGCACATTGACAATTATGCACATTGAAAAATATGCACATTGAGAATTATGCACATTGAGAATTATGCACATTGAAAATTATGCACATTGAAAATTATGCACATTGAGAATTATGCACATTGACAATTATGCACATTGAAAATTATGCACATTGAAAATTATGCACATTGAAAATTATGCACATTGAAAATTATGCACATTGAAAAACATGCACATTGAGAATTATGCAAATTGAGAATTATGCACATTGAAAATTATGCAAATTGAAAATTATGCACATTGAGAATTATGCACAATGAAAATTATGCATATTGACAATTATGCACATTAAAAAATATGCACATTAAGAATTATGCAGATTGAGAAATATGCACATTAAAAATTAAGCACAATGAAAATTATGCACATTGACAATTATGCACATTGAAAAATATGCACATTGAGAATTATGCACATTGAGAATTATGCACATTGAAAATTATGCACATTGAAAATTATGCACATTGAGAATTATGCACATTGACAATTATGCACATTGAAAATTATGCACATTGAAAATTATGCACATTGAAAATTATGCACATTGAAAATTATGCACATTGAGAATTATGCACAATGAAAATTATGCACATTGACAATTATGCACATTTAAAATTATTCGCATTGAAAATTATGCACATTGAAAATTATGCACAATGAAAATTATGCATATTGACAATTTTGCACATTGAAAAATATGCACATTGAGAATTATGCACATTGAGAATTATGCACATTGAGAATAATGCACATTGAGAATTATGCACATTGAGAATTATGCACATTGAGAAATATGCACATTAAAAATTAAGCACAATGAAAATTATGCACATTGACAATTATGCACATTGAAAAATATGCACATTGAGAATTATGCACATTGACAATTATGCACATTGAAAAATATGCACATTGAGAATTATGCACATTGAGAATTATGCACATTTAAAATTATGCACATTGAAAATTATGCACATTGAGAATTATGCACATTGAGAAATATGCACATTAAAAATTAAGCACAATGAAAATTATGCACATTGACAATTATGCACATTGAAAAATATGCACATTGAGAATTATGCACATTGAGAATTATGCACATTTAAAATTATGCACATTGAAAATTATGCACATTGAGAATTATGCACATTGAGAAATATGCACATTAAAAATTAAGCACAATGAAAATTATGCACATTGACAATTATGCACATTGAAAATCATGCACATTGAAAATTATGCACATTGACAATTATGCACATTGAGAATTATGCACATTGAGAATTATGCACATTGACAATTATGCACATTGAAAATTATGCACATTGAAAATTATGCACATTGAGAAATATGCACATTAAAAATAAGGCACAATGAAAATTATGCACATTGACTATTATGCACATTTAAAATTATGCACATTGAAAATTATGCACATTGACATTTATGCACATTTAAAATAATTCACATTGAGAAATATGCACATTAAAAATTAAGCACAATGAAAATTATGCACATTGACAATTATGCACATTGAAAAATATGCACATTGAGAATTATGCACATTGAGAATTATGCACATTGAAAATTATGCACATAGAAAATTATGCACATTGAGAATTATGCACATTGACAATTATGCACATTAAAAATTATGCACATTGAAAATTATGCACATTGAAAATTATGCACATTGAAAATTATGCACATTAAAAATTATGCACATTGAGAATTATGCACATTGAGAAATATGCACATTAAAAATTAAGCACAATGAAAATTATGCACATTGACAATTATGCACATTTAAAATTATACACATTCAAAATTATGCACATTGAAAATTATGCACAATGAAAATTATGCATATTGACAATAATGCACATTGAAAAATATGCACATTGAGAATTATGCACATTGAGAATTATGCACATTGAGAATAATGCACATTGAGAATTATGCACATTGAGAATTATGCACATTGAGAATTATGCACATTGAGAAATATGCACATTAAAAATTAAGCACAATGAAAATTATGCACATTGACAATTATGCACATTGAAAAATATGCACATTGAGAATTATGCACATTGACAATTATGCACATTGAAAAATATGCACATTGAGAATTATGCACATTGTGAATTATGCACATTTAAAATTATGCACATTGAAAATTATGCACATTGAGAATTATGCACATTGAGAAATATGCACATTAAAAATTAAGCACAATGAAAATTATGCACATTGACAATTATGCACATTGAAAAATATGCACATTAAAAATTAAGCACAATGAAAATTATGCACATTGACAATTATTCACATTGAAAAATATGCACATTGAGAATTATGCAAATTGAGAATTATGCACATTGAAAATTATGCAAATTGAAAATTATGCACATTGAGAATTATGCACAATGAAAATTATACAGATTGACAATTATGCACATTGAAAATTATGCACATTGAAAATTATGCACATTGAAAATTATGCACATTGAGAATTATGCACATTGAGAAATATGCACATTAAAAATTAAGCACAATGAAAATTATGCACATTGACAATTATGCACATTGAAAAATATGCACATTGAGAATTATGCAAATTGAGAATTATGCACATTGAAAATTATGCAAATTGAAAATTATGCACATTGAGAATTATGCACAATGAAAATTATGCAGATTGACAATTATGCACATTGAAAATTATGCACATTAAAAATTATACACATTGAGAATTATGCACATTGAGAAATATGCACATTCAAAATTAAGCACAATGAAAATTATGCACATTGACTATTATGCACATTGAAAATTATGCACATTGAGAATTTTGCACATTGAGAATTATGCACTTTGAGAATTATGCACATTGAAAATTATGCACATTGAGAATTATGAACAATGAAAATTATGCACATTGACAATTATGCACATTTAAAATTATTCGCATTGAAAATTATGCACATTGAAAATTATGCACAATGAAAATTATGCATATTGACAATTATGCACATTGAAAAATATGCACATTGAGAATTATGCACATTGAGAATTATGCACATTGAGAATAATGCACATTGAGAATTATGCACATTGAGAATTATGCACATTGAGAATTATGCACATTGAGAAATATGCACATTAAAAATTAAGCACAATGAAAATTATGCACATTGACAATTATGCACATTGAAAAATATGCACATTGAGAATTATGCACATTGACAATTATGCACATTGAAAAATATGCACATTGAGAATTATGCACATTGAGAATTATGCACATTTAAAATTATGCACATTGAAAATTATGCACATTGAGAATTATGCACATTGAGAAATATGCACATTAAAAATTAAGCACAATGAAAATTATGCACATTGACAATTATGCACATTGAAAAATATGCACATTGAAAATTATGCACAATGAAAATTATGCATATTGACAATTATGCACATTAAAAAATATGCACATTGAGAATTATGCACATTGAGAAATATGCACATTAAAAATTAAGCACAATGAAAATTATGCACATTGACAATTATGCACATTGAAAAATATGCACATTGAGAATTATGCACATTGAGAATTATGCACATTGAAAATTATGCACATTGAAAATTATGCACATTGAGAATTATGCACATTGACAATTATGCACATTGAAAATTATGCACATTGAAAATTATGCACATTGAAAATTATGCACATTGAGAATTATGCACATTGAGAATTATGCACATTGAGAAATATGCACATTAAAAATTAAGCACAATGAAAATTATGCACATTGACAATTATTCACATTGAAAAATATGCACATTGAGAATTATGCAAATTGAGAATTATGCACATTGAAAATTATGCAAATTGAAAATTATGCACATTGAGAATTATGCACAATGAAAATTATGCAGATTGACAATTATGCACATTGCAATTATGCACATTGAAAATTATGCACATTGAAAATTATGCACATTGAGAATTATGCACATTGAGAAATATGCACATTGAAAATTATGCACATTGAAAATTATGCACATTAAAAATTATGCACATTGAGAATTATGCACATTGAGAAATATGCACATTAAAAATTAAGCACAATGAAAATTATGCACATTGACAATTATGCACATTTAAAATTATACACATTCAAAATTATGCACATTGAAAATTATGCACAATGAAAATTATGCATATTGACAATTATGCAAATTGAAAATTATGCACATTGAGAATTATGCAAATTGAAAATTATGCACATTGAGAATTATGCACAATGAAAATTATGCAGATTGACAATTATGCACATTGAAAATTATGCACATTAAAAATTATACACATTGAGAATTATGCACATTGAGAAATATGCACATTCAAAATTAAGCACAATGAAAATTATGCACATTGACTATTATGCACATTGAAAATTATGCACATTGAGAATTATGCACATTGAGAATTATGCACTTTGAGAATTATGCACATTGAAAATTATGCACATTGAGAATTATGAACAATGAAAATTATGCACATTGACAATTATGCACATTTAAAATTATTCGCATTGAAAATTATGCACATAGAAAATTATGCACATTGAGAATTATGCACATTGACAATTATGCACATTAAAAATTATGCACATTGAAAATTATGCACATTGAAAATTATGCACATTGAAAATTATGCACATTAAAAATTATGCACATTAAGAATTATGCACATTGAAAAATATGCACATTGAGAATTATGCACATTGAGAATTATGCACATTGAGAATAATGCACATTGAGAATTATGCACATTGAGAATTATGCACATTGAGAAATATGCACATTAAAAATTAAGCACAATGAAAATTATGCACATTGACAATTATGCACATTGAAAAATATGCACATTGAGAATTATGCACATTGACAATTATGCACATTGAAAAATATGCACATTGAGAATTATGCACATTGAGAATTATGCACATTTAAAATTATGCACATTGAAAATTATGCACATTGAGAATTATGCACATTGAGAAATATGCACATTAAAAATTAAGCACAATGAAAATTATGCACATTGACAATTATGCACATTGAAAAATATGCACATTGAGAATTATGCACATTGAGAATTATGCACATTTAAAATTATGCACATTGAAAATTATGCACATTGAGAATTATGCACATTGAGAAATATGCACATTAAAAATTAAGCACAATGAAAATTATGCACATTGACAATTATGCACATTGAAAATCATGCACATTGAAAATTATGCACATTGACAATTATGCACATTGAGAATTATGCACATTGAGAATTATGCACATTGACAATTATGCACATTGAAAATTATGCACATTGAAAATTATGCACATTGAGAAATATGCACATTAAAAATAAGGCACAATGAAAATTATGCACATTGACTATTATGCACATTTAAAATTATGCACATTGAAAATTATGCACATTGACATTTATGCACATTTAAAATAATTCACATTGAGAAATATGCACATTAAAAATTAAGCACAATGAAAATTATGCACATTGACAATTATGCACATTGAAAAATATGCACATTGAGAATTATGCACATTGAGAATTATGCACATTGAAAATTATGCACATAGAAAATTATGCACATTGAGAATTATGCACATTGACAATTATGCACATTAAAAATTATGCACATTGAAAATTATGCACATTGAAAATTATGCACATTGAAAATTATGCACATTAAAAATTATGCACATTGAGAATTATGCACATTGAGAAATATGCACATTAAAAATTAAGCACAATGAAAATTATGCACATTGACAATTATGCACATTTAAAATTATACACATTCAAAATTATGCACATTGAAAATTATGCACAATGAAAATTATGCATATTGACAATAATGCACATTGAAAAATATGCACATTGAGAATTATGCACATTGAGAATTATGCACATTGAGAATAATGCACATTGAGAATTATGCACATTGAGAATTATGCACATTGAGAATTATGCACATTGAGAAATATGCACATTAAAAATTAAGCACAATGAAAATTATGCACATTGACAATTATGCACATTGAAAAATATGCACATTGAGAATTATGCACATTGACAATTATGCACATTGAAAAATATGCACATTGAGAATTATGCACATTGTGAATTATGCACATTTAAAATTATGCACATTGAAAATTATGCACATTGAGAATTATGCACATTGAGAAATATGCACATTAAAAATTAAGCACAATGAAAATTATGCACATTGACAATTATGCACATTGAAAAATATGCACATTAAAAATTAAGCACAATGAAAATTATGCACATTGACAATTATTCACATTGAAAAATATGCACATTGAGAATTATGCAAATTGAGAATTATGCACATTGAAAATTATGCAAATTGAAAATTATGCACATTGAGAATTATGCACAATGAAAATTATACAGATTGACAATTATGCACATTGAAAATTATGCACATTGAAAATTATGCACATTGAAAATTATGCACATTGAGAATTATGCACATTGAGAAATATGCACATTAAAAATTAAGCACAATGAAAATTATGCACATTGACAATTATGCACATTGAAAAATATGCACATTGAGAATTATGCAAATTGAGAATTATGCACATTGAAAATTATGCAAATTGAAAATTATGCACATTGAGAATTATGCACAATGAAAATTATGCAGATTGACAATTATGCACATTGAAAATTATGCACATTAAAAATTATACACATTGAGAATTATGCACATTGAGAAATATGCACATTCAAAATTAAGCACAATGAAAATTATGCACATTGACTATTATGCACATTGAAAATTATGCACATTGAGAATTATGCACATTGAGAATTATGCACTTTGAGAATTATGCACATTGAAAATTATGCACATTGAGAATTATGAACAATGAAAATTATGCACATTGACAATTATGCACATTTAAAATTATTCGCATTGAAAATTATGCACATTGAAAATTATGCACAATGAAAATTATGCATATTGACAATTATGCACATTGAAAAATATGCACATTGAGAATTATGCACATTGAGAATTATGCACATTGAGAATAATGCACATTGAGAATTATGCACATTGAGAATTGTGCACATTGAGAATTATGCACATTGAGAAATATGCACATTAAAAATTAAGCACAATGAAAATTATGCACATTGACAATTATGCACATTGAAAAATATGCACATTGAGAATTATGCACATTGACAATTATGCACATTGAAAAATATGCACATTGAGAATTATGCACATTGAGAATTATGCACATTTAAAATTATGCACATTGAAAATTATGCACATTGAGAATTATGCACATTGAGAAATATGCACATTAAAAATTAAGCACAATGAAAATTATGCACATTGACAATTATGCACATTGAAAAATATGCACATTGAAAATTATGCACAATGAAAATTATGCATATTGACAATTATGCACATTAAAAAATATGCACATTGAGAATTATGCACATTGAGAAATATGCACATTAAAAATTAAGCACAATGAAAATTATGCACATTGACAATTATGCACATTGAAAAATATGCACATTGAGAATTATGCACATTGAGAATTATGCACATTGAAAATTATGCACATTGAAAATTATGCACATTGAGAATTATGCACATTGACAATTATGCACATTGAAAATTATGCACATTGAAAATTATGCACATTGAAAATTATGCACGTTGAGAATTATGCACATTGAGAATTATGCACATTGAGAAATATGCACATTAAAAATTAAGCACAATGAAAATTATGCACATTGACAATTATTCACATTGAAAAATATGCACATTGAGAATTATGCAAATTGAGAATTATGCACATTGAAAATTATGCAAATTGAAAATTATGCACATTGAGAATTATGCACAATGAAAATTATGCAGATTGACAATTATGCACATTGAAAATTATGCACATTGAAAATTATGCACATTGAAAATTATGCAC
This sequence comes from Ganaspis brasiliensis, assembly GCA_037103525.1. Lineage (NCBI taxonomy): Eukaryota > Metazoa > Arthropoda > Insecta > Hymenoptera > Figitidae > Ganaspis > Ganaspis brasiliensis. The sequence continues at coordinate 1,692,353 of JAZKLR010000061.1, read as the reverse complement.
ATTGAGAATTATGCACATTGAGAAATATGCACATTGAAAATTATGCACATTGAAAATTATGCACATTAAAAATTATGCACATTGAGAATTATGCACATTGAGAAATATGCACATTAAAAATTAAGCACAATGAAAATTATGCACATTGACAATTATGCACATTTAAAATTATACACATTCAAAATTATGCACATTGAAAATTATGCACAATGAAAATTATGCATATTGACAATTATGCAAATTGAAAATTATGCACATTGAGAATTATGCAAATTGAAAATTATGCACATTGAGAATTATGCACAATGAAAATTATGCAGATTGACAATTATGCACATTGAAAATTATGCACATTAAAAATTATACACATTGAGAATTATGCACATTGAGAAATATGCACATTCAAAATTAAGCACAATGAAAATTATGCACATTGACTATTATGCACATTGAAAATTATGCACATTGAGAATTATGCACATTGAGAATTATGCACTTTGAGAATTATGCACATTGAAAATTATGCACATTGAGAATTATGAACAATGAAAATTATGCACATTGACAATTATGCACATTTAAAATTATTCGCATTGAAAATTATGCACATAGAAAATTATGCACATTGAGAATTATGCACATTGACAATTATGCACATTAAAAATTATGCACATTGAAAATTATGCACATTGAAAATTATGCACATTGAAAATTATGCACATTAAAAATTATGCACATTAAGAATTATGCACATTGAAAAATATGCACATTGAGAATTATGCACATTGAGAATTATGCACATTGAGAATAATGCACATTGAGAATTATGCACATTGAGAATTATGCACATTGAGAAATATGCACATTAAAAATTAAGCACAATGAAAATTATGCACATTGACAATTATGCACATTGAAAAATATGCACATTGAGAATTATGCACATTGACAATTATGCACATTGAAAAATATGCACATTGAGAATTATGCACATTGAGAATTATGCACATTGAGAATTATGCACATTAAAAATTATGCACATTGAAAAATATGCACTTTGAGAATTATGCACATTGAGAATTATGTACATTGACAATTATGCACATTGAAAATCATGCACATTGAAAATCATGCACATTGAGAATTATGCACATTGAGAATTATGCACATTGAGAATTATGCACATTGACAAGTATGCACATTGAAAATTATGCACATTGAAAATTATGCACATTAAAAATTATGCACATTGAAAATTATGCACAATGAAAATTATGCATATTGACAATTATGCACATTAAAAAATATGCACATTGAGAATTATGCACATTGAGAAATATGCACATTAAAAATTAAGCACAATGAAAATTATGCACATTGACAATTATGCACATTGAAAAATATGCACATTGAGAATTATGCACATTGAGAATTATGCACATTGAAAATTATGCACATTGAAAATTATGCACATTGAGAATTATGCACATTGACAATTATGCACATTGAAAATTATGCACATTGAAAATTATGCACATTGAAAATTATGCACATTGAGAATTATGCACAATGAAAATTATGCACATTGACAATTATGCACATTTAAAATTATTCGCATTGAAAATTATGCACATTGAAAATTATGCACAATGAAAATTATGCATATTGACAATTATGCACTGTGGCGAACCTTACCGAGACTTTAATTTTTGTTATTTTAATATTTTAATTGAGAAAAAACGACTAGCCTGAGTTCGGCTCGGAAAGGCCGACACACAAAACAGACGAGCGAGATTTCCTGAGAATCAACCAACAAACGAGAGGAGGGAAACGAGCATGGCGAAGCGTACAAGAAGTCGAGGAAATCAGAGACTTACCAATTTGTTGATCTTTGAAACAGATGATTGGAAAACGGTCCTCGACTCAGCGTGGTCAAGTGGCGGTTGGCGCAAACAAAGTCAAACCAAGTTAATATGGATATTTAATCCCAAAACGCCACTCACTCACAGTTCACTCACACCAGAAAATAATCCAATGGGTTACGACAGTAGCACAATTTATTCAATATAAAAATAGTCGCTATTTAGCGCACAATCAATTAACAACAAAAGTAAATCACGCAAAGCGTGGACAATAAATTTTACATAGAAGTGTCAATTACACGGCGGACGGCGTCTCTCTGACGAGGCATCGACCACGATCTTTGACACGACCTTCGGGCCCATTCGTAAGTAGGCCGAGGTCGCCCGATTGCCTAATTCGGTCGTTGACCGAAGGTCGCAGCAGCTTCCGCATTCTGAATTTACGCGGAATATATAAAATATGATTTGAGCATTGGAGTTCGCACGGCTGGCAACAAGAGGGATCAGCGCGTTTATTTAGATAAAATAAATTGTTAAATAAAGGCGTTAAGGGACGCCACATTCCCCCCTTCTAAACTGCTGATATCTCTTGGTGCTGGCTCAAGTCTATGAAATCCTCTCAAGATAGTTTTTAGTTCACCATGCTTGCTCTGTAATGAAATGGAAATTTAAGAGAATGCAATCGTTTAATAAATGAAACTCTCTCTAATTTTGATTCTAGATTTCTCTCTCTCTTTCTAGCTTAACCTAGTAATATCATTAATAAATTCAACGCAAGAAAATAAATTGGATTATTACCAGAAAATTGCGTTTATTCAAAAATATATGTATCGCCAACTTTGAGCAAAGTGGTCGAAAAGAAACATGTGTTTTTGGTGGCGCGATTGCGCAAATATGAGTCGACGAAAGCGACAGTAAGATCGTTCAAAAAATTATGAAATGTTGGCTTAATTTGCCGAGAAAACAATTTAGTGGTTTGCGCAATTGCGCGAATAAAAGAAAATTAATAGTGATTTTACATTTAGTTCAAAATAATTCGACCTTAACGAAGACTAATAAGTAAAGTTAACAAAAAAATAATTATTAATTTTATATATCGAAAAAAAAAAAGAATATTGCGCGTTCGGCGCATTGAAGATGAATCGACGTCGTTTTGATTAGTGCTCAGTCATCTGGTTCCAAATCCTCCAATCGGCGGTTGCCAGAAGGGGTCCAGACTAACACTGGATCTTCGCTGCAATCCGAGACGACTTCATTGTCAATTTCATAGACAGTCGGCGCATAATAAGTACTGGTAGGAGACGTTGAACGTACTGCCGCTGCTTGATCTTTGACCATCAGGGTCGACCTGGAGTCCACTGAGAGTGATTGAACTCTCGGTTGGTTTGGAGAGGACGTGGAAGCTTGATTGTCGTTCGAGTCTTGCGATCTTTCCGTCCATTGCTCCCCTCGAGCGCGCAGCAACTTGGCCCTGTGGATCATCCTCTTGCGGCACTCGCCGCATGCTAAATCTGGATCATCGAGTGGTAACCAACAGCATTTGCAGCGCAAGTGGGCAGGTAATTTACTCGTGGCCTCACGGAAGTGTGGCCAGGGGCAGTATCTGGTAGGAAAGCCGGGTGTCACACATCTTCGGCAGTACTCTCCATTGTAGGGTTGGAAACAGGAACGGCAGCTGTGACCAGTAACACCGCAGTTAAGGCAACCCTCCGGGGCTCTAGGTCGGAGTCGAGGCTCCCTAAGCTCGACCTGGGCTCGGTAGATTTCCATAACGGTCTCAGTGAAGAGCTCCTTAATACGCCGTAATACGCCTAACTCCATCTCCGTTCTTCCGTGGCTTTTTATGCGCTCGTCGAGTTCCTGTTGTTTCGAACTTAGATTGCGCTGTAAGCGCTCGATTTTCCGTTGAGACTCATTGAGATTTTTCTCGGTGACGAGAAGTTTTTCGGCCGTCTGGTTTTTCTCACGAATAGTGTCGAGAAGAACCTGATAAGAGTCCTTCAAGGACGAAGCTGACTCCTTCTCCGCCAAAGTTCGCTCCAACTGCTCGATCTTTTTGTAAGCAGCGGAAAGCTTCTCCTCCGAGTCCCTTAGGGAAGATGCTGGCACCTTCTCTGATAGCTTGCGCTCCAACTGATCGATTTTCCCTCGAGCAGTTTCCAACTTCTCCTTCGTGTCGTTCAATTTTAAGCCGACGAGGGCGCGCATTCCTAAAAGCTGTTCATAGTCCGTTTTTGGAATGACAATGAAGCCGGTGGGCAGCTTATTTAGTGGTGGCGTCTTAACCGAAAACGGGTCTTTGCTGATGTCTTCTGACAGGCGGACCACGGTGAGCTCTGGAATGTTGAGCGCAGCACGGGAAGACGAAGCGCTGGAACCTTCCATTATTCGGATCTGAAACAGAGAATAACACACTTGGAACCTATCGCAATCTAGGGCTTCTTCGAGCAATTTTTAAATCGTTGATATAATACTTTCCAATTACTTTACCATCGTTATCACCGATGATAACCACCATGGGGGATAACCTTTTCAGTACTTTCGCTGGCCCTTTATACCGGGGCGCCAGCTTGGCACTGTAACCACGAGCTGCGCTAGAGAGCGTCTTATTTGGATAATAAACGAGATCCCCTGGTTCTAAATAATTTTCATCATTCGACCGATTTTTGTTATAATACTTACTTTGTTTCTTTCCAGCCTTTGCCATGAAACTTTCTACTTTCGAACGTAGCGCTTCCATGCGCTTCATGCGTTCTTTCCAATCAGTCGTCATTTCGTCAACAGTCAAGTCAGTTACGTTTACATCGGGAATTTGCTCACCGGAACGTCTAGGCTCGCGTGCGAAATTTAGGAAAGCAGGTGTGACTCCTAACGATGAATGGACCGTAGTGTTGTAGGCGAATAATATTTCCTCCAATAACTTATCCCATTCGCGCTGGTCATCGCCTAAGAGGCTGACGATCATCGTTTTTAGGTTAAGATGCACGCGCTCAACCGGGTTTGATTGTGGATGATACACCGGGGTCGTAATTTGACTAGCACCGATTTTTCGTATAAAGCTGGACATTGTTTTGTTTACAAATTCGGTTCCGTTATCCGTAATAAATTTATTTGGACATCCCCACGTGTGAACTAGAGTGTTGAGCGCTTTAACAATTTTAGGCCCGTCCGCTTTCGCAAGTGCGAAGCACGCTGCGTAGCGAGTGTAAGTATCCTCGCAAACCAAGACGTAGCATTTGCCCGATTTGGAGCGTGGAAAAGGACCAATAATGTCCAAGGACACGGTGTCCCAAGGCTCAATGACTTTACGTGGGTACATCAACCCTCGAGGTGGCGTGTAGTCAGGTTTACACCTGAGACAAGTCTCACATTGGTTGATGTAGCGCTTTACGTCTTCTCGCATACCAGGCCAGTAATAATGCTTAGAAATAGCTAAGTACGTTTTTCTAATACCCTGGTGAGCGAGTAGTGGGGTGTCATGATACTCTTTAATTTTCGATAAAATCTCGTCTTCTTTCAAGACCTTTTTCCAGGCGTTGTTATCGCCGATAATTTCTTTAATATGATCAGGTTTATAAAAATAGAGCGCTTTTTCCTGATCTAGTTTAAATCTTGAATTTTCGTCCGGATTACTTTCCGCTTCTCTAACTTTTTTGTCGTACCAAGAGTCTTGCCTTGCAGAATTTAACTGCGAGGTGGAAAAGCTTTCGGGACCATTCTCGTACAAACGAGACAGGGTGTCCGGCGCTTCGTTAGTGGAGCCTTTACGATGCTCTATGATTGCATCATAAGCCGATAACTCCATTGCCCACCTTGCAAGTCGACCGATAGGATCGCTGAGTGTGCACAGCCATCTTAAACTAGAGTGATCAGTGATGACTCTAAAACTCGTACCTTCCAGGTAATAGCGCAGCTTTCGCACGGCAAATACCACGGCCAAGCACTCCTTTTCGGTTGTGGTGTAGTTTAATTCTGCACCCCGTAAAGGTCTGCTTAGGCACGTTATAAGGTACTCTCGATCCTGATCCTCTTGCACTAAAATAGCGCCAAGTCCAGTGTCGCTAGCGTCGGTATAAAGTATGAACGGTAAATCGGCGCGCGGAGCGACAAGTGTCAGCGCTTCACTGAGCGCTTCCTTGACTTGTAAGAACGCTTTTTCACATTCATCGGACCATATCCATGGCACTTTTGGGCTAGCTAATTTATTAAGAGGCCCTTGAATTTTCGCAATATTGCGTAAATGTCGGTGGTACCAGTTTACGGATCCGTTGAAACGGCGTAACTCTTTACGATTTCCCGGGCGCGGATAATTTAGAATTGGTTCGACGCGTGCCGGGTTTGGTTTAAGACCATCTTTGTCTAATAAAAGACCTAAGAATTCGACTGATTCTTTAGCAAAAAATGACTTTTCTCTATTAATAGTCAGTCCAGCGTTTTGCAATATTTCGAATAAAATACTTAATAAAATTAAATGTTCCTCGAACGTCTGGGATGTAACTATCCAGTCGTCGAGATATGCGTGGACTTGATTGGTATATTTTTCCGGTAATTTATTTTCTCTTACGTATTTCACGAATTCGGCTTTTAATCTGTCCGTAAATTCTTGGAACGTTGCTGGGGCGTTCGTGAGGCCGAATGGCATGCGTGTCCATTCAAATAGTCCTCGACCGGAAGCGACGAAAGCGGTGTAAGCGCGACACTTAGGATCAACTGGGATCTGGTGAAACGCTTCGCTTAAGTCAATGGTACTAATGACTACGGCTTCAGTGAGCGCGTCCAGTATGGCGTCCATGCGTGGCAAGGGATATGCCGATTTTTTCGTAACTTTATTAAGTTTACGATAATCGATACAAAATCTATGTTTGCCATTTTTGCGCATCGTTAATACGATTGGACTAGACCACGAACTATTACTCGGTATTATAAATCCTTTTTCTAATAACTTATCGATTTCTTTATTAACAATTTCATTCACGGCAGGGCTACGGCGATACGGCTTTTGTTTAATAGGCGTCGGGTCGGTTAATTCAATCGTATGCATAGCAAGGTTTGTAACACCTGTTCCCGAGTTGAGTCCTTTGGATAATTTATCATCTAAAAATTTATTTAGGCGCTGGTGTTGTTCCGGTGTAAGCTCACTCAATTGCATTGAGTTTACTGAAGTGCGCTGAACTTGCACAGAATTCAGTTGATTTATTACAGCCGAATCTTTAATAGTCCAAAAGCGTTGGATCGTGTCGATGACAATTTGCCATGACTCTATTAAATCCATGCCTAAAATAATCGGTGTTGTGAGTCCGTCTAAAACTGCGAACCAATGTTCACCGTAACAATCATTAATTTGAATTGTGAATTTTGCCGAATAGCGCGGCGCAGCTACATGATCACGCTGGGCGAGTTGTACGCCAGCGCGGGTTATAGCATCGTACACGGGTTTCCCGTTTGAATAATTTTTAATCGAATCATATAATTCGCCTGACACAAAGGTGCGATCGCTACCTGTGTCAATGAGACCTATGTGTTCCGTATTTCCGATTCTAATGCGCGTCGTTATAGTACAGCGCTTTTGAGAAGGGAGGGGCGGAGCAAGGCCCTTGAATACTCTGCGCTCAGACTTGTAAACTGCTGCTAATAAGCAGGGAGTTTGACTTACTGTGCGCAGCGACAAGACGGGGGACGTGCCCGTTCCAGTCGAATATATATGTTCGGTGGAGGGGGACTCCTCGTCGGTGTCTGAGTATTCCGTTTCTGAAGCGCTGTACTCGATGTCATCGTCGTCGGTCTCAGGGTCAGAAGCGCTGTCCCCACCACGGCACGCTTGGTTAAGCGTGGGTGTGTTAAAAGGGAGGCGCGGTGAGTCCTGTGAGGATCGACTGTGAGTCGGTACGGCACTTAGATCTGATTCGAGATTATTAAAATTATTTGTTTTATTCAAACCGTATTCGTTTTTACAATTTTCGTTAATGCCGTTAGGATTTTTATTTTTAAAATTATTGCCGTGTGAATTTTCGATATTAAAATCATTTCCGTGTAAGTTTTCGCCAGGGAGATTTAGTCTCGCCTGGCATCTTTCTCGTTTTTTGGATAATTCGGATTATGTGCATTTTGATAGTGATAATTCGAATTTTGGTAATTGTGTTGCCAAGGGTGCGTGGGTGGCAATTGCGGCGCATGCGGCTGCATGTGAGGCGGCGGCGGTGGCGCGTGCATACTGCACTGGCAGTTTGGCGGACAATTCGGAGGGAGTGGGGGATACTGCTGATTATAACCGTAATTATAATTAAAATTGCGATTGTATCCGTTCCATCCGTTCCTATTGTTTCTACCACGGTTGTTATTAAACCGATTTCCGCCCTGGTAACCGTTGTTTCTACTGTTATTTGTGGATTGCCGATTGTCAAAACCACGATTTTCCCGTGCGGGAGGTCTACGTCTTTCCCCCCTTCTAGTCGACGACCCGGAGTGAGAGGAGGACGAAGAAACAGAAGTAGAACGACGGCGTTGTTGGTGCGGGGTAGGGGCGGGAGGGGCGCGATTTGCGCTATCTTCCACCTTTTGTGTCGTCGAATTTCCGTTTTTGAAATTATTTCCGTAAAGCTTTTTTCCAAAAGCTTCAAATTGCCGCTTGTATTGTTCGATTTTATTTAAATTTAATTCGGGTTGTTTATTGTTTTTATTATTTGCATTATTATCATTTTTCTTATTTTGCGGGGGTTTGGCCGCATTATTTTCGGGTTTGAGGACATTTGCAGTTTCCGGTTCTGCGCTAAGGGGTTGTGAATCAATTGCATTCAATTGATTTTTGCCTCTTGTATTGCGAGGTTTCTTGGAATCTTGCACGCGCAGTTTATCCGTTAACTGCATTAAATCAAGCTTTTCTTGATATTTACGAATTTTTTCTATTAATTGATCATAGGATGCGAAGCTATCTCGATCAAATTGAAGAATTAATTCCGAATGTAAACCCGAATAAATTTTATCTAACTGACTTTTTTCACAAACTTTATCTTGTAATTTGTTATATAAAGCGCTAATTCTAATAACAAATTCGACAGCCGATTCATTTTCCGTTTGAATTGCGCGCTGGATCTTGTTTGTAATTTGTTGATCGTCGTTAGCATCGCCAAATATTTTTCGAAATTTGGCTGCAAAATCAGCCCACGAGTTCCAAGTGGTGCGAAACGTGGTGAACCAGGTGTACGCTGAATCGCTAAGCACTTGAGAAAAAACAAGAAGCGCGTCATCGGCTATCGATTCCCAGCGTGAATCGTGCCACGTGGGTTGCGTCGGTCTTACCTCTAAATTTAAAATTCTTTGAGAAAGAGTTTCAATTGCCTTATTAGTTTCAAGTCGATGCTTTTGAAACTGTTGCTGGCTATTAATTTGAAAAGACTCTATTTGAGCGCTAAATTTTCCGAGTTGGTCGGCTAATGTTTTGTTCATGGTCGTTTGAAATTGAATTGACTGCTGAATGAAATTATTTGCCTGAGTGTGAAGCTCGGAAATATAGGTAGAAATGCAAGGGGTTGTTTTCTTTTTTGGAGGTCTACCTTTGCGCGTAGTGAAAGAAATTTTTGGAATTGATCCAAAGAGGGGGGGTGGTGCGCGGTTTTCATTTTGATTATTTTCAGTGAAATTTGCCGAAGCATTTGCTGAAGCATTTTCCGAAGCGTTTGAGGTGTCGAAATTTTCATCTTGAGACTGGGTCTCATTTGCGCCAGGGGGTGGCGTTCGACGTAACGTATTCGTTGGTCTAAAACCACCGCGTTGTGACCTTGTAGATACTCCGGGTTTTTGTTTTGGGGTTTTCTTATTTTTCGTCATTGTAAAAATTAATCTTAATTTATTTGTCGTAAGGTAGAAAAAAGAAGTTCTACTTTTTGCGTTGAATCACGGGAAGAAAAAAAAACAGATAAAAGCATAAAGCGAAATTAATTTCAATTTTCAATTAATTTTAAAAATAATAATTTTCTTGAAATTTATTTTGATCGAAATTTAGAATTTATAATGTGAAAGGCATTTTTAAATAATCTTGATATTTTAAATTCTTTAAATTTAATTTTAATTTTAATTTCAAAATTTTAATTCACTTCAAATATTTTAAATCTAAATTTTAAATTCAAAATCGTGAAGACTGTCAAGAAATAGTAAGTAAATTCCCAATTTACTGCGATAAGCAGTGTTTACGCTTTTTCAAGCACGTGTGTTTACCTTTGACGGTGACCGGACAAGGGATTTCGTTCCAAACATGAGACAAAATTTGCGTCTCTAAAAATTTTTAAAATTAATATTTTAGGTTATACCTCATGATAGTTATCATTAACAATAATTTTATAAATAATAAAATGTAATAAAATGTTAATTTTAGCTATATTCAAATTTCTAATACATAATTGCTAAATAAGCAAGATAAGCGATAAGCGATAGAATAGATATTTACGGAAATAAAGACGGAGTGAGAGAGAACGCCAGAGACGCTACGAAATTTGTCAATTCTAAGAATTACAATAGAATTTCATTTTGAGAAAGACTAGTTATTTGTGCTATCAAAAATTTAGTTTCGCTCGCAAAAATTTTAAACGTTGTTAATTTCTTTTATAAAAGCTCATTTTATTTTAAAGAAAAAGAGAGAGATTGAAAATCTGGCTCGTCATTTTGTACGTGGAAAAATTATGATTTTTCGGACGTGACAATTTTCGTTAATTTACTTTTAAGAAAATTGAGAAAAGAAAAATTCAAGACGTTAAATCAAATCATTAAGGCGTAATTTGTGTGAATAAGTCACGAAATTGGCTAAAAGATTGAATTGATTTTAATGTAAAAAAAATTATAGAGAATTAAGCGCAATTTCATGTATGATAAACATAAAAATGGCACAAAAAACTTTAATTTTAGTTTAAAAAACTAAACACGTTGGGCGCCAAAAATGTGGCGAACCTTACCGAGACTTTAATTTTTGTTATTTTAATATTTTAATTGAGAAAAAACGACTAGCCTGAGTTCGGCTCGGAAAGGCCGACACACAAAACAGACGAGCGAGATTTCCTGAGAATCAACCAACAAACGAGAGGAGGAAAACGAGCATGGCGAAGCGTACAAGAAGTCGAGGAAATCAGAGACTTACCAATTTGTTGATCTTTGAAACAGATGATTGGAAAACGGTCCTCGACTCAGCGTGGTCAAGTGGCGGTTGGCGCAAACAAAGTCAAACCAAGTTAATATGGATATTTAATCCCAAAACGCCACTCACTCACAGTTCACTCACACCAGAAAATAATCCAATGGGTTACGACAGTAGCACAATTTATTCAATATAAAAATAGTCGCTATTTAGCGCACAATCAATTAACAACAAAAGTAAATCACGCAAAGCGTGGACAATAAATTTTACATAGAAGTGTCAATTACACGGCGGACGGCGTCTCTCTGACGAGGCATCGACCACGATCTTTGACACGACCTTCGGGCCCATTCGTAAGTAGGCCGAGGTCGCCCGATTGCCTAATTCGGTCGTTGACCGAAGGTCGCAGCAGCTTCCGCATTCTGAATTTACGCGGAATATATAAAATATGATTTGAGCATTGGAGTTCGCACGGCTGGCAACAAGAGCGATCAGCGCGTTTATTTAAATAAAATAAATTGTTAAATAAAGGCGTTAAGGGACGCCACAGCACATTGAAAAATATGCACATTGAGAATTATGCACATTGAGAATTATGCACATTGAGAATAATGCACATTGAGAATTATGCACATTGAGAATTATGCACATTGAGAAATATGCACATTAAAAATTAAGCACAATGAAAATTATGCACATTGACAATTATGCACATTGAAAAATATGCACATTGAGAATTATGCACATTGACAATTATGCACATTGAAAAATATGCACATTGAGAATTATGCACATTGAGAATTATGCACATTTAAAATTATGCACATTGAAAATTATGCACATTGAGAATTATGCACCTTGAGAAATATGCACATTAAAAATTAAGCACAATGAAAATTATGCACATTGACAATTATGCACATTGAAAAATATGCACATTGAAAATTATGCACAATGAAAATTATGCATATTGACAATTATGCACATTAAAAAATATGCACATTGAGAATTATGCACATTGAGAAATATGCACATTAAAAATTAAGCACAATGAAAATTATGCACATTGACAATTATGCACATTGAAAAATATGCACATTGAGAATTATGCAAATTGAGAATTATGCACATTGAAAATTATGCAAATTGAAAATTATGCACATTGAGAATTATGCACAATGAAAATTATGCAGATTGACAATTATGCACATTGAAAATTATGCACATTAAAAATTATACACATTGAGAATTATGCACATTGAGAAATATGCACATTCAAAATTAAGCACAATGAAAATTATGCACATTGACTATTATGCACATTGAAAATTATGCACATTGAGAATTATGCACATTGAGAATTATGCAAATTGAGAATTATGCACATTGAAAATTATGCAAATTGAAAATTATGCACATTGAGAATTATGCACAATGAAAATTATTCAGATTGACAATTATGCACATTGAAAATTATGCACATTGAAAATTATGCACATTGAAAATTATGCACATTGAGAATTATGCACATTGAGAAATATGCACATTAAAAATTAAGCACAATGAAAATTATGCACATTGACAATTATGCACATTGAAAAATATGCACATTGAGAATTATGCAAATTGAGAATTATGCACATTGAAAATTATGCAAATTGAAAATTATGCACATTGAGAATTATGCACAATGAAAATTATGCAGATTGACAATTATGCACATTGAAAATTATGCACATTAAAAATTATACACATTGAGAATTATGCACATTGAGAAATATGCACATTCAAAATTAAGCACAATGAAAATTATGCACATTGACTATTATGCACATTGAAAATTATGCACATTGAGAATTATGCACATTGAGAATTATGCACGTTGAGAATTATGCACATTGAAAATTATGCACATTGAGAATTATGCACAATGAAAATTATGCACATTGACAATTATGCACATTTAAAATTATTCGCATTGAAAATTATGCACATTGAAAATTATGCACAATGAAAATTATGCATATTGACAATTATGCACATTGAAAAATATGCACATTGAGAATTATGCAAATTGAGAATTATGCACATTGAGAATAATGCACATTGGGAATTATGCACATTGAGAATTATGCACATTGAGAAATATGCACATTAAAAATTAAGCACAATGAAAATTATGCACATTGACAATTATGCACATTAAAAAATATGCACATTGAGAATTATGCACATTGACAATTATGCACATTGAAAAAAAAGCACATTGAGAATTATGCACATTGAGAATTATGCACATTTAAAATTATGCACATTGAAAATTATGCACATTGAGAATTATGCACATTGAGAAATATGCACATTAAAAATTAAGCACAATGAAAATTATGCACATTGACAATTATGCACATTAAAAAATATGCACATTGAGAATTATGCAAATTGAGAATTATGCACATTGAAAATTAAGCACAATGAAAATTATGCACATTGACAATTATGCACATTGAAAAATATGCACATTGAGAATTATGCACATTGAGAATTATGCACATTGAAAATTATGCACATTGAAAATTATGCACATTGAGAATTATGCACATTGACAATTATGCACATTGAAAATTATGCACATTGAAAATTATGCACATTGAAAATTATGCACATTGAGAATTATGCACAATGAAAATTATGCACATTGACAATTATGCACATTTAAAATTATTCGCATTGAAAATATGCACATTGAAAATTATGCACAATGAAAATTATGCATATTGACAATTATGCACATTGAAAAATATGCACATTGAGAATTATGCACATTGAGAATTATGCACATTGAGAATAATGCACATTGAGAATTATGCACACTGAGAATTATGCACATTGAGAATTATGCACATTGAGAAATATGCACATTAAAAATTAAGCACAATGAAAATTATGAACATTGACAATTATGCACATTGAAAAATATGCACATTGAGAATTATGCACATTGACAATTATGCACATTGAAAAATATGCACATTGAGAATTATGCACATTGAGAATTATGCACATTTAAAATTATGCACATTGAAAATTATGCACATTGAGAATTATGCACATTGAGAAATATGCACATTAAAAATTAAGCACAATGAAAATTATGCACATTGACAATTATGCACATTGAAAAATATGCACATTGAAAATTATGCACAATGAAAATTATGCATATTGACAATTATGCACATTAAAAAATATGCACATTGAGAATTATGCACATTGAGAAATATGCACATTAAAAATTAAGCACAATGAAAATTATGCACATTGACAATTATGCACATTGAAAAATATGCACATTGAGAATTATGCACATTGAGAATTATGCACATTGAAAATTATGCACATTGAAAATTATGCACATTGAGAATTATGCACATTGACAATTATGCACATTGAAAATTATGCACATTGAAAATTATGCACATTGAAAATTATGCACATTGAGAATTATGCACAATGAAAATTATGCAGATTGACAATTATGCACATTGAAAATTATGCACATTGAAAATTATGCACATTGAAAATTATGCACATTGAGAATTATGCACATTGAGAAATATGCACATTAAAAATTAAGCACAATGAAAATTATGCACATTGACAATTATGCACATTGAAAAATATGCACATTGAGAATTATGCAAATTGAGAATTATGCACATTGAAAATTATGCAAATTGAAAATTATGCACATTGAGAATTATGCACAATGAAAATTATGCAGATTGACAATTATGCACATTGAAAATTATGCACATTAAAAATTATACACATTGAGAATTATGCACATTGAGAAATATGCACATTCAAAATTAAGCACAATGAAAATTATGCACATTGACTATTATGCACATTGAAAATTATGCACATTGAGAATTATGCACATTGAGAATTATGCACTTTGAGAATTATGCACATTGAAAATTATGCACATTGAGAATTATGAACAATGAAAATTATGCACATTGACAATTATGCACATTGAAAATTATGCACATTGAAAATTATGCACATTGAAAATTATGCACATTGAGAATTATGCACATTGAGAATTATGCACATTGAGAAATATGCACATTAAAAATTAAGCACAATGAAAATTATGCACATTGACAATTATTCACATTGAAAAATATGCACATTGAGAATTATGCAAATTGAGAATTATGCACATTGAAAATTATGCAAATTGAAAATTATGCACATTGAGAATTATGCACAATGAAAATTATGCAGATTGACAATTATGCACATTGAAAATTATGCACATTGAAAATTATGCACATTGAAAATTATGCACATTGAGAATTATGCACATTGAGAAATATGCACATTGAAAATTATGCACATTGAAAATTATGCACATTAAAAATTATGCACATTGAGAATTATGCACATTGAGAAATATGCACATTAAAAATTAAGCACAATGAAAATTATGCACATTGACAATTATGCACATTTAAAATTATACACATTCAAAATTATGCACATTGAAAATTATGCACAATGAAAATTATGCATATTGACAATTATGCAAATTGAAAATTATGCACATTGAGAATTATGCAAATTGAAAATTATGCACATTGAGAATTATGCACAATGAAAATTATGCAGATTGACAATTATGCACATTGAAAATTATGCACATTAAAAATTATACACATTGAGAATTATGCACATTGAGAAATATGCACATTCAAAATTAAGCACAATGAAAATTATGCACATTGACTATTATGCACATTGAAAATTATGCACATTGAGAATTATGCACATTGAGAATTATGCACTTTGAGAATTATGCACATTGAAAATTATGCACATTGAGAATTATGAACAATGAAAATTATGCACATTGACAATTATGCACATTTAAAATTATTCGCATTGAAAATTATGCACATAGAAAATGATGCACATTGAGAATTATGCACATTGACAATTATGCACATTAAAAATTATGCACATTGAAAATTATGCACATTGAAAATTATGCACATTGACAATTATGCACATTAAAAATTATGCACATTGAGAATTATGCACATTGAGAAATATGCACATTAAAAATTAAGCACAATGAAAATTATGCACATTGACAATTATGCACATTTAAAATTATACACATTCAAAATTATGCACATTGAAAATTATGCACAATGAAAATTATGCATATTGACAATTATGCAAATTGAAAATTATGCACATTGAGAATTATGCACATTAAGAATTATGCACTTTGAGAATTATGCACGTTGAAAATTATGCGCATTTAAATTTATGCACATTGAGAATTATGCACATTGAGAATTATGCACATTAAAAATTATGCACATTGAAAAATATGCACTTTGAGAATTATGCACATTGAGAATTATGTACATTGACAATTATGCACATTGAAAATCATGCACATTGAAAATCATGCACATTGAGAATTATGCACATTGAGAATTATGCACATTGAGAATTATGCACATTGACAAGTATGCACATTGAAAATTATGCACATTGAAAATGATGCACATTAAAAATTATGCACATTGAAAATTATGCACAATGAAAATTATGCATATTGACAATTATGCACATTAAAAAATATGCACATTGAGAATTATGCACATTGAGAAATATGCACATTAAAAATTAAGCACAATGAAAATTATGCACATTGACAATTATGCACATTGAAAAATATGCACATTGAGAATTATGCACATTGAGAATTATGCACATTGAAAATTATGCACATTGAAAATTATGCACATTGAGAATTATGCACATTGACAATTATGCACATTGAAAATTATGCACATTGAAAATTATGCACATTGAAAATTATGCACATTGAGAATTATGCACAATGAAAATTATGCACATTGACAATTATGCACATTTAAAATTATTCGCATTGAAAATTATGCACATTGAAAATTATGCACAATGAAAATTATGCATATTGACAATTATGCACATTGAAAAATATGCACATTGAGAATTATGCACATTGAGAATTATGCACATTGAGAATAATGCACATTGAGAATTATGCACATTGAGAATTATGCACATTGAGAAATATGCACATTAAAAATTAAGCACAATGAAAATTATGCACATTGACAATTATGCACATTGAAAAATATGCACATTGAGAATTATGCACATTGACAATTATGCACATTGAAAAATATGCACATTGAGAATTATGCACATTGAGAATTATGCACATTTAAAATTATGCACATTGAAAATTATGCACATTGAGAATTATGCACCTTGAGAAATATGCACATTAAAAATTAAGCACAATGAAAATTATGCACATTGACAATTATGCACATTGAAAAATATGCACATTGAAAATTATGCACAATGAAAATTATGCATATTGACAATTATGCACATTAAAAAATATGCACATTGAGAATTATGCACATTGAGAAATATGCACATTAAAAATTAAGCACAATGAAAATTATGCACATTGACAATTATGCACATTGAAAAATATGCACATTGAGAATTATGCACATTGAGAATTATGCACATTGAAAATTATGCACATTGAAAATTATGCACATTGAGAATTATGCACATTGACAATTATGCACATTGAAAATTATGCACATTGAAAATTATGCACATTGAAAATTATGCACATTGAGAATTATGCACAATGAAAATTATGCAGATTGACAATTATGCACATTGAAAATTATGCACATTGAAAATTATGCACATTGAAAATTATGCACATTGAGAATTATGCACATTGAGAAATATGCACATTAAAAATTAAGCACAATGAAAATTATGCACATTGACAATTATGCACATTGAAAAATATGCACATTGAGAATTATGCAAATTGAGAATTATGCACATTGAAAATTATGCAAATTGAAAATTATGCACATTGAGAATTATGCACAATGAAAATTATGCAGATTGACAATTATGCACATTGAAAATTATGCACATTAAAAATTATACACATTGAGAATTATGCACATTGAGAAATATGCACATTCAAAATTAAGCACAATGAAAATTATGCACATTGACTATTATGCACATTGAAAATTATGCACATTGAGAATTATGCACATTGAGAATTATGCACTTTGAGAATTATGCACATTGAAAATTATGCACATTGAGAATTATGAACAATGAAAATTATGCACATTGACAATTATGCACATTGAAAATTATGCACATTGAAAATTATGCACATTGAAAATTATGCACATTGAGAATTATGCACATTGAGAATTATGCACATTGAGCAATATGCACATTAAAAATTAAGCACAATGAAAATTATGCACATTGACAATTATTCACATTGAAAAATATGCACATTGAGAATTATGCAAATTGAGAATTATGCACATTGAAAATTATGCAAATTGAAAATTATGCACATTGAGAATTATGCACAATGAAAATTATGCAGATTGACAATTATGCACATTGAAAATTATGCACATTGAAAATTATGCACATTGAAAATTATGCACATTGAGAATTATGCACATTGAGAAATATGCACATTGAAAATTATGCACATTGAAAATTATGCACATTAAAAATTATGCACATTGAGAATTATGCACATTGAGAAATATGCACATTAAAAATTAAGCACAATGAAAATTATGCACATTGACAATTATGCACATTTAAAATTATACACATTCAAAATTATGCACATTGAAAATTATGCACAATGAAAATTATGCATATTGACAATTATGCAAATTGAAAATTATGCACATTGAGAATTATGCAAATTGAAAATTATGCACATTGAGAATTATGCACAATGAAAATTATGCAGATTGACAATTATGCACATTGAAAATTATGCACATTAAAAATTATACACATTGAGAATTATGCACATTGAGAAATATGCACATTCAAAATTAAGCACAATGAAAATTATGCACATTGACTATTATGCACATTGAAAATTATGCACATTGAGAATTATGCACATTGAGAATTATGCACTTTGAGAATTATGCACATTGAAAATTATGCACATTGAGAATTATGAACAATGAAAATTATGCACATTGACAATTATGCACATTTAAAATTATTCGCATTGAAAATTATGCACATAGAAAATGATGCACATTGAGAATTATGCACATTGACAATTATGCACATTAAAAATTATGCACATTGAAAATTATGCACATTGAAAATTATGCACATTGAAAATTATGCACATTAAAAATTATGCACATTGAGAATTATGCACATTGAGAAATATGCACATTAAAAATTAAGCACAATGAAAATTATGCACATTGACAATTATGCACATTTAAAATTATACACATTCAAAATTATGCACATTGAAAATTATGCACAATGAAAATTATGCATATTGACAATTATGCAAATTGAAAATTATGCACATTGAGAATTATGCACATTAAGAATTATGCACTTTGAGAATTATGCACGTTGAAAATTATGCGCATTTAAATTTATGCACATTGAGAATTATGCACATTGAGAATTATGCACATTAAAAATTATGCACATTGAAAAATATGCACTTTGAGAATTATGCACATTGAGAATTATGTACATTGACAATTATGCACATTGAAAATCATGCACATTGAAAATCATGCACATTTAGAATTATGCACATTGAGAATTATGCACATTGAGAATTATGCACATTGACAAGTATGCACATTGAAAATTATGCACATTGAAAATTATGCACATTAAAAATTATGCACATTGAAAATTATGCACAATGAAAATTATGCATATTGACAATTATGCACATTAAAAAATATGCACATTGAGAATTATGCACATTGAGAAATATGCACATTAAAAATTAAGCACAATGAAAATTATGCACATTGACAATTATGCACATTGAAAAATATGCACATTGAGAATTATGCACATTGAGAATTATGCACATTGAAAATTATGCACATTGAAAATTATGCACATTGAGAATTATGCACATTGAAAATTATGCACAATGAAAATTATGCATATTGACAATTATGCACATTGAAAAATATGCACATTGAGAATTATGCACATTGAGAATTATGCACATTGAGAATAATGCACATTGAGAATTATGCACATTGAGAATTATGCACATTGAGAAATATGCACATTAAAAATTAAGCACAATGAAAATTATGCACATTGACAATTATGCACATTGAAAAATATGCACATTGAGAATTATGCACATTGACAATTATGCACATTGAAAAATATGCACATTGAGAATTATGCACATTGAGAAATATGCACATTAAAAATTAAGCACAATGAAAATTATGCACAATGAAAATTATGCACATTGACAATTATGCACATTGAAAAATATGCACATTGAGAATTATGCACATTGAGAATTATGCACATTGACAATTATGCACATTTAAAATTATTCGCATTGAAAATTATGCACATTGAAAATTATGCACAATGAAAATTATGCATATTGACAATTATGCACATTGAAAAATATGCACATTGAGAATTATGCACATTGAGAATTATGCACATTGAGAATAATGCACATTGAGAATTATGCACATTGAGAATTATGCACATTGAGAAATATGCACATTAAAAATTAAGCACAATGAAAATTATGCACATTGACAATTATGCACATTGAAAAATATGCACATTGAGAATTATGCACATTGACAATTATGCACATTGAAAAATATGCACATTGAGAATTATGCACATTGAGAATTATGCACATTTAAAATTATGCACATTGAAAATTATGCACATTGAGAATTATGCACCTTGAGAAATATGCACATTAAAAATTAAGCACAATGAAAATTATGCACATTGACAATTATGCACATTGAAAAATATGCACATTGAAAATTATGCACAATGAAAATTATGCATATTGACAATTATGCACATTAAAAAATATGCACATTGAGAATTATGCACATTGAGGAATATGCACATTAAAAATTAAGCACAATGAAAATTATGCACATTGACAATTATGCACATTGAAAAATATGCACATTGAGAATTATGCACATTGAGAATTATGCACATTGAAAATTATGCACATTGAAAATTATGCACATTGAGAATTATGCACATTGACAATTATGCACATTGAAAATTATGCACATTGAAAATTATGCACATTGAAAATTATGCACATTGAGAATTATGCACATTGAGAATTATGCACATTGAGAAATATGCACATTAAAAATTAAGCACAATGAAAATTATGCACATTGACAATTATGCACATTGAAAAATATGCACATTGAGAATTATGCAAATTGAGAATTATGCACATTGAAAATTATGCAAATTGAAAATTATGCACATTGAGAATTATGCACAATGAAAATTATTTAGATTGACAATTATGCACATTGAAAATTATGCACATTGAAAATTATGCACATTGAAAATTATGCACATTGAGAATTATGCACATTGAGAAATATGCACATTAAAAATTAAGCACAATGAAAATTATGCACATTGACAATTATGCACATTGAAAAATATGCACATTGAGAATTATGCAAATTGAGAATTATGCACATTGAAAATTATGCAAATTGAAAATTATGCACATTGAGAATTATGCACAATGAAAATTATGCAGATTGACAATTATGCACATTGAAAATTATGCACATTAAAAATTATACACATTGAGAATTATGCACATTGAGAAATATGCACATTAAAAATTAAGCACAATGAAAATTATGCACATTGACAATTATGCACATTGAAAAATATGCACATTGAGAATTATGCAAATTGAGAATTATGCACATTGAAAATTATGCAAATTGAAAATTATGCACATTGAGAATTATGCACAATGAAAATTATGCAGATTGACAATTATGCACATTGAAAATTATGCACATTAAAAATTATACACATTGAGAATTATGCACATTGAGAAATATGCACATTCAAAATTAAGCACAATGAAAATTATGCACATTGACTATTATGCACATTGAAAATTATGCACATTGAGAATTATGCACATTGAGAATTATGCACATTGAGAATTATGCACATTGAAAATTATGCACATTAAGAATTATGCACAATGAAAATTATGCACATTGACAATTATGCACATTTAAAATTATTCGCATTGAAAATTATGCACATTGAAAATTATGCACAATGAAAATTATGCATATTGACAATTATGCACATTGAAAAATATGCACATTGAGAATTATGCAAATTGAGAATTAAGCACAATGAAAATTATGCACATTGACAATTATGCACATTGAAAAATATGCACATTGAGAATTATGCAAATTGAGAATTATGCACATTGAAAATTATGCAAATTGAAAATTATGCACATTGAGAATTATGCACAATGAAAATTATGCAGATTGACAATTATGCACATTGAAAATTATGCACATTAAAAATTATACACATTGAGAATTATGCACATTGAGAAATATGCACATTCAAAATTAAGCACAATGAAAATTATGCACATTGACTATTATGCACATTGAAAATTATGCACATTGAGAATTATGCACATTGAGAATTATGCAAATTGAGAATTATGCACATTGAAAATTATGCAAATTGAAAATTATGCACATTGAGAATTATGCACAATGAAAATTATTCAGATTGACAATTATGCACATTGAAAATTATGCACATTGAAAATTATGCACATTGAAAATTATGCACATTGAGAATTATGCACATTGAGAAATATGCACATTAAAAATTAAGCACAATGAAAATTATGCACATTGACAATTATGCACATTGAAAAATATGCACATTGAGAATTATGCAAATTGAGAATTATGCACATTGAAAATTATGCAAATTGAAAATTATGCACATTGAGAATTATGCACAATGAAAATTATGCAGATTGACAATTATGCACATTGAAAATTATGCACATTAAAAATTATACACATTGAGAATTATGCACATTGAGAAATATGCACATTCAAAATTAAGCACAATGAAAATTATGCACATTGACTATTATGCACATTGAAAATTATGCACATTGAGAATTATGCACATTGAGAATTATGCACATTGAGAATTATGCACATTGAAAATTATGCACATTGAGAATTATGCACAATGAAAATTATGCACATTGACAATTATGCACATTTAAAATTATTCGCATTGAAAATTATGCACATTGAAAATTATGCACAATGAAAATTATGCATATTGACAATTATGCACATTGAAAAATATGCACATTGAGAATTATGCAAATTGAGAATTATGCACATTGAGAATAATGCACATTGAGAATTATGCACATTGAGAATTATGCACATTGAGAAATATGCACATTAAAAATTAAGCACAATGAAAATTATGAACATTGACAATTATGCACATTGAAAAGTATGCACATTGAGAATTATGCACCTTGAGAAATATGCACATTAAAAATTAAGCACAATGAAAATTATGCACATTGACAATTATGCACATTGAAAAATATGCACATTGAAAATTATGCACAATGAAAATTATGCATATTGACAATTATGCACATTAAAAAATATGCACATTGAGAATTATGCACATTGAGAAATATGCACATTAAAAATTAAGCACAATGAAAATTATGCACATTGACAATTATGCACATTGAAAAATATGCACATTGAGAATTATGCACATTGAGAATTATGCACATTGAAAATTATGCACATTGAAAATTATGCACATTGAGAATTATGCACATTGACAATTATGCACATTGAAAATTATGCACATTGAAAATTATGCACATTGAAAATTATGCACATTGAGAATTATGCACATTGAGAATTATGCACATTGAGAAATATGCACATTAAAAATTAAGCACAATGAAAATTATGCACATTGACAATTATGCACATTGAAAAATATGCACATTGAGAATTATGCAAATTGAGAATTATGCACATTGAAAATTATGCAAATTGAAAATTATGCACATTGAGAATTATGCACAATGAAAATTATTCAGATTGACAATTATGCACATTGAAAATTATGCACATTGAAAATTATGCACATTGAAAATTATGCACATTGAGAATTATGCACATTGAGAAATATGCACATTAAAAATTAAGCACAATGAAAATTATGCACATTGACAATTATGCACATTGAAAAATATGCACATTGAGAATTATGCAAATTGAGAATTATGCACATTGAAAATTATGCAAATTGAAAATTATGCACATTGAGAATTATGCACAATGAAAATTATGCAGATTGACAATTATGCACATTGAAAATTATGCACATTAAAAATTATACACATTGAGAATTATGCACATTGAGAAATATGCACATTCAAAATTAAGCACAATGAAAATTATGCACATTGACTATTATGCACATTGAAAATTATGCACATTGAGAATTATGCACATTGAGAATTATGCACATTGAAAATTATGCACATTGAAAATTATGCACATTGAGAATTATGCACAATGAAAATTATGCACATTGACAATTATGCACATTTAAAATTATTCGCATTGAAAATTATGCACATTGAAAATTATGCACAATGAAAATTATGCATATTGACAATTATGCACATTGAAAAATATGCACATTGAGAATTATGCAAATTGAGAATTAAGCACAATGAAAATTATGCACATTGACAATTATGCACATTGAAAAATATGCACATTGAGAATTATGCAAATTGAGAATTATGCACATTGAAAATTATGCAAATTGAAAATTATGCACATTGAGAATTATGCACAATGAAAATTATGCAGATTGACAATTATGCACATTGAAAATTATGCACATTAAAAATTATACACATTGAGAATTATGCACATTGAGAAATATGCACATTCAAAATTAAGCACAATGAAAATTATGCACATTGACTATTATGCACATTGAAAATTATGCACATTGAGAATTATGCACATTGAGAATTATGCAAATTGAGAATTATGCACATTGAAAATTATGCAAATTGAAAATTATGCACATTGAGAATTATGCACAATGAAAATTATTCAGATTGACAATTATGCACATTGAAAATTATGCACATTGAAAATTATGCACATTGAAAATTATGCACATTGAGAATTATGCACATTGAGAAATATGCACATTAAAAATTAAGCACAATGAAAATTATGCACATTGACAATTATGCACATTGAAAAATATGCACATTGAGAATTATGCAAATTGAGAATTATGCACATTGAAAATTATGCAAATTGAAAATTATGCACATTGAGAATTATGCACAATGAAAATTATGCAGATTGACAATTATGCACATTGAAAATTATGCACATTAAAAATTATACACATTGAGAATTATGCACATTGAGAAATATGCACATTCAAAATTAAGCACAATGAAAATTATGCACATTGACTATTATGCACATTGAAAATTATGCACATTGAGAATTATGCACATTGAGAATTATGCACATTGAGAATTATGCACATTGAAAATTATGCACAATGAAAATTATGCATATTGACAATTATGCACATTGAAAAATATGCACATTGAGAATTATGCAAATTGAGAATTATGCACATTGAGAATAATGCACATTGAGAATTATGCACATTGAGAATTATGCACATTGAGAAATATGCACATTTAAAATTAAGCACAATGAAAATTATGCACATTGACAATTATGCACATTGAAAAATATGCACATTGAGAATTATGCACATTGACAATTATGCACATTGAAAAATATGCACATTGAGAATTATGCACATTGAGAATTATGCACATTTAAAATTATGCACATTGAAAATTATGCACATTGAGAATTATGCACATTGAGAAATATGCACATTAAAAATTAAGCACAATGAAAATTATGCACATTGACAATTATGCACATTAAAAAATATGCACATTGAGAATTATGCAAATTGAGAATTATGCACATTGAAAATTAAGCACAATGAAAATTATGCACATTGACAATTATGCACATTGAAAAATATGCACATTGAGAATTATGCACATTGAGAATTATGCACATTGAAAATTATGCACATTGAAAATTATGCACATTGAGAATTATGCACATTGACAATTATGCACATTGAAAATTATGCACATTGAAAATTATGCACATTGAAAATTATGCACATTGAGAATTATGCACAATGAAAATTATGCACATTGACAATTATGCACATTTAAAATTATTCGCATTGAAAATTATGCACATTGAAAATTATGCACAATGAAAATTATGCATATTGACAATTATGCACATTGAAAAATATGCACATTGAGAATTATGCACATTGAGAATTATGCACATTGAGAATAATGCACATTGAGAATTATGCACATTGAGAATTATGCACATTGAGAATTATGCACATTGAGAAATATGCACATTAAAAATTAAGCACAATGAAAATTATGCACATTGACAATTATGCACATTGAAAAATATGCACATTGAGAATTATGCACATTGACAATTATGCACATTGAAAAATATGCACATTGAGAATTATGCACATTGAGAATTATGCACATTTAAAATTATGCACATTGAAAATTATGCACATTGAGAATTATGCACATTGAGAAATATGCACATTAAAAATTAAGCACAATGAAAATTATGCACATTGACAATTATGCACATTGAAAAATATGCACATTGAAAATTATGCACAATGAAAATTATGCATATTGACAATTATGCACATTAAAAAATATGCACATTGAGAATTATGCACATTGAGAAATATGCACATTCAAAATTAAGCACAATGAAAATTATGCACATTGAGAATTATGCACATTGAGAATTATGTACATTGAGAATTATGCACATTGTGAATTATGCACATTGAGAATTATGCACATTGAGAATTATGCTCTTTGAGAATTATGAACATTGAGAATTATGCAGAATGAAAATTATGCACATTGACTACTATGCACATTAAGAATTATGCACATTAAAAATTATGCACATTAAGAATTATGCACATTGAAAATTATGCACTTAAAAAATTAAGCGCAATAAAAATTATGCACATTGACAATTATGCACATTTAAAATAATGCACATTGAAAATTATGCACAATGAAAATTATGCACATTGACAATTATGCACATTTAAAATTATTCGCATTGAAAATTATGCACATTGAAAATTATGCACAATGAAAATTATGCATATTGACAATTATGCACATTGAAAAATATGCACATTGAGAATTATGCACATTGAGAATTATGCACATTGAGAATAATGCACATTGAGAATTATGCACATTGAGAATTATGCACATTGAGAAATATGCACATTAAAAATTAAGCACAATGAAAATTATGCACATTGACAATTATGCACATTGAAAAATATGCACATTGAGAATTATGCACATTGACAATTATGTACATTGAAAAATATGCACATTGAGAATTATGCACATTGAGAATTATGCACATTTAAAATTATGCACATTGAAAATTATGCACATTGAGAATTATGCACATTGAGAAATATGCACATTAAAAATTAAGCACAATGAAAATTATGCACATTGACAATTATGCACATTGAAAAATATGCACATTGAGAATTATGCAAATTGAGAATTATGCACATTGAAAATTATGCAAATTGAAAATTATGCACATTGAGAATTATGCACAATGAAAATTATGCATATTGACAATTATGCACATTAAAAAATATGCACATTGAGAATTATGCACATTGAGAAATATGCACATTAAAAATTAAGCACAATGAAAATTATGCACATTGACAATTATGCACATTGAAAAATATGCACATTGAGAATTATGCACATTGAGAATTATGCACATTGAAAATTATGCACATTGAAAATTATGCACATTGAGAATTATGCACATTGACAATTATGCACATTGAAAATTATGCACATTGAAAATTATGCACATTGAAAATTATGCACATTGAAAATTATGCACATTGAGAATTATGCACAATGAAAATTATGCACATTGACAATTATGCACATTTAAAATTATTCGCATTGAAAATTATGCACATTGAAAATTATGCACAATGAAAATTATGCATATTGACAATTATGCACATTGAAAAATATGCACATTGAGAATTATGCACATTGAGAATTATGCACATTGAGAATAATGCACATTGAGAATTATGCACATTTAGAATTATGCACATTGAGAAATATGCACATTAAAAATTAAGCACAATGAAAATTATGCACATTGACAATTATGCACATTGAAAAATATGCACATTGAGAATTATGCACATTGACAATTATGCACATTGAAAAATATGCACATTGAGAATTATGCACATTGAGAATTATGCACATTTAAAATTATGCACATTGAAAATTATGCACATTGAGAATTATGCACATTGAGAATTATGCACATTTAAAATTATGCACATTGAAAATTATGCACATTGAGAATTATGCACATTGAGAAATATGCACATTAAAAATTAAGCACAATGAAAATTATGCACATTGACAATTATGCACATTGAAAATCATGCACATTGAAAATTATGCACATTGACAATTATGCACATTGAGAATTATGCACATTGAGAATTATGCACATCGACAATTATGCACATTGAAAATTATGCACATTGAAAATTATGCACATTGAGAAATATGCACATTAAAAATAAGGCACAATGAAAATTATGCACATTGACTATTATGCACATTTAAAATTATGCACATTGAAAATTATGCACATTGACATTTATGCACATTTAAAATTATTCACATTGAGAAATATGCACATTAAAAATTAAGCACAATGAAAATTATGCACATTGACAATTATGCACATTGAAAAATATGCACATTGAGAATTATGCACATTGAGAATTATGCACATTGAAAATTATGCACATAGAAAATTATGCACATTGAGAATTATGCACATTGACAATTATGCACATTAAAAATTATGCACATTGAAAATTATGCACATTGAAAATTATGCACATTGAAAATTATGCACATTAAAAATTATGCACATTGAGAATTATGCACATTGAGAAATATGCACATTAAAAATTAAGCACAATGAAAATTATGCACATTGACAATTATGCACATTTAAAATTATACACATTCAAAATTATGCACATTGAAAATTATGCACAATGAAAATTATGCATATTGACAATTATGCAAATTGAAAATTATGCACATTGAGAATTATGCACATTGAGAATTATGCACTTTGAGAATTATGCACGTTGAAAATTATGCGCATTTAAAATTATGCACATTGAGAATTATGCACATTGAGAATTATGCACATTAAAAATTATGCACATTGATAAATATGCACTTTGAGAATTATGCACATTGAGAATTATGTACATTGACAATTATGCACATTGAAAATCATGCACATTGAAAATCATGCACATTGAGAATTATGCACATTGAGAATTATGCACATTGAGAATTATGCACATTGACAATTATGCACATTGAAAATTATGCACATTGAAAATTATGCACATTAAAAATTATGCACATTGAAAATTATGCACAATGAAAATTATGCATATTGACAATTATGCACATTAAAAAATATGCACATTGAGAATTATGCACATTAAGAAATATGCACATTAAAAATTAAGCACAATGAAAATTATGCACATTGACAATTATGCACATTGAAAAATATGCACATTGAGAATTATGCACATTGAAAATCATGCACATTGAGAATTATGCACATTGAGAATTATGCACATTGAGAATTATGCACATTGACAATTATGCACATTGAAAATTATGCACATTGAAAATTATGCACATTAAAAATTATGCACATTGAAAATTATGCACAATGAAAATTATGCACATTGAGAATTATGCACATTAACAATTATGCACTTTGAAAATTATTAACAATGAAAATTATGCACATTGAAAATTATGCAGAATAAAAATTAAGCACATTGACAACTATGCACATTGAAAATCATGCACATTAAGAATTATGCACATTGAGAATTATGCACATTGAGAATTATGCACATTGAAAATTATGCACATTAAAAATTATGCACATTGAAAATTATGCACATTGAGAATTATGCACATAGAGAATTATGCACATTGAAAATTATGCACATTAAGAATTATGCACATTGAAAATTATGCACATTGAGAATTATGCACATTAACAATTATGCACTTTGAAAATTATTAACAATGAAAATTATGCA
This sequence comes from Ganaspis brasiliensis, assembly GCA_037103525.1. NCBI lineage: Eukaryota > Metazoa > Arthropoda > Insecta > Hymenoptera > Figitidae > Ganaspis > Ganaspis brasiliensis. The sequence continues at coordinate 1,661,939 of JAZKLR010000061.1, read as the reverse complement.
CATTGAAAATTATGCACATTGAAAAATATGCACATTGAGAATTATGCACATTGAGAATTATGCACATTGAGAATAATGCACATTGAGAATTATGCACATTGAGAATTATGCACATTGAGAAATATGCACATTAAAAATTAAGCACAATGAAAATTATGCACATTGACAATTATGCACATTGAGAATAATGCACATTGAGAATTATGCACATTGAGAATTATGCACATTGAGAAATATGCACATTAAAAATTAAGCACAATGAAAATTATGCACATTGACAATTATGCACATTGAAAAATATGCACATTGAGAATTATGCACATTGACAATTATGTACATTGAAAAATATGCACATTGAGAATTATGCACATTGAGAATTATGCACATTTAAAATTATGCACATTGAAAATTATGCACATTGAGAATTATGCACATTGAGAAATATGCACATTAAAAATTAAGCACAATGAAAATTATGCACATTGACAATTATGCACATTGAAAAATATGCACATTGAGAATTATGCAAATTGAGAATTATGCACATTGAAAATTATGCAAATTGAAAATTATGCACATTGAGAATTATGCACAATGAAAATTATGCATATTGACAATTATGCACATTAAAAAATATGCACATTGAGAATTATGCACATTGAGAAATATGCACATTAAAAATTAAGCACAATGAAAATTATGCACATTGACAATTATGCACATTGAAAAATATGCACATTGAGAATTATGCACATTGAGAATTATGCACATTGAAAATTATGCACATTGAAAATTATGCACATTGAGAATTATGCACATTGACAATTATGCACATTGAAAATTATGCACATTGAAAATTATGCACATTGAAAATTATGCACATTGAAAATTATGCACATTGAGAATTATGCACATAGAGAATTATGCACATTGAAAATTATGCACATTAAGAATTATGCACATTCAAAATTATGCACATAGAGAATTATGCACATTGAAAATTATGCACATTGAGAATTATGCACATTGAAAATTATGCATATTGACAATTATGCACATTGAAAAATATGCACATTGAGAATTATGCACATTGAGAATTATGCACATTGAGAATAATGCACATTGAGAATTATGCACATTGAGAATTATGCACATTGAGAAATATGCACATTAAAAATTAAGCACAATGAAAATTATGCACATTGACAATTATGCACATTGAAAAATATGCACATTGAGAATTATGCACATTGACAATTATGTACATTGAAAAATATGCACATTGAGAATTATGCACATTGAGAATTATGCACATTTAAAATTATGCACATTGAAAATTATGCACATTGAGAATTATGCACATTGAGAAATATGCACATTAAAAATTAAGCACAATGAAAATTATGCACATTGACAATTATGCACATTGAAAAATATGCACATTGAGAATTATGCAAATTGAGAATTATGCACATTGAAAATTATGCAAATTGAAAATTATGCACATTGAGAATTATGCACAATGAAAATTATGCATATTGACAATTATGCACATTAAAAAATATGCACATTGAGAATTATGCACATTGAGAAATATGCACATTAAAAATTAAGCACAATGAAAATTATGCACATTGACAATTATGCACATTGAAAAATATGCACATTGAGAATTATGCACATTGAGAATTATGCACATTGAAAATTATGCACATTGAAAATTATGCACATTGAGAATTATGCACATTGACAATTATGCACATTGAAAATTATGCACATTGAAAATTATGCACATTGAAAATTATGCACATTGAAAATTATGCACATTGAGAATTATGCACAATGAAAATTATGCACATTGACAATTATGCACATTTAAAATTATTCGCATTGAAAATTATGCACATTGAAAATTATGCACAATGAAAATTATGCATATTGACAATTATGCACATTGAAAAATATGCACATTGAGAATTATGCACATTGAGAATTATGCACATTGAGAATAATGCACATTGAGAATTATGCACATTTAGAATTATGCACATTGAGAAATATGCACATTAAAAATTAAGCACAATGAAAATTATGCACATTGACAATTATGCACATTGAAAAATATGCACATTGAGAATTATGCACATTGACAATTATGCACATTGAAAAATATGCACATTGAGAATTATGCACATTGAGAATTATGCACATTTAAAATTATGCACATTGAAAATTATGCACATTGAGAATTATGCACATTGAGAATTATGCACATTTAAAATTATGCACATTGAAAATTATGCACATTGAGAATTATGCACATTGAGAAATATGCACATTAAAAATTAAGCACAATGAAAATTATGCACATTGACAATTATGCACATTGAAAATCATGCACATTGAAAATTATGCACATTGACAATTATGCACATTGAGAATTATGCACATTGAGAATTATGCACATCGACAATTATGCACATTGAAAATTATGCACATTGAAAATTATGCACATTGAGAAATATGCACATTAAAAATAAGGCACAATGAAAATTATGCACATTGACTATTATGCACATTTAAAATTATGCACATTGAAAATTATGCACATTGACATTTATGCACATTTAAAATTATTCACATTGAGAAATATGCACATTAAAAATTAAGCACAATGAAAATTATGCACATTGACAATTATGCACATTGAAAAATATGCACATTGAGAATTATGCACATTGAGAATTATGCACATTGAAAATTATGCACATAGAAAATTATGCACATTGAGAATTATGCACATTGACAATTATGCACATTAAAAATTATGCACATTGAAAATTATGCACATTGAAAATTATGCACATTGAAAATTATGCACATTAAAAATTATGCACATTGAGAATTATGCACATTGAGAAATATGCACATTAAAAATTAAGCACAATGAAAATTATGCACATTGACAATTATGCACATTTAAAATTATACACATTCAAAATTATGCACATTGAAAATTATGCACAATGAAAATTATGCATATTGACAATTATGCAAATTGAAAATTATGCACATTGAGAATTATGCACATTGAGAATTATGCACTTTGAGAATTATGCACGTTGAAAATTATGCGCATTTAAAATTATGCACATTGAGAATTATGCACATTGAGAATTATGCACATTAAAAATTATGCACATTGATAAATATGCACTTTGAGAATTATGCACATTGAGAATTATGTACATTGACAATTATGCACATTGAAAATCATGCACATTGAAAATCATGCACATTGAGAATTATGCACATTGAGAATTATGCACATTGAGAATTATGCACATTGACAATTATGCACATTGAAAATTATGCACATTGAAAATTATGCACATTAAAAATTATGCACATTGAAAATTATGCACAATGAAAATTATGCATATTGACAATTATGCACATTAAAAAATATGCACATTGAGAATTATGCACATTAAGAAATATGCACATTAAAAATTAAGCACAATGAAAATTATGCACATTGACAATTATGCACATTGAAAAATATGCACATTGAGAATTATGCACATTGAAAATCATGCACATTGAGAATTATGCACATTGAGAATTATGCACATTGAGAATTATGCACATTGACAATTATGCACATTGAAAATTATGCACATTGAAAATTATGCACATTAAAAATTATGCACATTGAAAATTATGCACAATGAAAATTATGCACATTGAGAATTATGCACATTAACAATTATGCACTTTGAAAATTATTAACAATGAAAATTATGCACATTGAAAATTATGCAGAATAAAAATTAAGCACATTGACAACTATGCACATTGAAAATCATGCACATTAAGAATTATGCACATTGAGAATTATGCACATTGAGAATTATGCACATTGAAAATTATGCACATTAAAAATTATGCACATTGAAAATTATGCACATTGAGAATTATGCACATAGAGAATTATGCACATTGAAAATTATGCACATTAAGAATTATGCACATTGAAAATTATGCACATTGAGAATTATGCACATTAACAATTATGCACTTTGAAAATTATTAACAATGAAAATTATGCACATTGAAAATTATGCAGAATAAAAATTAAGCACATAGACAACTATGCACATTGAAAATCATGCACATTAAGAATTATGCACATTAAGAATTATGCACATTGAAAATTATGCACATTGAGAATTATGCACATTAACAATTATGCACTTTGAAAATTATTAACAATGAAAATTATGCACATTGAAAATTATGCAGAATAAAAATTAAGCACATAGACAACTATGCACATTGAAAATCATGCACATTAAGAATTATGCACATTGAGAATTATGCACATTAAGAATTATGCACATTGAAAATTATGCACATTAAAAATTAAGCACATTGAAAATTATGCACATTGAGAATTATGCACATAGAGAATTATGCACATTGAAAATTATGCACATTAAGAATTATGCACATTGAAAATTATGCACATTGAAAATTATGCACATTGAGAATTATGCAGAATTGAAATTATGCACATAGAGAATTATGCACATTGAGAATTATGCACATTGAAAATTATGCTCATTAAGAATTATGCACATTGAAAATTATGCACATTGAGAATTATGCACATTAACAATTTTGCACTTTGAAAATTATTAACAATGAAAATTATGCACATTGAAAATTATGCAGAATAAAAATTAAGCACATTGACAACTATGCACATTGAAAATCATGCACATTAAGAATTATACACATTGAGAATTATGCACATTGAGAATTATGCACATTGAAAATTATGCACATTAAAAATTATGCAAATTGAAAATTATGCACATTGAGAATTATGCACATAGAGAATTATGCACATTGAAAATTATGCACATTAAGAATTATGCACATTGAAAATTATGCACATTGAAAATTATGCACATTGAGAATTATGCAGAATTGAAATTATGCACATAGAGAATTATGCACATTGAGAATTATGCACATTAAAAATTATGCACATTGAAAAATATGCACTTTGAGAATTATGCACATTTAAAATTATACACATTCAAAATTATGCACATTGAAAATTATGCACAATGAAAATTATGCATATTGACAATTATGCAAATTGAAAATTATGCACATTGAGAATTATGCACATTGAGAATTATGCACTTTGAGAATTATGCACGTTGAAAATTATGCGCATTTAAAATTATGCACATTGAGAATTATGCACATTGAGAATTATGCACATTAAAAATTATGCACATTGATAAATATGCACTTTGAGAATTATGCACATTGAGAATTATGTACATTGACAATTATGCACATTGAAAATCATGCACATTGAAAATCATGCACATTGAGAATTATGCACATTGAGAATTATGCACATTGAGAATTATGCACATTGACAATTATGCACATTGAAAATTATGCACATTGAAAATTATGCACAATGAAAATTATGCATATTGACAATTATGCACATTAAAAAATATGCACATTGAGAATTATGCACATTAAGAAATATGCACATTAAAAATTAAGCACAATGAAAATTATGCACATTGACAATTATGCACATTGAAAAATATGCACATTGAGAATTATGCACATTGAAAATCATGCACATTGAGAATTATGCACATTGAGAATTATGCACATTGAGAATTATGCACATTGACAATTATGCACATTGAAAATTATGCACATTGAAAATTATGCACATTGAAAATTATGCACAATGAAAATTATGCATATTGACAATTATGCACATTAAAAAATATGCACATTGAGAATTATGCACATTAAGAAATATGCACATTAAAAATTAAGCACAATGAAAATTATGCACATTGACAATTATGCACATTGAAAAATATGCACATTGAGAATTATGCACATTGAAAATCATGCACATTGAGAATTATGCACATTGAGAATTATGCACATTGAGAATTATGCACATTGACAATTATGCACATTGAAAATTATGCACATTGAAAATTATGCACATTAAAAATTATGCACATTGAAAATTATGCACAATGAAAATTATGCACATTGAGAATTATGCACATTAACAATTATGCACTTTGAAAATTATTAACAATGAAAATTATGCACATTGAAAATTATGCAGAATAAAAATTAAGCACATTGACAACTATGCACATTGAAAATCATGCACATTAAGAATTATGCACATTGAGAATTATGCACATTGAGAATTATGCACATTGAAAATTATGCACATTAAAAATTATGCACATTGAAAATTATGCACATTGAGAATTATGCACATAGAGAATTATGCACATTGAAAATTATGCACATTAAAAATTATGCACATTGAAAATTATGCACATTGAGAATTATGCACATTAACAATTATGCACTTTGAAAATTATTAACAATGAAAATTATGCACATTGAAAATTATGCAGAATAAAAATTAAGCACATAGACAACTATGCACATTGAAAATCATGCACATTAAGAATTATGCACATTAAGAATTATGCACATTGAAAATTATGCACATTGAGAATTATGCACATTAACAATTATGCACTTTGAAAATTATTAACAATGAAAATTATGCACATTGAAAATTATGCAGAATAAAAATTAAGCACATAGACAACTATGCACATTGAAAATCATGCACATTAAGAATTATGCACATTGAGAATTATGCACATTAAGAATTATGCACATTGAAAATTATGCACATTAAAAATTAAGCACATTGAAAATTATGCACATTGAGAATTATGCACATAGAGAATTATGCACATTGAAAATTATGCACATTAAGAATTATGCACATTGAAAATTATGCACATTGAAAATTATGCACATTGAGAATTATGCAGAATTGAAATTATGCACATAGAGAATTATGCACATTGAGAATTATGCACATTGAAAATTATGCTCATTAAGAATTATGCACATTGAAAATTATGCACATTGAGAATTATGCACATTAACAATTTTGCACTTTGAAAATTATTAACAATGAAAATTATGCACATTGAAAATTATGCAGAATAAAAATTAAGCACATTGACAACTATGCACATTGAAAATCATGCACATTAAGAATTATACACATTGAGAATTATGCACATTGAGAATTATGCACATTGAAAATTATGCACATTAAAAATTATGCAAATTGAAAATTATGCACATTGAGAATTATGCACATAGAGAATTATGCACATTGAAAATTATGCACATTAAGAATTATGCACATTGAAAATTATGCACATTGAAAATTATGCACATTGAGAATTATGCAGAATTGAAATTATGCACATAGAGAATTATGCACATTGAGAATTATGCACATTAAAAATTATGCACATTGAAAAATATGCACTTTGAGAATTATGCACATTGAGAATTATGCAGAATTTAAATTGTGCACATTGAAAATTATGCACATTGAAAATGATGCACATTGAGAATTATGCACATTGGCAATAAAGCACAGTGAAAATTATGCACATTGAGAATTATGCACATTGGAATTATGCACATTAAGAATTATGCACATTGGAAATTATGCACATTAAAAATTATGCACATAAAGAATTATGCACATTGAGAATTATGCACATTGAAAATTATGCACATTAAGAATTATGCACATTGAGAATTGTGCAGAATTGAAATTATACACATTCAAAATTATGCACATTGAGAATTATGCAGAATTGAAATTATACACATTCAAAATTATGCACATTGAGAATTATGCACATTGAAAATTATGCTCATTAAGAATTATGCACATTGAAAATTATGCACATTAAGAATTATAATCATAGAGAATTATGCACATTGAGAATTATGCACATTGAGAACTATGCCCATTGAGAATTATGAACATTGAAAATTATGCACATTGAGAATTATGCACATTGAAAATTATGCAGATTGAGAATTATGCACTTTGAGAATTATGCACATTGAGAATTTTGCACATTGAAAATTATGCACATTGAAAATTATGCACATTGAAAATTATGCACATTAAAAATTATGCACATTGAAAATTATGCACATTGAGAATTATGCACATAGAGAATTATGCACATTGAAAATTATGCAGATTGAAAAATATGCACTTTGAGAATTATGCACATTGAGAATTATGCACATTGAAAACTATGCAGATTGAAAAATATGCACTTTGAGAATTATGCACATTGAGAATTATGCTCATTAAGAATTATGCACATTGAAAATTATGCACATTGAAAAATATGCACTTTGAGAATTATGCACATTGAGAATTATGCAGAATTTAAATTGTGCACATTGAAAATTATGCACATTGAAAATGATGCACATTGAGAATTATGCACATTGACAATAAAGCACAGTGAAAATTTTGCACATTGAGAATTATGCACATTGGAATTATGCACATTAAGAATTATGCACATTGAGAATTATGCACATTAAAAATTATGCACATTGAAAAATATGCACTTTGAGAATTATGCACATTGAGAATTATGCAGAATTTAAATTGTGCACATTGAAAATTATGCACATTGAAAATGATGCACATTGAGAATTATGCACATTGACAATAAAGCACAGTGAAAATTATGCACATTGAGAATTATGCACATTGGAATTATGCACATTAAGAATTATGCACATTGGAAATTATGCACATTGAAAATTATGCACATAAAGAATTATGCACATTGAGAATTATGCACATTGAAAATTATGCACATTAAGAATTATGCACATTGAGAATTGTGCAGAATTGAAATTATACACATTCAAAATTATGCACATTGAGAATTATGCAGAATTGAAATTATACACATTCAAAATTATGCACATTGAGAATTATGCACATTGAAAATTATGCTCATTAAGAATTATGCACATAAAGAATTATGCACATTGAAAATTATGCACATTAAGAATTATGCACATTGAGAATTACGCAGAATTGAAATTATACACATTCAAAATTATGCACATAGAGAATTATGCACATTGAAAATTATGCACATTGAGAATTATGCACATTGAAAATTATGCAGATTGAGAATTATGCACATTGAAAATTATGCTCATTAAGAATTATGCACATTAAAAATTATGCACATTAAGAATTATAATCATAGAGAATTATGCACATTGAGAATTATGCACATTGAGAACTATGCACATTGAGAATTATGAACATTGAAAATTATGCACATTGAGAATTATGCAGAATAAAAATTAGGCACATTGACAACTATGCACATTGAAAATCATGCACATTAAGAATTATGCACATTGAGAATTATGCACATTGAGAATTATGCACATTGAAAATTATGCACATTAAAAATTATGCACATTGAAAATTATGCACATTGAGAATTATGCACATAGAGAATTATGCACATTAAAAATTATGCACATTAAGAATTATGCACATTGAAAATTATGCACATTGAAAATTATGCACATTGAGAATTATGCAGAATTGAAATTATGCACATAGAGAATTATGCACATTGAGAATTATGCACATTAAAAATTATGCACATTGAAAAATATGCACTTTGAGAATTATGCACATTGAGAATTATGCAGAATTTTAATTGTGCGCATTGAAAATTATGCACATTGAAAATGATGCACATTGAGAATTATGCACATTGACAATAAAGCACAGTGAAAATTATGCACATTGAGAATTATGCACATTGGAATTATGCACATTGAGAATTATGCACATTGGAAATTATGCACATTGAAAATTATGCACATAAAGAATTATGCACATTGAGAATTATGCACATTGAAAATTATGCACATTAAGAATTATGCACATTGAGAATTATGCAGAATTGAAATTATACACATTCAAAATTATGCACATTGAGAATTATGCAGAATTGAAATTATACACATTCAAAATTATGCACATTGAGAATTATGCACATTGAAAATTATGCACATTAAGAATTATGCACATTGAGAATTACGCAGAATTGAAATTATACACATTCAAAATTATGCACATTGAGAATTATGCACATTGAAAATTATGCTCATTAAGAATTATGCACATTGAAAATTATGCACATTAAGAATTATAATCATAGAGAATTATGCACATTGAGAACTATGCACATTGAGAATTATGAACATTGAAAATTATGCACATTGAGAATTATGCACATTGAAAATTATGCAGATTGAGAATTATGCACTTTGAGAATTATGCACATTGAGAATTATGCACATTGAAAATTATACTCATTAAGAATTATGCACATTGAAAATTATGCACATTGAGAATTATGCACATAGAGAATTATGCACATTGAGAATTATGCATATTGAAAATTATGCACATTAAGAATTATGCACATTAAGAATTATGCACATTAAGAATTATGCAGAATTGAAATTATACACATTCAAAATTATGCACATTGAGAATTATGCACATTGAAAATTATGCTCATTAAGAATTATGCACATTGAAAATTATGCACATTGAGAATTATAAACATAGAGAATTATGCACATTGAAAATTATGCACATTGAGAATTATAAACATAGAGAATTATGCACATTGAGAATTATGCACATTGAAAATTATGCACATTCACAATTATGCACTTTGAAAATTATGCACATTGAGAATTATGCACATTTAAAATTATGCACATTGAGAATTATGCACATTGAAAATTATGCACATTAAGAATTATGCACATTGAAAATTATGCACATTGAGAATTATGCACATTAACAATTATGCACTTTGAAAATTATTAACAATGAAAATTATGCACATTGAAAATTATGCAGAATAAAAATTAAGCACATTGACAACTATGCACATTGAAAATCATGCACATTAAGAATTATGCACATTGAGAATTATGCACATTGAGAATTATGCACATTAAAAATTATGCACATTAAAAATTATGCACATTGAAAATTATGCACATTGAGAATTATGCACATAGAGAATTATGCACATTGAAAATTATGCACATTAAGAATTATGCACATTGAAAATTATGCACATTGAAAATTATGCACATTGAGAATTATGCAGAATTGAAATTATGCACATAGAGAATTATGCACATTAAGAATTATACACATTGAAAATTATGTACATTGAGAATTATGCACATAGAGAATTATGCACATTAAGAATTATGCACATTGAAAATTATGCACATTAAAAATTATGCACATTGAAAATTATGCACATTGAGAATTATGCACATAGAGAATTATGCACATTAAGAATTCTGCACATTAAAAATTATGCACATTAAAAATTATGCACATTGAAAATTATGCACATTGAGAATTATGCACTTTGAGAATTATGCACATTGAGAATTATGCACATTGAAAAATATGCACTTTGAGAATTATGCACATTGAGAATTATGAACATTGAAAATTATGCACATTGAGAATTATGCACATTGAAAATTATGCACATTAAGAATTATGCACATTGAAAATTATGCACATTGAGAATTATGCAGCATTCAAATTATGCACATTGAGAATTATGAACATGGAGAATTATGCACATTGAGAATTATGCACATTGAAAATTATGCACATTGAGAATTATGCAGAATTGAAATTATGCACATTCAAAATTATGCACATTGAAAATTATGCACATTGAGAATTATGCACATTAAGAATTATGCACATTGACAATTATTCAAATTGAAAATTATGCACATTGAGAATTATGCAGAATTGAAATTATACACATTCAAAATTATGCACATTGAGAATTATGCACATTGAAAATTATGCTCATTAAGAATTATGCACATAAAGAATTATGCACATTGAAAATTATGCACATTAAGAATTATGCACATTGAGAATTATGCACATTAAAAATTATGCACATTGAAAAATATGCACTTTGAGAATTATACACATTGGAAATTATGCACATTAAGAATTATGCACATTGAGAATTATGCACATTAAAAATTATGCACATTGAAAAATATGCACTTTGAGAATTATGCACATTGAGAATTATGCAGATTGAGAATTATGCACTTTGAGAATTATGCACATTGAGAATTTTGCACATTGAAAATTATGCACATTGAAAATTATGCACATTGAAAATTATGCACATTAAAAATTATGCACATTGAAAATTATGCACATTGAGAATTATGCACATAGAGAATTATGCACATTGAAAATTATGCAGATTGAAAAATATGCACTTTGAGAATTATGCACATTGAGAATTATGCACATTAAAAACTATGCAGATTGAAAAATATGCACTTTGAGAATTATGCACATTGAGAATTATGCTCATTAAGAATTATGCACATTGAAAATTATGCACATTGAAAAATATGCACTTTGAGAATTATGCACATTGAGAATTATGCAGAATTTAAATTGTGCACATTGAAAATTATGCACATTGAAAATGATGCACATTGAGAATTATGCACATTGACAATAAAGCACAGTGAAAATTTTGCACATTGAGAATTATGCACATTGGAATTATGCACATTAAGAATTATGCACATTGAGAATTATGCACATTAAAAATTATGCACATTGAAAAATATGCACTTTGAGAATTATGCACATTGAGAATTATGCAGAATTTAAATTGTGCACATTGAAAATTATGCACATTGAAAATGATGCACATTGAGAATTATGCACATTGACAATAAAGCACAGTGAAAATTATGCACATTGAGAATTATGCACATTGGAATTATGCACATTAAGAATTATGCACATTGGAAATTATGCACATTGAAAATTATGCACATAAAGAATTATGCACATTGAGAATTATGCACATTGAAAATTATGCACATTAAGAATTATGCACATTGAGAATTGTGCAGAATTGAAATTATACACATTCAAAATTATGCACATTGAGAATTATGCAGAATTGAAATTATACACATTCAAAATTATGCACATTGAGAATTATGCACATTGAAAATTATGCTCATTAAGAATTATGCACATAAAGAATTATGCACATTGAAAATTATGCACATTAAGAATTATGCACATTGAGAATTACGCAGAATTGAAATTATACACATTCAAAATTATGCACATAGAGAATTATGCACATTGAAAATTATGCACATTGAGAATTATGCACATTGAAAATTATGCAGATTGAGAATTATGCACATTGAAAATTATGCTCATTAAGAATTATGCACATTAAAAATTATGCACATTAAGAATTATAATCATAGAGAATTATGCACATTGAGAATTATGCACATTGAGAACTATGCACATTGAGAATTATGAACATTGAAAATTATGCACATTGAGAATTATGCAGAATAAAAATTAGGCACATTGACAACTATGCACATTGAAAATCATGCACATTAAGAATTATGCACATTGAGAATTATGCACATTGAGAATTATGCACATTGAAAATTATGCACATTAAAAATTATGCACATTGAAAATTATGCACATTGAGAATTATGCACATAGAGAATTATGCACATTAAAAATTATGCACATTAAGAATTATGCACATTGAAAATTATGCACATTGAAAATTATGCACATTGAGAATTATGCAGAATTGAAATTATGCACATAGAGAATTATGCACATTGAGAATTATGCACATTAAAAATTATGCACATTGAAAAATATGCACTTTGAGAATTATGCACATTGAGAATTATGCAGAATTTAAATTGTGCGCATTGAAAATTATGCACATTGAAAATGATGCACATTGAGAATTATGCACATTGACAATAAAGCACAGTGAAAATTATGCACATTGAGAATTATGCACATTGGAATTATGCACATTGAGAATTATGCACATTGGAAATTATGCACATTGAAAATTATGCACATAAAGAATTATGCACATTGAGAATTATGCACATTGAAAATTATGCACATTAAGAATTATGCACATTGAGAATTATGCAGAATTGAAATTATACACATTCAAAATTATGCACATTGAGAATTATGCAGAATTGAAATTATACACATTCAAAATTATGCACATTGAGAATTATGCACATTGAAAATTATGCACATTAAGAATTATGCACATTGAGAATTACGCAGAATTGAAATTATACACATTCCAAATTATGCACATTGAGAATTATGCACATTGAAAATTATGCTCATTAAGAATTATGCACATTGAAAATTATGCACATTAAGAATTATAATCATAGAGAATTATGCACATTGAGAACTATGCACATTGAGAATTATGAACATTGAAAATTATGCACATTGAGAATTATGCACATTGAAAATTATGCAGATTGAGAATTATGCACTTTGAGAATTATGCACATTGAGAATTATGCACATTGAAAATTATACTCATTAAGAATTATGCACATTGAAAATTATGCACATTGAGAATTTTGCACATAGAGAATTATGCACATTGAGAATTATGCATATTGAAAATTATGCACATTAAGAATTATGCACATTAAGAATTATGCACATTAAGAATTATGCAGAATTGAAATTATACACATTCAAAATTATGCACATTGAGAATTATGCACATTGAAAATTATGCTCATTAAGAATTATGCACATTGAAAATTATGCACATTGAGAATTATAAACATAGAGAATTATGCACATTGAAAATTATGCACATTGAGAATTATAAACATAGAGAATTATGCACATTGAGAATTATGCACATTGAAAATTATGCACATTCACAATTATGCACTTTGAAAATTATGCACATTGAGAATTATGCACATTTAAAATTATGCACATTGAGAATTATGCACATTGAAAATTATGCACATTAAGAATTATGCACATTGAAAATTATGCACATTGAGAATTATGCACATTAACAATTATGCACTTTGAAAATTATTAACAATGAAAATTATGCACATTGAAAATTATGCAGAATAAAAATTAAGCACATTGACAACTATGCACATTGAAAATCATGCACATTAAGAATTATGCACATTGAGAATTATGCACATTGAGAATTATGCACATTGAAAATTATGCACATTAAAAATTATGCACATTGAAAATTATGCACATTGAGAATTATGCACATAGAGAATTATGCACATTGAAAATTATGCACATTAAGAATTATGCACATTGAAAATTATGCACATTGAAAATTATGCACATTGAGAATTATGCAGAATTGAAATTATGCACATAGAGAATTATGCACATTAAGAATTATACACATTGAAAATTATGTACATTGAGAATTATGCACATAGAGAATTATGCACATTAAGAATTATGCACATTGAAAATTATGCACATTAAAAATTATGCACATTGAAAATTATGCACATTGAGAATTATGCACATAGAGAATTATGCACATTAAGAATTCTGCACATTAAAAATTATGCACATTAAAAATTATGCACATTGAAAATTATGCACATTGAGAATTATGCACTTTGAGAATTATGCACATTGAGAATTATGCACATTGAAAAATATGCACTTTGAGAATTATGCACATTGAGAATTATGAACATTGAAAATTATGCACATTGAGAATTATGCACATTGAAAATTATGCACATTAAGAATTATGCACATTGAAAATTATGCACATTGAGAATTATGCAGCATTCAAATTATGCACATTGAGAATTATGAACATGGAGAATTATGCACATTGAGAATTATGCACATTGAAAATTATGCACATTGAGAATTATGCAGAATTGAAATTATGCACATTCAAAATTATGCACATTGAAAATTATGCACATTGAGAATTATGCACATTAAGAATTATGCACATTGACAATTATTCAAATTGAAAATTATGCACATTGAGAATTATGCAGAATTGAAATTATACACATTCAAAATTATGCACATTGAGAATTATGCACATTGAAAATTATGCTCATTAAGAATTATGCACATAAAGAATTATGCACATTGAAAATTATGCACATTAAGAATTATGCACATTGAGAATTATGCACATTAAAAATTATGCACATTGAAAAATATGCACTTTGAGAATTATACACATTGGAAATTATGCACATTAAGAATTATGCACATTGAGAATTATGCACATTAAAAATTATGCACATTGAAAAATATGCACTTTGAGAATTATGCACATTGAGAATTATGCAGAATTTAAATTGTGCACATTGAAAATTATGCACATTAAAAATGATGCACATTGAGAATTATGCACATTGACAATAAAGCACAGTGAAAATTATGCACATTGAGAATTATGCACATTGGAATTATGCACATTAAGAATTATGCACATTGGAAATTATGCACATTGAAAATTATGCACATAAAGAATTATGCACATTGAGAATTATGCACATTGAAAATTATGCACATTAAGAATTATGCACATTGAGAATTGTGCAGAATTGAAATTATACACATTCAAAATTATGCACATTGAGAATTATGCAGAATTGAAATTATACACATTCGAAATTATGCACATTGAGAATTATGCACATTAAAAATTATGCTCATTAAGAATTATGCACATAAAGCATTATGCACATTGAAAATTATGCACATTAAGAATTATGCACATTGAGAATTACGCAGAATTGAAATTATACACATTCAAAATTATGCACATTGAGAATTATGCACATTGAAAATTATGCTCATTAAGAATTATGCACATTAAAAATTATGCACATTAAGAATTATAATCATAGAGAATTATGCACATTGAGAATTATGCACATTGAGAACTATGCACATTGAGAATTATGAACATTGAAAATTATGCACATTGAGAATTATGCACATTGAAAATTATGCAGATTGAGAATTATGCACTTTGAGAATTATGCACATTGAGAATTATGCACATTGAAAATTATGCTCATTAAGAATTATGCACATTGAAAATTATGCACATTGAGAATTATGCACATAGAGAATTATGCACATTGAGAATTATGCACATTGAAAATTATGCACATTAAGAATTATGCACATTAAGAATTATGCACATTATGAATTGTGCAGAATTGAAATTATACACATTCAAAATTATGCACATTGAGAATTATGCACATTGAAAATTATGCTCATTAAGAATTATGCACATTGAAAATTATGCACATTGAGAATTATAAACATAGAGAATTATGCACATTGAAAATTATGCACATTGAGAATTATAAACATAGAGAATTATGCACATTGAGAATTATGCACATTGAAAATTATGCACATTAACAATTATGCACTTTGAAAATTATGCACATTGAGAATTATGCACATTTAAAATTATGCACATTGAGAATTATGCACATTGAAAATTATGCACATTAAGAATTATGCACATTGAAAATTATGCACATTGAGAATTATGCACATTAACAATTATGCACTTTGAAAATTATTAACAATGAAAATTATGCACATTGAAAATTATGCAGAATAAAAATTAAGCACATTGACAACTATGCACATTGAAAATCATGCACATTAAGAATTATGCACATTGAGAATTATGCACATTGAGAATTATGCACATTGAAAATTATGCACATTAAAAATTATGCACATTGAAAATTATGCACATTGAGAATTATGCACATAGAGAATTATGCACATTGAAAATTATGCACATTAAGAATTATGCACATTGAAAATTATGCACATTGAAAATTATGCACATTGAGAATTATGCAGAATTGAAATTATGCACATAGAGAATTATGCACATTAAGAATTATACACATTGAAAATTATGTACATTGAGAATTATGCACATAGAGAATTATGCACATTAAGAATTATGCACATTGAAAATTATGCACATTAAAAATTATGCACATTGAAAATTATGCACATTGAGAATTATGCACATAGAGAATTATGCACATTAAGAATTCTGCACATTAAAAATTATGCACATTAAAAATTATGCACATTGAAAATTATGCACATTGAGAATTATGCACATTAAGAATTATGCACATTGAAAATTATGCACATTGAGAATTATGCACATTAACAATTATGCACTTTGAAAATTATTAACAATGAAAATTATGCACATTGAAAATTATGCAGAATAAAAATTAAGCACATTGACAACTATGCACATTGAAAATCATGCACATTAAGAATTATGCACATTGAGAATTATGCACATTAAGAATTATGCACATTGAAAATTATGCACATTAAAAATTATGCACATTGAAAATTTTGCACATTGAGAATTATGCACATAGAGAATTATGCACATTGAAAATTATGCACATTAAGAATTATGCACATTGAAAATTATGCACATTGAAAATTATGCACATTGAGAATTATGCAGAATTGAAATTATGCACACAGAGAATTATGCACATTGAGAATTATGCACATTGAAAATTATGCTCATTAAGAATTATGCACATTGAAAATTATGCACATTGAGAATTATGCACATTAACAATTATGCACTTTGAAAATTATTAACAATGAAAATTATGCACATTGAAAATTATGCAGAATAAAAATTAAGCACATTGACAACTATGCACATTGAAAATCATGCACATTAAGAATTATACACATTGAGAATTATGCAGATTGAGAATTATGCACATTGAAAATTATGCACATTAAAAATTATGCACATTGAAAATTATGCACATTGAGAATTATGCACATAGAGAATTATGCACATTGAAAATTATGCACATTAAGAATTATGCACATTGAAAATTATGCACATTAAGAATTATGCACATTAAGAATTATGCAGAATTGAAATTATACACATTCAAAATTATGCACATTGAGAATTATGCACATTGAAAATTATGCTCATTAAGAATTATGCACATTGAAAATTATGCACATTGAGAATTATAAACATAGAGAATTATGCACATTGAAAATTATGCACATTGAGAATTATAAACATAGAGAATTATGCACATTGAGAATTATGCACATTGAAAATTATGCACATTAACAATTATGCACTTTGAAAATTATGCACATTGAGAATTATGCACATTTAAAATTATGCACATTGAGAATTATGCACATTGAAAATTATGCACATTAAGAATTATGCACATTGAAAATTATGCACATTGAGAATTATGCACATTAACAATTATGCACTTTGAAAATTATTAACAATGAAAATTATGCACATTGAAAATTATGCAGAATAAAAATTAAGCATATTGACAACTATGCACATTGAAAATCATGCACATTAAGAATTATACACATTGAGAATTATGCACATTGAGAATTATGCACATTGAAAATTATGCACATTAAAAATTATGCACATTGAAAATTATGCACATTGAGAATTATGCACATAGAGAATTATGCACATTGAAAATTATGCACATTAAGAATTATGCACATTGAAAATTATGCACATTGAAAATTATGCACATTGAGAATTATGCAGAATTGAAATTATGCACATAGAGAATTATGCACATTGAGAATTATGCACATTAAAAATTATGCACATTGAAAAATATGCACTTTGAGAATTATGCACATTGAGAATTATGCAGAATTTAAATTGTGCACATTGAAAATTATGCACATTGAAAATGATGCACATTGAGAATTATGCACATTGACAATAAAGCACAGTGAAAATTATGCACATTGAGAATTATGCACATTGGAATTATGCACATTAAGAATTATGCACATTGGAAATTATGCACATTGAAAATTATGCACATAAAGAATTATGCACATTGAGAATTATGCACATTGAAAATTATGCACATTAAGAATTATGCACATTGAGAATTGTGCAGAATTGAAATTATACACATTCAAAATTATGCACATTGAGAATTATGCAGAATTGAAATTATACACATTCAAAATTATGCACATTGAGAATTATGCACATTGAAAATTATGCTCATTAAGAATTATGCACATTGAAAATTATGCACATTAAGAATTATAATCATAGAGAATTATGCACATTGAGAATTATGCACATTGAGAACTATGCACATTGAGAATTATGAACATTGAAAATTATGCACATTGAGAATTATGCACATTGAAAATTATGCAGATTGAGAATTATGCACTTTGAGAATTATGCACATTGAGAATTTTGCACATTGAAAATTATGCACATTGAAAATTATGCACATTGAAAATTATGCACATTAAAAATTATGCACATTGAAAATTATGCACATTGAGAATTATGCACATAGAGAATTATGCACATTGAAAATTATGCAGATTGAAAAATATGCACTTTGAGAATTATGCACATTGAGAATTATGCACATTGAAAACTATGCAGATTGAAAAATATGCACTTTGAGAATTATGCACATTGAGAATTATGCTCATTAAGAATTATGCACATTGAAAATTATGCACATTGAGAATTATAAACATAGAGAATTATGCACATTGAAAATTATGCACATTGAGAATTATAAACATAGAGAATTATGCACATTGAGAATTATGCACATTGAAAATTATGCACATTAACAATTATGCACTTTGAAAATTATGCACATTGAGAATTATGCACATTGAGAATTATGCACATTGAGAATTATGCACATTGAAAATTATGCACATTAAAAATTATGCACATTGAAAA
Source organism: Ganaspis brasiliensis (assembly GCA_037103525.1). NCBI lineage: Eukaryota > Metazoa > Arthropoda > Insecta > Hymenoptera > Figitidae > Ganaspis > Ganaspis brasiliensis. The sequence continues at coordinate 1,641,171 of JAZKLR010000061.1, read as the reverse complement.
TTATGCACATTGAGAATTATGCACATAGAGAATTATGCACATTAAGAATTCTGCACATTAAAAATTATGCACATTAAAAATTATGCACATTAAAAATTATGCACATTGAAAATTATGCACATTGAGAATTATGCACTTTGAGAATTATGCACATTGAGAATTATGCACATTGAAAAATATGCACTTTGAGAATTATGCACATTGAGAATTATGCACATTGAGAATTATGCACATTGAAAATTATGCACATTAAAAATTATGCACATTGGAAATTATGCACATTGAGAATTATGCACATAGAGAATTATGCACATTGAAAATTATGCACATTAAGAATTATGCACATTGAAAATTATGCACATTGAAAATTATGCACATTGAGAATTATGCAGAATTAAAATTATGCACATAGAGAATTATGCACATTAAGAATTATACACATTGAAAATTATGTACATTGAGAATTATGCACATAGAGAATTATGCACATTAAGAATTATGCACATTGAAAATTATGCACATTATAAATTATGCACATTGAAAATTATGCACATTGAGAATTATGCACATAGAGAATTATGCACATTAAGAATTCTGCACATTAAAAATTATGCACATTAAAAATTATGCACATTGAAAATTATGCACATTGAGAATTATGCACTTTGAGAATTATGCACATTGAGAGTTATGCACATTGAAAAATATGCACTTTGAGAATTATGCACATTGAGAATTATGCACATTGAAAATTATGCACATTGAGAATTATGCACATTGAAAATTATGCACATTAAGAATTATGCACATTGAAAATTATGCACATTGAGAATTATGCAGCATTGAAATTATGCACATTGAGAATTATGAACATGGAGAATTATGCACATTGAGAATTATGCACATTGAAAATTATGCACATTGAGAATTATGCACATTGAAAATTATGCACATTAAGAATTATGCACATTGAAAATTATGCACATTGAGAATTATGCAGCATTGAAATTATGCACATTGAGAATTATGAACATGGAGAATAATGCACATTGAGAATTATGCACATTGAAAATTATGCACATTGAGAATTATGCAGAATTGAAATTATGCACATTCAAAATTATGCACATTGAAAATTATGCACATTGAGAATTATGCACATTGACAATAATGCACATTGAAAATTATGCACATTGAGAATTATGCACATTGGAATTATGCACATTGAGAATTATGCACATTGAAAATTATGCACATTGAAAATTATGCACAATGAAAATTATGCACATTGAGAATTATGCACATTGACAATAAAGCACAGTGAAAATTATGCACATTGAGAATTATGCACATTGGAATCATGCACATTGAGAATTATGCACATTGGAAATTATGCACATTGAAAATTATGCACATAAAGAATTATGCACATTGAGAATTATGCACATTGAAAATTATGCACATTAAGAATTATGCACATTGAGAATTATGCAGAATTGAAATTATACACATTTAAAATTATGCACATTGAGAATTATGCAGAATTGAAATTATACACATTCAAAATTATGCACATTGAGAATTATGCACATTGAAAATTATGCTCATTAAGAAATATGCACATAAAGAATTATGCACATTGAAAATTATGCACATTAAGAATTATGCACATTGAGAATTATGCAGAATTGAAATTATACACATTCAAAATTATGCACATTGAGAGTTATGCACATTGAAAATTATGCTCATTAAGAATTATGCACATTGAAAATTATGCACATTAAGAATTATAATCATAGAGAATTATGCACATTGAGAATTATGCACATTAAAAATTCTGCACTTTAAGAATTATGCACATTGAAAATTATGCACATTAACAATTATGCACTTAAAAAATTATGCACATTGAGAATTATGCACATTTAAAATTATGCACATTGAGAATTATGCACATTGAAAATTATGCACATTAAAAATTATGCACATTAACAATTATGCACTTTGAAAATTATTCACAATGAAAATTATGCACATTGAAAATTATGCAGAATAAAAATTAAGCACATTGACATCTATGCACATTGAAAATCTTGCACATTAAGAATTATGCACATTGAGAATTATGCACATTGAGAATTATGCACATTGAAAATTATGCACATTAAAAATTATGCACATTGAAAATTATGCACATTGAGAATTATGCACATAGAGAATTATGCACATTAAAAATTATGCACATAAAAAATTATGCACATTGAAAATTATGCACATTGAGAATTATGCACACAGAGAATTATGCACATTAAGAATTATGCACATTAAAAATTATGCACATTAAAAATTATGCACATTGAAAATTATGCACATTGAGAATTATGCACTTTGAGAATTATGCACATTGAGAATTATGCACATTGAAAAATATGCACTTTGAGAATTATGCACATTGAGAATTATGCACATTGAAAAATATGCACATTGGAATTATGCACATTGAGAATTATGCACTTTGCGAATTATGCACATTGAGAATTATGCACATTGAAAAATATGCACTTTGAGAATTATGCACATTGAGAATTATGCACATTGAAAAATATGCACATTGAAAATTATGCACATTGAGAATTATGCACTTTGAGAATTATGCACATTGAGAATTATGCACATTGTAACATATGGATTTTGAGAATTATGAACATTAAGAATTATGCACATTGAAAACTATGCACATTGAGAATTATGCACATTGAGAATTATCAACATTGAAAATTATGCACATTGAGAATTATGCACATAGAGAATTATTTACATTAAGAATTATACACATTGAATATTATGCACATTAAAAATTATGCACATAGAGAATTATGCACATTAAGAATTATGCACATTGACATTTATTCACATTGAAAATTATGCACATTGAGAATTATGCACATTGACAATAATGCACAGTAAAAATTATGCACATTGAGAATTAGGCACATTGGAATTATGCACATTGAGAATTATGCACACTAAGAATTATCAACATTGAGAATTATGCACATTGACAATAATGCACATTGAAAATTATGCACATTGAGAATTATGCACATTGGAATTATGCACATTGAGAATTATGCACATTGGAAATTATGCACATTAAAAATTATGCACAATGAAAATTATGCACATTGAGAATTATGCACATTGACAATAAAGCACAGTGAAAATTATGCACATTGAGAATTATGCACATTGGAATCATGCACATTGAGAATTATGCACATTGGAAATTATGCACATTGAAAACTATGCACATAAAGAATTATGCACATTGAGAATTATGCACATTGAAAATTATGCACATTAAGAATTATGCACATTGAGAATTATGCAGAATTGAAATTATACACATTTAAAATTATGCACATTGAGAATTATGCAGAATTGAAATTATACACATTCAAAATTATGCACATTGAGAATTATGCACATTGAAAATTATGCTCATTAAGAAATATGCACATAAAGAATTATGCACATTGAAAATTATGCACATTAAGAATTATGCACATTGAGAATTATGCAGAATTGAAATTATACACATTCAAAATTATGCACATTGAGAGTTATGCACATTGAAAATTATGCTCATTAAGAATTATGCACTTTGAGAATTATGCACATTGAGAATTATGCACATTGAAAAATATGCACATTGAAAATTATGCACATTGAGAATTATGCACATTGTAAAATATGCATTTTGAGAATTATGAACATTAAGAATTATGCACATTGAAAACTATGCACATTGAGAATTATGCACATTGAGAATTATCAACATTGAAAATTATGCACATTGAGATTTATGCACATAGAGAATTATTTACATTAAGAATTATACACATTGAAAATTATGCACATTAAATATTATGCACATAGAGAATTATGCACATTAAGAATTATGCACATTGACAATTATTCACATTGAAAATTATGCCAATTGAGAATTATGCACATTGACAATAATGCACAGTAAAAATTATGCACATTGAGAATTAGGCACATTGGAAATATGCACATTCAGAATTATGCACACTAAGAATTATCAACATTGAAAATTATGCACATTAAGAATTATGCACATTGATAATTATGCACATTAAGAATTCTGCACATTGAAAATTATGCACATTGAGAATTATGCACATAGAGAATTATGCACAGTGAAAATTATGCACATTGAGAATTATGCACATTGACAATAATGCACAGTGAAAATTATGCACATTGAGAATTATGCACATTGGAATTATGCACATTGAAAATTATGCACATTGAAAATTATGCTCATTGAGAATTATGCACATTGAAAATTATGCACATTAAGAATTATGCACATTGAGAATTATGCAGAATTGAAATTATGCACATTCAAAATTATGCACATTGAAAATTATGCACATTGAGAATTATGCACATTAAGAATTATGCACATTGAGAATTATGCACATAGAGAATTATGCACAATGAGAATTATGCACATTGAAAATTATGCACATTAAGAATTATGCACATTGAGAATTACGCAGAATTGAAATTATGCACATTCAAAATTATGCACATTGAGAATTATGCACATTGAAAATTATGCTCATTAAGAATTATGCACATTGAAAATTATGCACATTGAGAATTATGCAGATAGAGAATTATGCACATTAAAAATTGTGGACATTGAACAATATGCACTTTGGGTATTATGCACATTGAGAATTATGCACATTGAAAATTATCACAATGAATATTATGCACTTTGTAAATTATGCACATTGAGAATTATGCACATTGACAATTATGCAGATTGAAAATAATGCACATTAAAAATATAAATATTGAGAATTATGCACATTGAGAATTATGCACATTGACAATTATTCACATTGAAAATTATACACATTGAGAATTATGCACATTGACAATAATGCACAGTGAAAATTATGCACATTGAGAATTATGCACATTGAAATTATGCACATTGAGAATTATGCACATTGGAAATTATGCACATTGAAAATTATGCACAATGAAAATTATGCACATTAACAATTATGCACAATGAAAATTATGCACATTGAGATTTATGCACATCGAAAATTATGCTTATTGAAAATTATGCACATTGAGAATTATGCACATTGAGAATTATGCACATTGAGAATTATGCACATTGAAAATTATGCACATTAAGAATTATGCACATTGGAAATTATGCACATTGAAAATTATGCACAATGAAAATTATGCACATTAACAATTATGCACAATGAAAATTATGCACATTGAAAAATATGCACTTTGAGAATTATGCACATTGAAAATTATGCACATTGAGAATTATGCACATTGAGAATTATGCACATTGAAAATTATGCACATTGAAAATTATGCACATTGAAAATTTTGCACATTAAGAATTATGCACATTGAGAATTATGCACATTAAAAATTATCCACATTGAAAAATATGCAATTTTGACAATCATGCACATTGAGAATTATGCAGAATTTAAATTGTGCACATTGAAAATTATGCACATTGAAAATTATGCACATTGAGAATTATGCACTTTGAGAATTATGCACATTGAGAATTATGCACATAGAGAATTATGCACATTAAGAATTATGCACATTGACAATTATTCACATTGAAAATTATGCACATTGAGAATTATGCAGATAGAGAATTATGCACATTAAAAATTGTGGACATTGAAAAATATGCACTTTGGGAATTATGCACATTGAGAATTATGCACATTGAGAATTATGCAGAATTGAAATTATGCACATTGAGAATTATGCAGATAGAGAATTATGCACATTAAAAATTGTGGACATTGAAAAATATGCACTTTGGGAATTATGCACATTGAAAATTATGCACATTAAGAATTATGCACATTGATAATTATGCACATTAAGAATTATGCACATTGAAAATTATGCACATTGAGAATTATGCACATAGAGAATTATGCACATTGAAAATTATGATAATTGAAAAATATGCACTTTGAGAATTATGCACATTGAGAATTATGCACATTGAAAATTATGCACATTGAGACTTATGCACATTGAGAATTATGCACATTGAGAATTATGCAGATAGAGAATTATGCACATTAAAAATTGTGGACATTGAAAAATATGCACTTTGGGAATTATGCACATTGAGAATTATGCACATTGAGAATTATGCAGAATTGAAATTATGCACATTGAGAATTATGCAGATAGAGAATTATGCACATTAAAAATTGTGGACATTGAAAAATATGCACTTTGGGAATTATGCACATTGAAAATTATGCACATTAAGAATTATGCACATTGATAATTATGCACATTAAGAATTATGCACATTGAAAATTATGCACATTGAGAATTTTGCACATTGAAAATTATGCACATTGAAAATTATGCACATTGAAAATTATGCACATTAAAAATTATGCACATTGAAAATTATGCACATTGAGAATTATGCACATAGAGAATTATGCACATTGAAAATTATGCAGATTGAAAAATATGCACTTTGAGAATTATGCACATTGAGAATTATGCACATTGAAAACTATGCAGATTGAAAAATATGCACTTTGAGAATTATGCACATTGAGAATTATGCTCATTAAGAATTATGCACATTGAAAATTATGCACATTGAGAATTATAAACATAGAGAATTATGCACATTGAAAATTATGCACATTGAGAATTATGCACATTTAAAATTATGCACATTGAGAATTATGCACATTGAAAATTATGCACATTAAGAATTATGCACATTGAAAATTATGCACATTGAGAATTATGCACATTGAGAATTATGCACATTGAGAATTATGCACATTGAAAATTATGCACATTAAAAATTATGCACATTGAAAATTCTGCACTTTAAGAATTATGCACATTGAAAATTATGCACATTAACAATTATGCACTTTAAAAATTATGCACATTGAGAATTATGCACATTTAAAATTATGCACATTGAGAATTATGCACATTGAAAATTATGCACATTAAAAATTAGGCACATTAACAATTATGCACTTTGAAAATTATTCACAATGAAAATTATGCACATTGAAAATTATGCAGAATAAAAATTAAGCACATTGACAATTATGCACATTGAAAATCTTGCACATTAAGAATTATGCACATTGAGAATTATGCACATTGAGAATTATGCACATTGAAAATTATGCACATTAAAAATTATGCACATTGAAAATTATGCACATTAAGAATTATGCACATAGAGAATTATGCACATTAAAAATTATGCACATTAAAAATTATGCACATTGAAAATTATGCACATTGAGAATTATGCACACAGAGAATTATGCACATTAAGAATTATGCACATTAAAAATTATGCACATTAAAAATTATGCACATTGAAAATTATGCACATTGAGAATTATGCACTTTGAGAATTATGCACATTGAGAATTATGCACATTGAAAAATATGCACTTTGAGAATTATGCACATTGAGAATTATGCACATTGAAAAATATGCACATTGGAATTATGCACATTGAGAATTATGCACTTTGAGAATTATGCACATTGAGAATTATGCACATTGAAAAATATGCACTTTGAGAATTATGCACATTGAGAATTATGCACATTGAAAAATATGCACATTGAAAATTATGCACATTGAGAATTATGCACTTTGAGAATTATGCACATTGAGAATTATGCACATTGTAACATATGCATTTTGAGAATTATGAACATTAAGAATTATGCACATTGAAAACTATGCACATTGAGAATTATGCACATTGAGAATTATCAACATTGAAAATTATGCACATTGAGAATTATGCACATAGAGAATTATTTACATTAAGAATTATACACATTGAAAATTATGCACATTAAAAATTATGCACATAGAGAATTATGCACATTAAGAATTATGCACATTGACATTTATTCACATTGAAAATTATGCACATTGAGAATTATGCACATTGACAATAATGCACAGTAAAAATTATGCACATTGAGAATTAGGCACATTGGAATTATGCACATTGAGAATTATGCACACTAAGAATTATCAACATTGAGAATTATGCACATTGACAATAATGCACATTGAAAATTATGCACATTGAGAATTATGCACATTGGAATTATGCACATTGAGAATTATGCACATTGGAAATTATGCACATTGAAAATTATGCACAATGAAAATTATGCACATTGAGAATTATGCACATTGACAATAAAGCACAGTGAAAATTATGCACATTGAGAATTATGAACATTGGAATCATGCACATTGAGAATTATGCACATTGGAAATTATGCACATTGAAAATTATGCACATAAAGAATTATGCACATTGAGAATTATGCACATTGAAAATTATGCACATTAAGAATTATGCACATTGAGAATTATGCAGAATTGAAATTATACACATTTAAAATTATGCACATTGAGAATTATGCAGAATTGAAATTATACACATTCAAAATTATGCACATTGAGAATTATGCACATTGAAAATTATGCTCATTAAGAAATATGCACATAAAGAATTATGCACATTGAAAATTATGCACATTAAGAATTATGCACATTGAGAATTATGCAGAATTGAAATTATACACATTCAAAATTATGCACATTGAGAGTTATGCACATTGAAAATTATGCTCATTAAGAATTATGCACTTTGAGAATTATGCACATTGAGAATTATGCACATTGAAAAATATGCACATTGAAAATTATGCACATTGAGAATTATGCACTTTGAGAATTATGCACATTGAGAATTATGCACATTGTAAAATATGCATTTTGAGAATTATGAACATTAAGAATTATGCACATTGAAAACTATGCACATTCAGAATTATGCACATTGAGAATTATCAACATTGAAAATTATGCACATTGAGAATTATGCACATAGAGAATTATTTACATTAAGAATTATACACATTGAAAATTATGCACATTAAATATTATGCACATAGAGAATTATGCACATTAAGAATTATGCACATTGACAATTATTCACATTGAAAATTATGCACATTGAGAATTATGCACATTGACAATAATGCACAGTAAAAATTATGCACATTGAGAATTAGGCACATTGGAATTATGCACATTGAGAATTATGCACACTAAGAATTATCAACATTGAAAATTATGCACATTAAGAATTATGCACATTGATAATTATGCACATTAAGAATTATGCACATTGAAAATTATGCACATTGAGAATTATGCACATAGAGAATTATGCACAGTGAAAATTATGCACATTGAGAATTATGCACATTGACAATAATGCACAGTGAAAATTATGCACATTGAGAATTATGCACATTGGAATTATGCACATTGAAAATTATGCACATTGAAAATTATGCTCATTGAGAATTATGCACATTGAAAATTATGCACATTAAGAATTATGCACATTGAGAATTATGCAGAATTGAAATTATGCACATTCAAAATTATGCACATTGAAAATTATGCACATTGAGAATTATGCACATTAAGAATTATGCACATTGAGAATTATGCACATAGAGAATTATGCACAATGAGAATTATGCACATTGAAAATTATGCACATTAAGAATTATGCACATTGAGAACTACGCAGAATTGAAATTATGCACATTCAAAATTATGCACATTGAGAATTATGCACATTGAAAATTATGCTCATTAAGAATTATGCACATTGAAAATTATGCACATTGAGAATTATGCAGATAGAGAATTATGCACATTAAAAATTGTGGACATTGAAAAATATGCACTTTGGGTATTATGCACATTGAGAATTATGCACATTGAAAATTATCACAATGAATATTATGCACTTTGTAAATTATGCACATTGAGAATTATGCACATTGACAATTATGCAGATTGAAAATAATGCACATTAAAAATTATAAATATTGAGAATTATGCACATTGAGAATTATGCACATTGACAATTATTCACATTGAAAATTATACACATTGAGAATTATGCACATTGAACTTATGCACATTGAGAATTATGCACATTGGAAATTATGCACATTGAAAATTATGCACAATGAAAATTATGCACATTAACAATTATGCACAATGAAAATTATGCACATTGAGATTTATGCACATCGAAAATTATGCTTATTGAAAATTATGCACATTGAGAATTATGCACATTGAGAATTATGCACATTGAGAATTATGCACATTGAAAATTATGCACATTGAGAATTATGCACATTGGAAATTATGCACATTGAAAATTATGCACAATGAAAATTATGCACATTAACAATTATGCACAATGAAAATTATGCACATTGAAAAATATGCACTTTGAGAATTATGCACATTGAAAATTATGCACATTGAGAATTATGCACATTGAGAATTATGAACATTGAAAATTATGCACATTGAAAATTATGCACATTGAAAATTATGCACATTAAGAATTATGCACATTGAGAATTATGCACATTAAAAATTATCCACATTGAAAAATATGCAATTTTGACAATCATGCACATTGAGAATTATGCAGAATTTAAATTGTGCACATTGAAAATTATGCACATTGAAAATTATGCACATTGAGAATTATGCACTTTGAGAATTATGCACATTGAGAATTATGCACATAGAGAATTATGCACATTAAGAATTATGCACATTGACAATTATTCACATTGAAAATTATGCACATTGAGAATTATGCAGATAGAGAATTATGCACATTAAAAATTGTGGACATTGAAAAATATGCACTTTGGGAATTATGCACATTGAGAATTATGCACATTGAGAATTATGCAGAATTGAAATTATGCACATTGAGAATTATGCAGATAGAGAATTATGCACATTAAAAATTGTGGACATTGAAAAATATGCACTTTGGGAATTATGCACATTGAAAATTATGCACATCAAGAATTATGCACATTGATAATTATGCACATTAAGAATTATGCACATTGAAAATTATGCACATTGAGAATTATGCACATAGAGAATTATGCACATTGAAAATTATGATAATTGAAAAATATGCACTTTGAGAATTATGCACATTGAGAATTATGCACATTGAAAATTATGCACATTGAGACTTATGCACATTGAGAATTATGCACATTGAGAATTATGCAGATAGAGAATTATGCACATTAAAAATTGTGAACATTGAAAAATATGCACTTTGGGAATTATGCACATTGAGAATTATGCACATTGAGAATTATGCAGAATTGAAATTATGCACATTGAGAATTATGCAGATAGAGAATTATGCACATTAAAAATTGTGGACATTGAAAAATATGCACTTTGGGAATTATGCACATTGAAAATTATGCACATTAAGAATTATGCACATTGATAATTATGCACATTAAGAATTATGCACATTGAAAATTATGCACATTGAGAATTTTGCACATTGAAAATTATGCACATTGAAAATTATGCACATTGAAAATTATGCACATTAAAAATTATGCACATTGAAAATTATGCACATTGAGAATTATGCACATAGAGAATTATGCACATTAAAAATTGTGGACATTGAAAAATATGCACTTTGGGAATTATGCACATTGAAAATTATGCACATTAAGAATTATGCACATTGATAATTATGCACATTAAGAATTATGCACATTGAAAATTATGCACATTGAGAATTTTGCACATTGAAAATTATGCACATTGAAAATTATGCACATTGAAAATTATGCACATTAAAAATTATGCACATTGAAAATTATGCACATTGAGAATTATGCACATAGAGAATTATGCACATTGAAAATTATGCAGATTGAAAAATATGCACTTTGAGAATTATGCACATTGAGAATTATGCACATTGAAAACTATGCAGATTGAAAAATATGCACTTTGAGAATTATGCACATTGAGAATTATGCTCATTAAGAATTATGCACATTGAAAATTATGCACATTGAGAATTATAAACATAGAGAATTATGCACATTGAAAATTATGCACATTGAGAATTATAAACATAGAGAATTATGCACATTGAGAATTATGCACATTGAAAATTATGCACATTAACAATTATGCACTTTGAAAATTATGCACATTGAGAATTATGCACATTTAAAATTATGCACATTGAGAATTATGCACATTGAAAATTATGCACATTAAGAATTATGCACATTGAAAATTATGCACATTGAGAATTATGCACATTGAGAATTATGCACATTGAGAATTATGCACATTGAAAATTATGCACATTAAAAATTATGCACATTGAAAATTATGCACATTGAGAATTATGCACATAGAGAATTATGCACATTAAGAATTCTGCACATTAAAAATTATGCACATTAAAAATTATGCACATTGAAAATTATGCACATAGAGAATTATGCACTTTGAGAATTATGCACATTGAGAATTATGCACATTGAAAAATATGCACTTTGAGAATTATGCACATTGAGAATTATGCACATTGAGAATTATGCACATTGAAAATTATGCACATTAAAAATTATGCACATTGGAAATTATGCACATTGAGAATTATGCACATAGAGAATTATGCACATTGAAAATTATGCACATTAAGAATTATGCACATTGAAAATTATGCACATTGAAAATTATGCACATTGAGAATTATGCAGAATTGAAATTATGCACATAGAGAATTATGCACATTAAGAATTATACACATTGAAAATTATGTACATTGAGAATTATGCACATAGAGAATTATGCACATTAAGAATTATGCACATTGAAAATTATGCACATTAAAAATTATGCACATTGAAAATTATGCACATTGAGAATTATGCACATAGAGAATTATGCACATTAAGAATTCTGCACATTAAAAATTATGCACATTAAAAATTATGCACATTGAAAATTATGCACATTGAGAATTATGCACTTTGAGAATTATGCACATTGAGAATTATGCACATTGAAAAATATGCACTTTGAGAATTATGCACATTGAGAATTATGCACATTGAAAATTATGCACATTGAGAATTATGCACATTGAAAATTATGCACATTAAGAATAATGCACATTGAAAATTATGCACATTGAGAATTATGCAGCATTGAAATTATGCACATTGAGAATTATGAACATGGAGAATTATGCACATTGAGAATTATGCACATTGAAAATTATGCACATTGAGAATTATGCACATTGAAAATTATGCACATTAAGAATTATGCACATTGAAAATTATGCACATTGAGAATTATGCAGCATTGAAATTATGCACATTGAGAATTATGAACATGGAGAATAATGCACATTGAGAATTATGCACATTGAAAATTATGCACATTGAGAATTATGCAGAATTGAAATTATGCACATTCAAATTTATGCACATTGAAAATTATGCACATTGAGAATTATGCACATTGACAATAATGCACATTGAAAATTATGCACATTGAGAATTATGCACATTGGAATTATGCACATTGAGAATTATGCACATTGGAAATTATGCACATTGAAAATTATGCACAATGAAAATTATGCACATTGAGAATTATGCACATTGACAATAAAGCACAGTGAAAATTATGCACATTGAGAATTATGCACATTGGAATCATGCACATTGAGAATTATGCACATTGGAAATTATGCACATTGAAAATTATGCACATAAAGAATTATGCACATTGAGAATTATGCACATTGAAAATTATGCACATTAAGAATTATGCACATTGAGAATTATGCAGAATTGAAATTATACACATTTAAAATTATGCACATTGAGAATTATGCAGAATTGAAATTATACACATTCAAAATTATGCACATTGAGAATTATGCACATTGAAAATTATGCTCATTAAGAAATATGCACATAAAGAATTATGCACATTGAAAATTATGCACATTAAGAATTATGCACATTGAGAATTATGCAGAATTGAAATTATACACATTCAAAATTATGCACATTGAGAGTTATGCACATTGAAAATTATGCTCATTAAGAATAATGCACATTGAAAATTATGCACATTAAGAATTATAATCATAGAGAATTATGCACATTGAGAATTATGCACATTAAAAATTCTGCACTTTAAGAATTATGCACATTGAAAATTATGCACATTAACAATTATGCACTTTAAAAATTATGAACATTGAGAATTATGCACATTTAAAATTATGCACATTGAGAATTATGCACATTGAAAATTATGCACATTAAAAATTATGCACATTAACAATTATGCACTTTGAAAATTATTCACAATGAAAATTATGCACATTGAAAATTATGCAGAATAAAAATTAAGCACATTGACAATTATGCACATTGAAAATCTTGCACATTAAGAATTATGCACATTGAGAATTATGCACATTGAGAATTATGCACATTGAAAATTATGCACATTAAAAATTATGCACATTGAAAATTATGCACATTGAGAATTATGCACTTTGAGAATTATGCACATTGAGAATTATGCACATTGTAACATATGCATTTTGAGAATTATGAACATTAAGAATTATGCACATTGAAAACTATGCACATTGAGAATTATGCACATTGAGAATTATCAACATTGAAAATTATGCACATTGAGAATTATGCACATAGAGAATTATTTACATTAAGAATTATACACATTGAAAATTATGCACATTAAAAATTATGCACATAGAGAATTATGCACATTAAGAATTATGCACATTGACATTTATTCACATTGAAAATTATGCACATTGAGAATTATGCTCATTGACAATAATGCACAGTAAAAATTATGCACATTGAGAATTAGGCACATTGGAATTATGCACATTGAGAATTATGCACACTAAGAATTATCAACATTGAGAATTATGCACATTGACAATAATGCACATTGAAAATTATGCACATTGAGAATTATGCACATTGGAATTATGCACATTGAGAATTATGCACATTGGAAATTATGCACATTGAAAATTATGCACAATGAAAATTATGCACATTGAGAATTATGCACATTGACAATAAAGCACAGTGAAAATTATGCACATTGAGAATTATGCACATTGGAATCATGCACATTGAGAATTATGCACATTGGAAATTATGCACATTGAAAATTATGCACATAAAGAATTATGCACATTGAGAATTATGCACATTGAAAATTATGCACATTAGGAATTATGCACATTGAGAATTATGCAGAATTGAAATTATACACATTTAAAATTATGCACATTGAGAATTATGCAGAATTGAAATTATACACATTCAAAATTATGCACATTGAGAATTATGCACATTGAAAATTATGCTCATTAAGAAATATGCACATAAAGAATTATGCACATTAAAAATTATGCACATTAAGAATTATGCACATTGAGAATTATGCAGAATTGAAATTATACACATTCAAAATTATGCACATTGAGAGTTATGCACATTGAAAATTATGCTCATTAAGAATTATGCACTTTGAGAATTATGCACATTGAGAATTATGCACATTGAAAAATATGCACATTGAAAATTATGCACATTGAGAATTATGCACTTTGAGAATTATGCACATTGAGAATTATGCACATTGTAAAATATGCATTTTGAGAATTATGAACATTAAGAATTATGCACATTGAAAACTATGCACATTGAGAATTATGCACATTGAGAATTATCAACATTGAAAATTATGCACATTGAGAATTATGCACATAGAGAATTATTTACATTAAGAATTATACACATTGAAAATTATGCACATTAAATATTATGCACATAGAGAATTATGCACATTAAGAATTATGCACATTGACAATTATTTACATTGAAAATTATGCACATTGAGAATTATGCACATTGACAATAATGCACAGTAAAAATTATGCACATTGAGAATTAGGCACATTGGAATTATGCACATTGAGAATTATGCACACTAAGAATTATCAACATTGAAAATTATGCACATTAAGAATTATGCACATTGATAATTATGCACATTAAGAATTATGCACATTGAAAATTATGCACATTGAGAATAATGCACATACAGAATTATGCACAGTGAAAATTATGCACATTGAGAATTATGCACATTGACAATAATGCACAGTGAAAATTATGCACATTGAGAATTATGCACATTGGAATTATGCACATTGAAAATTATGCACATTGAAAATTATGCTCATTGAGAATTATGCACATTGAAAATTATGCACATTAAGAATTATGCACATTGAGAATTATGCAGAATTGAAATTATACACATTCAAAATTATGCACATTGAGAGTTATGCACATTGAAAATTATGCTCATTAAGAATTATGCACATTGAAAATTATGCACATTAAGAATTATAATCATAGAGAATTATGCACATTGAGAATTATGCACATTAAAAATTCTGCACTTTAAGAATTATGCACATTGAAAATTATGCACATTAACAATTATGCACTTTAAAAATTATGCACATTGAGAATTATGCACATTTAAAATTATGCACATTGAGAATTATGCACATTGAAAATTATGCACATTAAAAATTATGCACATTAACAATTATGCACTTTGAAAATTATTCACAATGAAAATTATGCACATTGAAAATTATGCAGAATAAAAATTAAGCACATTGACAATTATGCACATTGAAAATCTTGCACATTAAGAATTATGCACATTGAGAATTATGCACATTGAGAATTATGCACATTGAAAATTATGCACATTAAAAATTATGCACATTGAAAATTATGCACATTGAGAATTATGCACATAGAGAATTATGCACATTAAAAATTATGCACATTAAAAATTATGCACATTGAAAATTATGCACATTGAGAATTATGCACACAGAGAATTATGCACATTAAGAATTATGCACATTAAAAATTATGCACATTAAAAATTATGCACATTGAAAATTATGCACATTGAGAATTATGCACTTTGAGAATTATGCACATTGAGAATTATGCACATTGAAAAATATGCACTTTGAGAATTATGCACATTGAGAATTATGCACATTAAAAAATATGCACATTGGAATTATGCACATTGAGAATTATGCACTTTGAGAATTATGCACATTGAGAATAATGCACATTGAAAAATATGCACTTTGAGAATTATGCACATTGAGAATTATGCACATTGAAAAATATGCACATTGAAAATTATGCACATTGAGAATTATGCACTTTGAGAATTATGCACATTGAGAATTATGCACATTGTAACATATGCATTTTGAGAATTATGAACATTAAGAATTATGCACATTGAAAACTATGCACATTGAGAATTATGCACATTGAGAATTATCAACATTGAAAATTATGCACATTGAGAATTATGCACATAGAGAATTATTTACATTAAGAATTATACACATTGAAAATTATGCACATTAAAAATTATGCACATAGAGAATTATGCACATTAAGAATTATGCACATTGACATTTATTCACATTGAAAATTATGCACATTGAGAATTATGCACATTGACAATAATGCACAGTAAAAATTATGCACATTGAGAATTAGGCACATTGGAATTATGCACATTGAGAATTATGCACATTGGAAATTATGCACATTGAAAATTATGCACATAAAGAATTATGCACATTGAGAATTATGCACATTGAAAATTATGCACATTAAGAATTATGCACATTGAGAATTATGCAGAATTGAAATTATACACATTTAAAATTATGCACATTGAGAATTATGCAGAATTGAAATTATACACATTCAAAATTATGCACATTGAGAATTATGCACATTGAAAATTATGCTCATTAAGAAATATGCACATAAAGAATTATGCACATTGAAAATTATGCACATTAAGAATTATGCACATTGAGAATTATGCAGAATTGAAATTATACACATTCAAAATTATGCACATTGAGAGTTATGCACATTGAAAATTATGCTCATTAAGAATAATGCACATTGAAAATTATGCACATTAAGAATTATAATCATAGAGAATTATGCACATTGAGAATTATGCACATTAAAAATTCTGCACTTTAAGAATTATGCACATTGAAAATTATGCACATTAACAATTATGCACTTTAAAAATTATGAACATTGAGAATTATGCACATTTAAAATTATGCACATTGAGAATTATGCACATTGAAAATTATGCACATTAAAAATTATGCACATTAACAATTATGCACTTTGAAAATTATTCACAATGAAAATTATGCACATTGAAAATTATGCAGAATAAAAATTAAGCACATTGACAATTATGCACATTGAAAATCTTGCACATTAAGAATTATGCACATTGAGAATTATGCACATTGAGAATTATGCACATTGAAAATTATGCACATTAAAAATTATGCACATTGAAAATTATGCACATTGAGAATTATGCACTTTGAGAATTATGCACATTGAGAATTATGCACATTGTAACATATGCATTTTGAGAATTATGAACATTAAGAATTATGCACATTGAAAACTATGCACATTGAGAATTATGCACATTGAGAATTATCAACATTGAAAATTATGCACATTGAGAATTATGCACATAGAGAATTATTTACATTAAGAATTATACACATTGAAAATTATGCACATTAAATATTATGCACATAGAGAATTATGCACATTAAGAATTATGCACATTGACAATTATTTACATTGAAAATTATGCACATTGAGAATTATGCACATTGACAATAATGCACAGTAAAAATTATGCACATTGAGAATTAGGCACATTGGAATTATGCACATTGAGAATTATGCACACTAAGAATTATCAACATTGAAAATTATGCACATTAAGAATTATGCACATTGATAATTATGGACATTAAGAATTATGCACATTGAAAATTATGCACATTGAGAATTATGCACATAGAGAATTATGCACAGTGAAAATTATGCACATTGAGAATTATGCACATTGACAATAATGCACAGTGAAAATTATGCACATTGAGAATTATGCACATTGGAATTATGCACATTGAAAATTATGCACATTGAAAATTATGCTCATTGAGAATTATGCACATTGAAAATTATGCACATTAAGAATTATGCACATTGAGAATTATGCAGAATTGAAATTATACACATTCAAAATTATGCACATTGAGAGTTATGCACATTGAAAATTATGCTCATTAAGAATTATGCACATTGAAAATTATGCACATTAAGAATTATAATCATAGAGAATTATGCACATTGAGAATTATGCACATTAAAAATTCTGCACTTTAAGAATTATGCACATTGAAAATTATGCACATTAACAATTATGCACTTTAAAAATTATGCACATTGAGAATTATGCACATTTAAAATTATGCACATTGAGAATTATGCACATTGAAAATTATGCACATTAAAAATTATGCACATTAACAATTATGCACTTTGAAAATTATTCACAATGAAAATTATGCACATTGAAAATTATGCAGAATAAAAATTAAGCACATTGACAATTATGCACATTGAAAATCTTGCACATTAAGAATTATGCACATTGAGAATTATGCACATTGAGAATTATGCACATTGAAAATTATGCACATTAAAAATTATGCACATTGAAAATTATGCACATTGAGAATTATGCACATAGAGAATTATGCACATTAAAAATTATGCACATTAAAAATTATGCACATTGAAAATTATGCACATTGAGAATTATGCACACAGAGAATTATGCACATTAAGAATTATGCACATTAAAAATTATGCACATTAAAAATTATGCACATTGAAAATTATGCACATTGAGAATTATGCACTTTGAGAATTATGCACATTGAGAATTATGCACATTGAAAAATATGCACTTTGAGAATTATGCACATTGAGAATTATGCACATTAAAAAATATGCACATTGGAATTATGCACATTGAGAATTATGCACTTTGAGAATTATGCACATTGAGAATAATGCACATTGAAAAATATGCACTTTGAGAATTATGCACATTGAGAATTATGCACATTGAAAAATATGCACATTGAAAATTATGCACATTGAGAATTATGCACTTTGAGAATTATGCACATTGAGAATTATGCACATTGTAACATATGCATTTTGAGAATTATGAACATTAAGAATTATGCACATTGAAAACTATGCACATTGAGAATTATGCACATTGAGAATTATCAACATTGAAAATTATGCACATTGAGAATTATGCACATAGAGAATTATTTACATTAAGAATTATACACATTGAAAATTATGCACATTAAAAATTATGCACATAGAGAATTATGCACATTAAGAATTATGCACATTGACATTTATTCACATTGAAAATTATGCACATTGAGAATTATGCACATTGACAATAATGCACAGTAAAAATTATGCACATTGAGAATTAGGCACATTGGAATTATGCACATTGAGAATTATGCACACTAAGAATTATCAACATTGAGAATTATGCACATTGACAATAATGCACATTGAAAATTATGCACATTGAGAATTATGCACATTGGAATTATGCACATTGAGAATTATGCACATTGGAAATTATGCACATTGAAAATTATGCACAATGAAAATTATGCACATTGAGAATTATGCACATTGACAATAAAGCACAGTGAAAATTATGCACATTGAGAATTATGCACATTGGAATCATGCACATTGAGAATTATGCACATTGGAAATTATGCACATTGAAAATTATGCACATAAAGAATTATGCACATTGAGAATTATGCACATTGAAAATTATGCACATTAAGAATTATGCACATTGAGAATTATGCAGAATTGAAATTATACACATTTAAAATTATGCACATTGAGAATTATGCAGAATTGAAATTATACACATTCAAAATTATGCACATTGAGAATTATGCACATTGAAAATTATGCTCATTAAGAAATATGCACATAAAGAATTATGCAAATTGAAAATTATGCACATTAAGAATTATGCACATTGAGAATTATGCAGAATTGAAATTATACACATTCAAAATTATGCACATTGAGAGTTATGCACATTGAAAATTATGCTCATTAAGAATTATGCACTTTGAGAATTATGCACATTGAGAATTATGCACATTGAAAAATATGCACATTGAAAATTATGCACATTGAGAATTATGCACTTTGAGAATTATGCACATTGAGAATTATGCACATTGTAAAATATGCATTTTGAGAATTATGAACATTAAGAATTATGCACATTGAAAACTATGCACATTGAGAATTATGCACATTGAGAATTATCAACATTGAAAATTATGCACATTGAGAATTATGCACATAGAGAATTATTTACATTAAGAATTATACACATTGAAAATTATGCACATTAAATATTATGCACATAGAGAATTATGCACATTAAGAATTATGCACATTGACAATTATTCACATTGAAAATTATGCACATTGAGAATTATGCACATTGACAATAATGCACCGTAAAAATTATGCACATTGAGAATTAGGCACATTGGAATTATGCACATTGAGAATTATGCACACTAAGAATTATCAACATTGAAAATTATGCACATTAAGAATTATGCACATTGATAATTATGCACATTAAGAATTATGCACATTGAAAATTATGCACATTGAGAATTATGCACATAGAGAATTATGCACAGTGAAAATTATGCACATTAAGAATTATGCACATTGACAATAATGCACAGTGAAAATTATGCACATTGAGAATTATGCACATTGGAATTATGCACATTGAAAATTATGCACATTGAAAATTATGCTCATTGAGAATTATGCACATTGAAAATTATGCACATTAAGAATTATGCACATTGAGAATTATGCAGAATTGAAATTATGCACATTCAAAATTATGCACATTGAAAATTATGCACATTGAGAATTATGCACATTAAGAATTATGCACATTGAGAATTATGCACATAGAGAATTATGCACAATGAGAATTATGCACATTGAAAATTATGCACATTAAGAATTATGCACATTGAGAATTACGCAGAATTGAAATTATGCACATTCAAAATTATGCACATTGAGAATTATGCACATTGAAAATTATGCTCATTAAGAATTATGCACATTGAAAATTATGCACATTGAGAATTATGCAGATAGAGAATTATGCACATTAAAAATTGTGGACATTGAAAAATATGCACTTTGGGTATTATGCACATTGAGAATTATGCACATTGAAAATTATCACAATGAATATTATGCACTTTGTAAATTATGCACATTGAGAATTATGCACATTGACAATTATGCAGATTGAAAATAATGCACATTAAAAATTATAAATATTGAGAATTATGCACATTGAGAATTATGCACATTGACAATTATTCACATTGAAAATTATACACATTGAGAATTATGCACATTGACAATAATGCACAGTGAAAATTATGCACATTGAGAATTATGCACATTGAAATTATGCACATTGAGAATTATGCACATTGGAAATTATGCACATTGAAAATTATGCACAATGAAAATTATGCACATTAACAATTATGCACAATGAAAATTATGCACATTGAGATTTATGCACATCGAAAATTATGCTTATTGAAAATTATGCACATTGAGAATTATGCACATTGAGAATTATGCACATTGAGAATTATGCACATTGAAAATTATGCACATTGAGAATTATGCACATTGGAAATTATGCACATTGAAAATTATGCACAATGAAAATTATGCACATTAACAATTATGCACAATGAAAATTATGCACATTGAAAAATATGCACTTTGAGAATTATGCACATTGAAAATTATGCACATTGAGAATTATGCACATTGAGAATTATGCACATTGAAAATTATGCACATTGAAAATTATGCACATTGAAAATTATGCACATTAAGAATTATGCACATTGAGAATTATGCACATTAAAAATTATCCACATTGAAAAATATGCAATTTTGACAATCATGCACATTGAGAATTATGCAGAATTTAAATTGTGCACATTGAAAATTATGCACATTGAAAATTATGCACATTGAGAATTATGCACTTTGAGAATTATGCACATTGAGAATTATGCACATAGAGAATTATGCACATTAAGAATTATGCTCATTGACAATTATTCACATTGAAAATTATGCACATTGAGAATTATGCAGATAGAGAATTATGCACATTAAAAATTGTGGACATTGAAAAATATGCACTTTGGGAATTATGCACATTGAGAATTATGCACATTGAGAATTATGCAGAATTGAAATTATGCACATTGAGAATTATGCAGATAGAGAATTATGCACATTAAAAATTGTGGACATTGAAAAATATGCACTTTGGGAATTATGCACATTGAAAATTATGCACATTAAGAATTATGCACATTGATAATTATGCACATTAAGAATTATGCACATTGAAAATTATGCACATTGAGAATTATGCACATAGAGAATTATGCACATTGAAAATTATGATAATTGAAAAATATGCACTTTGAGAATTATGCACATTGAGAATTATGCACATTGAAAATTATGCACATTGAGACTTATGCACATTGAGAATTATGCACATTGAGAATTATGCAGATAGAGAATTATGCACATTAAAAATTGTGGACATTGAAAAATATGCACTTTGGGAATTATGCACATTGAGAATTATGCACATTGAGAATTATGCAGAATTGAAATTATGCACATTGAGAATTATGCAGATAGAGAATTAGGCACATTAAAAATTGTGGACATTGAAAAATATGCACTTTGGGAATTATGCACATTGAAAATTATGCACATTAAGAATTATGCACATTGATAATTATGCACATTAAGAATTATGCACATTGAAAATTATGCACATTGAGAATTTTGCACATTGAAAATTATGCACATTGAAAATTATGCACATTGAAAATTATGCACATTAAAAATTATGCACATTGAAAATTATGCACATTGAGAATTATGCACATAGAGAATTATGCACATTGAAAATTATGCAGATTGAAAAATATGCACTTTGAGAATTATGCACATTGAGAATTATGCACATTGAAAACTATGCAGATTGAAAAATATGCACTTTGAGAATTATGCACATTGAGAATTATGCTCATTAAGAATTATGCACATTGAAAATTATGCACATTGAGAATTATAAACATAGAGAATTATGCACATTGAAAATTATGCACATTGAGAATTATAAACATAGAGAATTATGCACATTGAGAATTATGCACATTGAAAATTATGCACATTAACAATTATGCACTTTGAAAATTATGCACATTGAGAATTATGCACATTTAAAATTATGCACATTGAGAATTATGCACATTGAAAATTATGCACATTAAGAATTATGCACATTGAAAATTATGCACATTGAGAATTATGCACATTGAGAATTATGCACATTGAGAATTATGCACATTGAAAATTATGCACATTAAAAATTATGCACATTGAAAATTATGCACATTGAGAATTATGCACATAGAGAATTATGCACATTAAGAATTCTGCACATTAAAAATTATGCACATTAAAAATTATGCACATTGAAAATTATGCACATTGAGAATTATGCACTTTGAGAATTATGCACATTGAGAATTATGCACATTGAAAAATATGCACTTTGAGAATTATGCACATTGAGAATTATGCACATTGAGAATTATGCACATTGAAAATTATGCACATTAAAAATTATGCACATTGGAAATTATGCACATTGAGAATTATGCACATAGAGAATTATGCACATTGAAAATTATGCACATTAAGAATTATGCACATTGAAAATTATGCACATTGAAAATTATGCACATTGAGAATTATGCAGAATTGAAATTATGCACATAGAGAATTATGCACATAAGGAATTATACACATTGAAAATTATGTACATTGAGAATTATGCACATAGAGAATTATGCACATTAAGAATTATGCACATTGAAAATTATGCACATTAAAAATTATGCACATTGAAAATTATGCACATTGAGAATTATGCACATAGAGAATTATGCACATTAAGAATTCTGCACATTAAAAATTATGCACATTGAAAATTATGCACATTGAGAATTATGCAGCATTGAAATTATGCACATTGAGAATTATGAACATGGAGAATTATGCACATTGAGAATTATGCACATTGAAAATTATGCACATTGAGAATTATGCACATTGAAAATTATGCACATTAAGTATTATGCACATTGAAAATTATGCACATTGAGAATTATGCAGCATTGAAATTATGCACATTGAGAATTATGAACATGGAGAATAATGCACATTGAGAATTATGCACATTGAAAATTATGCACATTGAGAATTATGCAGAATTGAAATTATGCACATTCAAAATTATGCACATTGAAAATTATGCACATTGAGAATTATGCACATTGACAATAATGCACATTGAAAATTATGCACATTGAGAATTATGCACATTGGAATTATGCACATTGAGAATTATGCACATTGGAAATTATGCACATTGAAAATTATGCACAATGAAAATTATGCACATTGAGAATTATGCACATTGACAATAAAGCACAGTGAAAATTATGCACATTGAGAATTATGCACATTGGAATCATGCACATTGAGAATTATGCACATTGGAAATTATGCACATTGAAAATTATGCACATAAAGAATTATGCACATTGAGAATTATGCACATTGAAAATTATGCACATTAAGAATTATGCACATTGAGAATTATGCAGAATTGAAATTATACACATTTAAAATTATGCACATTGAGAATTATGCAGAATTGAAATTATACACATTCAAAATTATGCACATTGAGAATTATGCACATTGAAAATTATGCTCATTAAGAAATATGCACATAAAGAATTATGCACATTGAAAATTATGCACATTAAGAATTATGCACATTGAGAATTATGCAGAATTGAAATTATACACATTCAAAATTATGCACATTGAGAGTTATGCACATTGAAAATTATGCTCATTAAGAATTATGCACATTGAAAATTATGCACATTAAGAATTATAATCATAGAGAATTATGCACATTGAGAATTATGCACATTAAAAATTCTGCACTTTAAGAATTATGCACATTGAAAATTATGCACATTAACAATTATGCACTTTAAAAATTATGAACATTGAGAATTATGCACATTTAAAATTATGCACATTGAGAATTATGCACATTGAAAATTATGCACATTAAAAATTATGCACATTAACAATTATGCACTTTGAAAATTATTCACAATGAAAATTATGCACATTGAAAATTATGCAGAATAAAAATTAAGCACATTGACAATTATGCACATTGAAAATCTTGCACATTAAGAATTATGCACATTGAGAATTATGCACATTGAGAATTATGCACATTGAAAATTATGCACATTAAAAATTATGCACATTGAAAATTATGCACATTGAGAATTATGCACATAGAGAATTATGCACATTAAAAATTATGCACATTGAAAATTATGCACATTGAGAATTATGCACACAGAGAATTATGCACATTAAGAATCATGCACATTAAAAATTATGCACATTAAAAATTATGCACATTGAAAATTATGCACATTGAGAATTATGCACTTTGAGAATTATGCACATTGAGAATTATGCACATTGAAAAATATGCACTTTGAGAATTATGCACATTGAGAATTATGCACATTGAAAAATATGCACATTGGAATTATGCACATTGAGAATTATGCACTTTGAGAATTATGCACATAGAGAATTATGCACAGTGAAAATTATGCACATTAAGAATTATGCACATTGACAATAATGCACAGTGAAAATTATGCACATTGAGAATTATGCACATTGGAATTATGCACATTGAAAATTATGCTCATTGAGAATTATGCACATTGAAAATTATGCACATTAAGAATTATGCACATTGAGAATTATGCAGAATTGAAATTATGCACATTCAAAATTATGCACATTGAAAATTATGCACATTGAGAATTATGCACATTAAGAATTATGCACATTGAGAATTATGCACATAGAGAATTATGCACAATGAGAATTATGCACATTGAAAATTATGCACATTAAGAATTATGCACATTGAGAATTACGCAGAATTGAAATTATGCACATTCAAAATTATGCACATTGAGAATTATGCACATTGAAAATTATGCTCATTAAGAATTATGCACATTGAAAATTATGCACATTGAGAATTATGCAGATAGAGAATTATGCACATTAAAAATTGTGGACATTGAAAAATATGCACTTTGGGTATTATGCACATTGAGAATTATGCACATTGAAAATTATCACAATGAATATTATGCACTTTGTAAATTATGCACATTGAGAATTATGCACATTGACAATTATGCAGATTGAAAATAATGCACATTAAAAATTATAAATATTGAGAATTATGCACATTGAGAATTATGCACATTGACAATTATTCACATTGAAAATTATACACATTGAGAATTATGCACATTGACAATAATGCACAGTGAAAATTATGCACATTGAGAATTATGCACATTGAAATTATGCACATTGAGAATTATGCACATTGGAAATTATGCACATTGAAAATTATGCACAATGAAAATTATGCACATTAACAATTATGCACAATGAAAATTATGCACATTGAGATTTATGCACATCGAAAATTATGCTTATTGAAAATTATGCACATTGAGAATTATGCACATTGAGAATTATGCACATTGAGAATTATGCACATTGAAAATTATGCACATTGAGAATTATGCACATTGGAAATTATGCACATTGAAAATTATGCACAATGAAAATTATGCACATTAACAATTATGCACCATGAAAATTATGCACATTGAAAAATATGCACTTTGAGAATTATGCACATTGAAAATTATGCACATTGAGAATTATGCACATTGAGAATTATGCACATTGAAAATTATGCACATTGAAAATTATGCACATTGAAAATTATGCACATTAAGAATTATGCACATTGAGAATTATGCACATTAAAAATTATCCACATTGAAAAATATGCAATTTTGACAATCATGCACATTGAGAATTATGCAGAATTTAAATTGTGCACATTGAAAATTATGCACATTGAAAATTATGCACATTGAGAATTATGCACTTTGAGAATTATGCACATTGAGAATTATGCACATAGAGAATTATGCACATTAAGAATTATGCTCATTGACAATTATTCACATTGAAAATTATGCACATTGAGAATTATGCAGATAGAGAATTATGCACATTAAAAATTGTGGACATTGAAAAATATGCACTTTGGGAATTATGCACATTGAGAATTATGCACATTGAGAATTATGCAGAATTGAAATTATGCACATTGAGAATTATGCAGATAGAGAATTATGCACATTAAAAATTGTGGACATTGAAAAATATGCACTTTGGGAATTATGCACATTGAAAATTATGCACATTAAGAATTATGCACATTGATAATTATGCACATTAAGAATTATGCACATTGAAAATTATGCACATTGAGAATTATGCACATAGAGAATTATGCACATTGAAAATTATGATAATTGAAAAATATGCACTTTGAGAATTATGCACATTGAGAATTATGCACATTGAAAATTATGCACATTGAGACTTATGCACATTGAGAATTATGCACATTGAGAATTATGCAGATAGAGAATTATGCACATTAAAAATTGTGGACATTGAAAAATATGCACTTTGGGAATTATGCACATTGAGAATTATGCACATTGAGAATTATGCAGAATTGAAATTATGCCCATTGAGAATTATGCAGATAGAGAATTAGGCACATTAAAAATTGTGGACATTGAAAAATATGCACTTTGGGAATTATGCACATTGAAAATTATGCACATTAAGAATTATGCACATTGATAATTATGCACATTAAGAATTATGCACATTGAAAATTATGCACATTGAGAATTTTGCACATTGAAAATTATGCACATTGAAAATTATGCACATTGAAAATTATGCACATTAAAAATTATGCACATTGAAAATTATGCACATTGAGAATTATGCACATAGAGAATTATGCACATTGAAAATTATGCAGATTGAAAAATATGCACTTTGAGAATTATGCACATTGAGAATTATGCACATTGAAAACTATGCAGATTGAAAAATATGCACTTTGAGAATTATGCACATTGAGAATTATGCTCATTAAGAATTATGCACATTGAAAATTATGCACATTGAGAATTATAAACATAGAGAATTATGCACATTGAAAATTATGCACATTGAGAATTATAAACATAGAGAATTATGCACATTGAGAATTATGCACATTGAAAATTATGCACATTAACAATTATGCACTTTGAAAATTATGCACATTGAGAATTATGCACATTTAAAATTATGCACATTGAGAATTATGCACATTGAAAATTATGCACATTAAGAATTATGCACATTGAAAATTATGCACATTGAGAATTATGCACATTGAGAATTATGCACATTGAGAATTATGCACATTGAAAATTATGCACATTAAAAATTATGCACATTGAAAATTATGCACATTGAGAATTATGCACATAGAGAATTATGCACATTAAGAATTCTGCACATTAAAAATTATGCACATTAAAAATTATGCACATTGAAAATTATGCACATTGAGAATTATGCACTTTGAGAATTATACACATTGAGAATTATGCACATTGAAAAATATGCACTTTGAGAATTATGCACATTGAGAATTATGCACATTGAGAATTATGCACATTGAAAATTATGCACATTAAAAATTATGCACATTGGAAATTATGCACATTGAGAATTATGCACATAGAGAATTATGCACATTGAAAATTATGCACATTAAGAATTATGCACATTGAAAATTATGCACATTGAAAATTATGCACATTGAGAATTATGCAGAATTGAAATTATGCACATAGAGAATTATGCACATAAGGAATTATACACATTGAAAATTATGTACATTGAGAATTATGCACATAGAGAATTATGCACATTAAGAATTATGCACATTGAAAATTATGCACATTAAAAATTATGCACATTGAAAATTATGCACATTGAGAATTATGCACATAGAGAATTATGCACATTAAGAATTCTGCACATTAAAAATTATGCACATTGAAAATTATGCACATTGAGAATTATGCAGCATTGAAATTATGCACATTGAGAATTATGAACATGGAGAATTATGCACATTGAGAATTATGCACATTGAAAATTATGCACATTGAGAATTATGCACATTGAAAATTATGCACATTAAGTATTATGCACATTGAAAATTATGCACATTGAAAATTATGCACATTGAGAATTATGCAGCATTGAAATTATGCACATTGAGAATTATGAACATGGAGAATAATGCACATTGAGAATTATGCACATTGAAAATTATGCACATTGAGAATTATGCAGAATTGAAATTATGCACATTCAAAATTATGCACATTGAAAATTATGCACATTGAGAATTATGCACATTGACAATAATGCACATTGAAAATTATGCACATTGAGAATTATGCACATTGGAATTATGCACATTGAGAATTATGCACATTGGAAATTATGCACATTGAAAATTATGCACAATGAAAATTATGCACATTGAGAATTATGCACATTGACAATAAAGCACAGTGAAAATTATGCACATTGAGAATTATGCACATTGGAATCATGCACATTGAGAATTATGCACATTGGAAATTATGCACATTGAAAATTATGCACATAAAGAATTATGCACATTGAGAATTATGCACATTGAAAATTATGCACATTAAGAATTATGCACATTGAGAATTATGCAGAATTGAAATTATACACATTTAAAATTATGCACATTGAGAATTATGCAGAATTGAAATTATACACATTCAAAATTATGCACATTGAGAATTATGCACATTGAAAATTATGCTCATTAAGAAATATGCACATAAAGAATTATGCACATTGAAAATTATGCACATTAAGAATTATGCACATTGAGAATTATGCAGAATTGAAATTATACACATTCAAAATTATGCACATTGAGAGTTATGCACATTGAAAATTATGCTCATTAAGAATTATGCACATTGAAAATTATGCACATTAAGAATTATAATCATAGAGAATTATGCACATTGAGAATTATGCACATTAAAAATTCTGCACTTTAAGAATTATGCACATTGAAAATTATGCACATTAACAATTATGCACTTTAAAAATTATGAACATTGAGAATTATGCACATTTAAAATTATGCACATTGAGAATTATGCACATTGAAAATTATGCACATTAAAAATTATGCACATTAACAATTATGCACTTTGAAAATTATTCACAATGAAAATTATGCACATTGAAAATTATGCAGAATAAAAATTAAGCACATTGACAATTATGCACATTGAAAATCTTGCACATTAAGAATTATGCACATTGAGAATTATGCACATTGAGAATTATGCACATTGAAAATTATGCACATTAAAAATTATGCACATTGAAAATTATGCACATTGAGAATTATGCACATAGAGAATTATGCACATTAAAAATTATGCACATTGAAAATTATGCACATTGAGAATTATGCACACAGAGAATTATGCACATTAAGAATTATGCACATTAAAAATTATGCACATTAAAAATTATGCACATTGAAAATTATGCACATTGAGAATTATGCACTTTGAGAATTATGCACATTGAGAATTATGCACATTGAAAAATATGCACTTTGAGAATTATGCACATTGAGAATTATGCACATTGAAAAATATGCACATTGGAATTATGCACATTGAGAATTATGCACTTTGAGAATTATGCACATTGAGAATTATGCACATTGAAAAATATGCACTTTGAGAATTATGCACATTGAGAATTATGCACATTGAAAAATATGCACATTGAAAATTATGCACATTGAGAATTATGCACTTTGAGAATTATGCACATTGAGAATTATGCACATTGTAACATATGCATTTTGAGAATTATGAACATTAAGAATTATGCACATTGAAAACTATGCACATTGAGAATTATGCACATTGAGAATTATCAACATTGAAAATTATGCACATTGAGAATTATGCACATAGAGAATTATTTACATTAAGAATTATACACATTGAAAATTATGCACATTGAGAATTATGCACATTGACAATAATGCACAGTAAAAATTATGCACATTGAAAATTATGCACATTAAGAATTATGCACATTGATAATTATGCACATTAAGAATTATGCACATTGAAAATTATGCACATTGAGAATTTTGCACATTGAAAATTATGCACATTGAAAATTATGCACATTGAAAATTATGCACATTAAAAATTATGCACATTGAAAATTATGCACATTGAGAATTATGCACATAGAGAATTATGCACATTGAAAATTATGCAGATTGAAAAATATGCACTTTGAGAATTATGCACATTGAGAATTATGCACATTGAAAACTATGCAGATTGAAAAATATGCACTTTGAGAATTATGCACATTGAGAATTATGCTCATTAAGAATTATGCACATTGAAAATTATGCACATTGAGAATTATAAACATAGAGAATTATGCACATTGAAAATTATGCACATTGAGAATTATAAACATAGAGAATTATGCACATTGAGAATTATGCACATTGAAAATTATGCACATTAACAATTATGCACTTTGAAAATTATGCACATTGAGAATTATGCACATTTAAAATTATGCACATTGAGAATTATGCACATTGAAAATTATGCACATTAAGAATTATGCACATTGAAAATTATGCACATTGAGAATTATGCACATTGAGAATTATGCACATTGAGAATTATGCACATTGAAAATTATGCACATTAAAAATTATGCACATTGAAAATTATGCACATTGAGAATTATGCACATAGAGAATTATGCACATTAAGAATTCTGCACATTAAAAATTATGCACATTAAAAATTATGCACATTGAAAATTATGCACATTGAGAATTATGCACTTTGAGAATTATACACATTGAGAATTATGCACATTGAAAAATATGCACTTTGAGAATTATGCACATTGAGAATTATGCACATTGAGAATTATGCACATTGAAAATTATGCACATTAAAAATTATGCACATTGGAAATTATGCACATTGAGAATTATGCACATAGAGAATTATGCACATTGAAAATTATGCACATTAAGAATTATGCACATTGAAAATTATGCACATTGAAAATTATGCACATTGAGAATTATGCAGAATTGAAATTATGCACATAGAGAATTATGCACATAAGGAATTATACACATTGAAAATTATGTACATTGAGAATTATGCACATAGAGAATTATGCACATTAAGAATTATGCACATTGAAAATTATGCACATTAAAAATTATGCACATTGAAAATTATGCACATTGAGAATTATGCACATAGAGAATTATGCACATTAAGAATTCTGCACATTAAAAATTATGCACATTGAAAATTATGCACATTGAGAATTATGCAGCATTGAAATTATGCACATTGAGAATTATGAACATGGAGAATTATGCACATTGAGAATTATGCACATTGAAAATTATGCACATTGAGAATTATGCACATTGAAAATTATGCACATTAAGTATTATGCACATTGAAAATTATGCACATTGAAAATTATGCACATTGAGAATTATGCAGCATTGAAATTATGCACATTGAGAATTATGAACATGGAGAATAATGCACATTGAGAATTATGCACATTGAAAATTATGCACATTGAGAATTATGCAGAATTGAAATTATGCACATTCAAAATTATGCACATTGAAAATTATGCACATTGAGAATTATGCACATTGACAATAATGCACATTGAAAATTATGCACATTGAGAATTATGCACATTGGAATTATGCACATTGAGAATTATGCACATTGGAAATTATGCACATTGAAAATTATGCACAATGAAAATTATGCACATTGAGAATTATGCACATTGACAATAAAGCACAGTGAAAATTATGCACATTGAGAATTATGCACATTGGAATCATGCACATTGAGAATTATGCACATTGGAAATTATGCACATTGAAAATTATGCACATAAAGAATTATGCACATTGAGAATTATGCACATTGAAAATTATGCACATTAAGAATTATGCACATTGAGAATTATGCAGAATTGAAATTATACACATTTAAAATTATGCACATTGAGAATTATGCAGAATTGAAATTATACACATTCAAAATTATGCACATTGAGAATTATGCACATTGAAAATTATGCTCATTAAGAAATATGCACATAAAGAATTATGCACATTGAAAATTATGCACATTAAGAATTATGCACATTGAGAATTATGCAGAATTGAAATTATACACATTCAAAATTATGCACATTGAGAGTTATGCACATTGAAAATTATGCTCATTAAGAATTATGCACATTGAAAATTATGCACATTAAGAATTATAATCATAGAGAATTATGCACATTGAGAATTATGCACATTAAAAATTCTGCACTTTAAGAATTATGCACATTGAAAATTATGCACATTAACAATTATGCACTTTAAAAATTATGAACATTGAGAATTATGCACATTTAAAATTATGCACATTGAGAATTATGCACATTGAAAATTATGCACATTAAAAATTATGCACATTAACAATTATGCACTTTGAAAATTATTCACAATGAAAATTATGCACATTGAAAATTATGCAGAATAAAAATTAAGCACATTGACAATTATGCACATTGAAAATCTTGCACATTAAGAATTATGCACATTGAGAATTATGCACATTGAGAATTATGCACATTGAA
The DNA here is from genome assembly GCA_037103525.1 of Ganaspis brasiliensis. NCBI lineage: Eukaryota > Metazoa > Arthropoda > Insecta > Hymenoptera > Figitidae > Ganaspis > Ganaspis brasiliensis. The sequence goes on along the minus strand of JAZKLR010000061.1, from coordinate 1,605,954 downwards.
AATTATGCACATTAAAAATTATGCACATTGAAAATTATGCACATTGAGAATTATGCACATAGAGAATTATGCACATTAAAAATTATGCACATTGAAAATTATGCACATTGAGAATTATGCACACAGAGAATTATGCACATTAAGAATTATGCACATTAAAAATTATGCACATTAAAAATTATGCACATTGAAAATTATGCACATTGAGAATTATGCACTTTGAGAATTATGCACATTGAGAATTATGCACATTGAAAAATATGCACTTTGAGAATTATGCACATTGAGAATTATGCACATTGAAAAATATGCACATTGGAATTATGCACATTGAGAATTATGCACTTTGAGAATTATGCACATTGAGAATTATGCACATTGAAAAATATGCACTTTGAGAATTATGCACATTGAGAATTATGCACATTGAAAAATATGCACATTGAAAATTATGCACATTGAGAATTATGCACTTTGAGAATTATGCACATTGAGAATTATGCACATTGTAACATATGCATTTTGAGAATTATGAACATTAAGAATTATGCACATTGAAAACTATGCACATTGAGAATTATGCACATTGAGAATTATCAACATTGAAAATTATGCACATTGAGAATTATGCACATAGAGAATTATTTACATTAAGAATTATACACATTGAAAATTATGCACATTGAGAATTATGCACATTGACAATAATGCACAGTAAAAATTATGCACATTGAGAATTAGGCACATTGGAATTATGCACATTGAGAATTATGCACACTAAGAATTATCAACATTGAGAATTATGCACATTGACAATAATGCACATTGAAAATTATGCACATTGAGAATTATGCACATTGGAATTATGCACATTGAGAATTATGCACATTGGAAATTATGCACATTGAAAATTATGCACAATGAAAATTATGCACATTGAGAATTATGCACATTGACAATAAAGCACAGTGAAAATTATGCACATTGAGAATTATGCACATTGGAATCATGCACATTGAGAATTATGCACATTGGAAATTATGCACATTGAAAATTATGCACATAAAGAATTATGCACATTGAAAATTATGCACATTGAAAATTATGCTCATTGAGAATTATGCACATTGAAAATTATGCACATTAAGAATTATGCACATTGAGAATTATGCAGAATTGAAATTATGCACATTCAAAATTATGCACATTGAAAATTATGCACATTGAGAATTATGCACATTAAGAATTATGCACATTGAGAATTATGCACATAGATAATTATGCACAATGAGAATTATGCACATTGAAAATTATGCACATTAAGAATTATGCACATTGAGAATTACGCAGAATTGAAATTATGCACATTCAAAATTATGCACATTGAGAATTATGCACATTGAAAATTATGCTCATTAAGAATTATGCACATTGAAAATTATGCACATTGAGAATTATGCAGATAGAGAATTATGCACATTAAAAATTGTGGACATTGAAAAATATGCACTTTGGGTATTATGCACATTGAGAATTATGCACATTGAAAATTATCACAATGAATATTATGCACTTTGTAAATTATGCACATTGAGAATTATGCACATTGACAATTATGCAGATTGAAAATAATGCACATTAAAAATTATAAATATTGAGAATTATGCACATTGAGAATTATGCACATTGACAATTATTCACATTGAAAATTATACACATTGAGAATTATGCACATTGACAATAATGCACAGTGAAAATTATGCACATTGAGAATTATGCACATTGAAATTATGCACATTGAGAATTATGCACATTAGAAATTATGCACATTGAAAATTATGCCCAATGAAAATTATGCACATTAACAATTATGCACAATGAAAATTATGCACATTGAGATTTATGCACATCGAAAATTATGCTTATTGAAAATTATGCACATTGAGAATTATGCACATTGAGAATTATGCACATTGAGAATTATGCACATTGAAAATTATGCACATTGAGAATTATGCACATTGGAAATTATGCACATTGAAAATTATGCACAATGAAAATTATGCACATTAACAATTATGCACAATGAAAATTATGCACATTGAAAAATATGCACTTTGAGAATTATGCACATTGAAAATTATGCACATTTAGAATTATGCACATTGAAAATTATGCACATTAAGAATTATGCACATTGAGAATTATGCACATTAAAAATTATCCACATTGAAAAATATGCAATTTTGACAATCATGCACATTGAGAATTATGCAGAATTTAAATTGTGCACATTGAAAATTATGCACATTGAAAATTATGCACATTGAGAATTATGCACTTTGAGAATTATGCACATTGAGAATTATGCACATAGAGAATTATGCACATTAAGAATTATGCACATTGACAATTATTCACATTGAAAATTATGCACATTGAGAATTATGCAGATAGAGAATTATGCACATTAAAAATTGTGGACATTGAAAAATATGCACTTTGGGAATTATGCACATTGAGAATTATGCACATTGAGAATTATGCAGAATTGAAATTATGCACATTGAGAATTATGCAGATAGAGAATTATGCACATTAAAAATTGTGGACATTGAAAAATATGCACTTTGGGAATTATGCACATTGAAAATTATGCACATTAAGAATTATGCACATTGATAATTATGCACATTAAGAATTATGCACATTGAAAATTATGCACATTGAGAATTATGCACATAGAGAATTATGCACATTGAAAATTATGATAATTGAAAAATATGCACTTTGAGAATTATGCACATTGAGAATTATGCACATTGAAAATTATGCACATTGAGACTTATGCACATTGAGAATTATGCACATAGAGAATTATGCACATTAAGAATTATACACATTGAAAATTATGCACATTGAGAATTATGCACATAGAGAATTATGCACATTAAGAATTATGCACATTGACAATTATTCACATTGAAAACTATGCACATTGAGAATTATGCACATTGACAATAATGCACAGTGAAAATTATGCACATTGAGAATTATGCACATTGGAATTATGCACATTGAAAATTATGCACATTGAAAATTATGCTCATTGAGAATTATGCACATTGAAAATTATGCACATTAAGAATTATGCACATTGAGAATTATGCAGAATTGAAATTATGCACATTCAAAATTATGCACATTGAAAATTATGCACATTGAGAATTATGCACATTAAGAATTATGCACATTGACAATAATTCACATTGAAAATTATGCTCATTGAGAATTATGCACATTGACAATAATGCACAGTGAAAATTATGCACATTGAGAATTATGCACATTGGAATTATGCACATTGAGAATTATGCACATTGGAAATTATGCACATTGAAAATTATGCACAATGAAAATTATGCACATTAACAATTATGCACAATGAAAATTATGCACATAAGGATTTATGCACATCGAAAATTATGCAGATTGAGAATTATGCACATTGAAAATTATGCTCATTAAGAATTATGCACATTGAAAATTATGCACATTGAGAATTATGCACATAGAGAATTATGCACAATGAGAATTATGCACATTGAATATTATGCACATTAAGAATTATGCACATTGAGAATTACGCAGAATTGAAATTATGCACATTCAAAATTATGCACATTGAGAATTATGCACATTGAAAATTATGCTCATTAAGAATTATGCACATTGAAAATTATGCACATTGAGAATTATGCAGATAGAGAATTATGCACATTAAAAATTGTGGACATTGAAAAATATGCACTTTGGGAATTATGCACATTGAGAATTATGCACATTGAGAATTATGCAGAATTGAAATTATGCACATTGAGAATTATGCACATGGAGAATCATGCACATTGAGAATTATGCACATTAAAAATGATGTACATTGAGAATTATTCAAATTGAGAATTATGCACTTTGAAAATTATGCACATTGAAAATTATGAAGATTGAAAAATATGCACTTTGAGAATTATGCACATTGAGAATTATGCACATTGAAAGTTATGCACATTGAGACTTATGCACATTGAGAATTATGCACATAGAGAATTATGTACATTAAGAATTGTACACATTGAAAATTATGCACATTGAGAATTATGCACATAGAGAATTATGCACATTAAGAATTATGCACATTGACAATGTTACATACCAGTAACACAAATTTTTTCTTAAGGGTGTTCTCATTATAGTTACAATAGCTACTAAGCATTGTTACCTTCTTCAGATAACAGCCATCTATAATTGAAAATGCATTGAAGTCCTTCCTTATCTTTTACAGGCAAAGTAGAATTCCAATGGTAATACTATATCATAAATTTAAAATTGCGAAACAGTTGGGTAAAGCGACGCGAGAATTACAATATTGCAATAAGTAAGATAAATTAAGAGAAGAGTTATAATTAAAAATTCGAAGAAGTCTTATTGACTTCAGTCTTGCATTGTTTTCAAGTGTAATTTCATGGATTTTAGTCTTGGAATTTAATTGCAGTCGAATGATAACATTTAATAGGATTATTAGTAAATCTGAAGTAGTGTGTTTAAATAATATCAGTGGTTGCGGGATCGGGTCTATGAGTCACTCGAGCGCATGATGCCTTACGCGAGATAGGCGAGCGAGCGTCTCGGGTTACATGCGCGTGCATCTTCATTTCCTATCACTGGTATGAACTATAACACTGAATATCTTATTAAATGTGGGACACATCGCACATTGAGATTCCTGGGATTATTACCATGGTAGTTTTCTCTCTTAAAGTATTTTATGAATAAATCCATCGACTCTTAGAAATTATCAATTCTCTTTAACCAACTCGACTGAAAGAAGGTTGCAACGCTCTTGGCGTATCAGAATTAAAACCATATGACATCTTTTATTATATTCTAAGATACAATGAGTATGGAAGTTTAAAGTATATTGTTTTACAATCTTTAATCAAAGGTGTGTACTATGAGGTTCCATTTTCATTTATGAATTAGTATTGATGATATACGAACTGTCTGAAAACCATATTAATAGGACTGATATATAAATTTATGCAGTTATTATTGATTAAATGGAAAGAGATGCGAGCTTCCCAAAGTGCACTGATGAGTCATATAAATACTCATCACTGCCCGTGTTGAATTAAAAAAATCTTAAATTAACTCTCTTTTTACAAGCTCTCATGCCTTTCCTATGAAGCCGGGATGTTTTGTTACGATTATTTTTTCCATCGTTCCGAACTGCATCAAGTATTATGTATCCGTAAATTATAAAATGAACAATATTAAGAATAAGAGTAGAGATACGGACTTGCATTCACAAGCTGATGAGTCACTAGTATGCTCATCGCTGCGCTTAGCACCAAGTAGGATTGCAAGCTCGTATGCCTTCTCAACTAATGATAAATCATTCACACAAACTATATTTACAATAGAATGAAACGATACTCTTAAAGCTTCATAATACGATGGAGGACTTAATTGTGCATCTATTGTAGTTCGTCTACGTGCTTTATCGAATGGCGACTGCCTTAACTTATATTGTATTTTAAACAAACACTTTTAGAGGAAATAGTAATTTCAGTTATAAAACTGTCATGTTAAAAGAGCTACGTCATTCTTTCACACTATGATTTTCACATAACCATATAAGGACTGGTTTCCTCTGAAGGTGTCTTGTTTCATGCGTTTGCAGAGGCGAAGCTCGAATTGATAGTAAGAATTCTGAATTCTACGAAAGATCTTGCAGCTGCATGATGGATATGATTTCAATAAATTTGTTATTGAGTGGTATAGAGTTACTCGATGATGTTCTAAGAAATCAAGGGTTGACTCCTTGTTCTCTTAGTAACTAGAGCTATTCCACATGATACAGTTCACGCCTACATCAATCTATCATGCATAGCTGTATTATCGTTGGTTGGGACTAAGTGTGATTCCTGGAGGTCTGGCATCAGGCACCAATCAAATAATATCATTCTATCCAGCTTGATGGTCTGCCGACCAAGTAGACTCACGACGGATGCAGGTGTTCATTATTCCATGGAATCTAGCTTTTTCCTTGTACCAACCTAGGGTCGTGCGGGGACCGGAGGTGGCTTTTGCACACGACCCGAGAGGATTTGCCACTATAAAAGCAAAAATCTTCCAGCAGGGGGTCGTCAAATACTCTGTGCAAGTCTTCTCGGCTCATATCGAACGACACCTCGGAACAGTAACCGTGCAACCCCAGTTGTTGTAATTCAGTTTTCATCTTGCCAACGTTCGGTGCAAGAAGTTTCTTGTTCACATCGAGTGACCCTTCGGTCTTCGGCCTCCTTCGATCATCGTAATACTCGTCGCTTGTCGTGAGTTGATATTAGAAGCTTGACTGTTTACCGTCGTATTAGTGCGTTTCTGTAAAACGATTGTGAGCGTGACGGTTTTACATTCGGGAAACATAAACTAAATCAGTGTGTGCGAAGTCACAACCGTTCGGAACTCCGAGTTGCAAAAAGCAACACTGTGTCAACTACCGATAAGCGGGTTTTGTCAACGACATTCATCCGTCTCATCTCAACCATTGAAATTCGCCCTTTTCTTTTCAAGAAAAGGTAGTATGTAAGTAATTTTCAGTTTTACAATCTAGAAACAGTTCAAGTCACAAAAGACAAAAATTATCAAACCTTATTGTAATGCTCTCAATTCATTCAATTACTATTTTATTCAAAAGAAACTTACATTAAACCGAATCTTTCAATAAAATCTTTGTTATTTATTCAAACCCTTTTAAAGTTTAGTATTCCTTATTTATCTTTTATGAACATTTAATTCATTTAACAATTGACAAAGACGCCCCCCATAGGAGCGATAGAGAACAACGGACTCACATAAAAATAAATGGTCAAGCTTTACCAACTTGACTTAATCAGCCTACCATTCCTCCAGTTATTAGTTTTAAATTAAGGTAACTTGTTTTTAATTAATATCTAACCACGCCTTTCGCTCGGGATGTAACAGCTGATTTGGTGGCAGCGGTGGGATGTTTTTCCTTCTTTGTTAATTTTATTACCAGAATAATTTGTTGTTTTCAAAGTTATTTTAACATTTTAAATCAAAATATTTAATTTTTTTTTTATTTGTATTAAATTTGTAAAAGTCTTATCAGTATTTAGAAGCATTGTTATTCTAATTGGATATCTTATCGAAAATTGTCTGATGCCGTTCGGCAAATTCAGTTTTCGCCATTGACATTTGATGCCGTTCGGCAAACTTGCCAAGTTAAGATATCTAATTTTAATAAAACTAATTTTATTTATTTATTATTTTCCGGATTGCTTTATTGGAAATCCTTTCGAAAGCCGTCTGATGCCGTTCGGCAAATTCAGCTTTCGTCATTGACACTTGATGCCGTTCGGCAAACTTGTCAAGTAAGAATTTCCAATATTGTCACAAATTTACATAATATCTCATTCTCATAATAACTGAAATTCATATCGAAAACTGTCTGATGCCGTTCGGCAAATTCAGCTTTCGTCATTGACACTTGATGCCGTTCGGCAAACTTGTCAAGTTATGACTTTCAATTAGTAAATGAGAATCGTTATAAACGTTGATGGTAGTTTTAGTATAGATTCATTGTCATGAGCGCATTTCATGAACCAGTACAAATAAAAAAAAGAACTAGGCGCGGAGGAACCAAAAATCAGACGCATTTCATCCCTGAACAAAAGCTATCATCAAAAGTATTAAGTCTTGAACAACATACAGTTGCAGAGAACGTCATTCCAATTAAAGATTTAAAAACTGAAGAGGAATTTTCAAAATTTTTTGAAGAGCTGTTAGATAAAACACAGCAAGACATTAATTCTAAAAGAGTAAAACAATAATATTTCAGTTTACTTCTTTTAAGTTTAAAGTTATTAAGAAAATAAAACATAATTTTAAAAATTATTTTAAATTAAGCTGATGTTATTTATGTGAGATCGTTTACTATAGCTCCTAATAAACCTTAAATTTATTGTCTCTAAATTCTTCAGTTAACAAAAATTATAAAACACTTCAATTTCGATCTTTTTCACATAACAGATACGGAAATTTTTTATATTAAGTTATTATTCATATGTCTACTTATTTTTCCTTTTTGGAAAGAAGACGATATAGGTACTCTTTTACTTATATTGTATCTAATCAATTAAGGGTCTTAGAAGGTTGCTTCATAATAGATCCTTCCCTTCCGATAAATTTAATAAAAGAAAGCGAGTTGCTTCCTTCTGTAAACATAGACCGATCTCAAATATATAACCTAAGAAGTGGGACTATTATAACTCGTGGCGAAGTGAAAATCGAATTAGGAAATTCTATTGCGAAGTTTCAAGTTATCGCGAGTGATAGTAATACCGAAATATTAGGTGCAGTAGGTTCTTCTTTTATAGCTGAAACTAATGTAGATTATCTTTAAACTATTAAATCATCTGTGAAGTAGAATCAATTTTATTCTGAGGAAGATTATGCCAGGACACTGGATACAAAATTCGCTAAATCGTCCTTGCAAAGTCATATTGTCAATTAACTCAGAACTGATAAAAAATTCAGAAGTTGATTTTGTTTATGATCCATCTCTTTCGGTAAATCTCATTAATCAGGAACATCTGGAAGATTTTGTCGAGATTGACTATTCAAAGATCTACATTATAAGAAGCAGAAAAATATCTACTATCGGAGTGGTAAAAATTCCTATATTACATAAGAGTATTAAATTTTATGTCGTAAATTCTGTTCCTAGTACGGAAGTAGTAGGAATTGTTGGAAAGTCACTTCTAGAAGAGCTTCATTTACCTATTCCAGGAAATTTTAAATAGATAAATTCTCTAAACGAAAGTTTATATTATCAAGTGCCATACCACCAGAAAGGGAAAGAAATAAAACTTGTATTTAGTTTGAATGGTGTATCATCATCATTATACTAACGAATTGCATGACGAAATACGGCAAGATGACTGAGGACGGAAATAAATCAGGTTGTAGTGGAACGATTGATCGTACACTCAGTGATGCTATGGTAACGTCTATGGCTGAGTGTTTTGCGTTACAACAAGCTACCATAAACGTGCCGATATTCGATGGAAAAAATATGCCAGTTAGAGATTTTGTGCAAGATATAACAAACGGAGAAGCTAGTGTACCCCCAAACTGTGAGAAACAATACATTAGAGCAGTGTTATCAAGATTAAAGGGCATCGCTAGAGATAGCGTTTATGGAAAGGAAATTAACACTGTAGATGCTTTAATAAAACATTTGAAGCAACGATTTGCCCCACGAAAAACCTATTCGTGGTATTTACACGAAATCTCTACGATTAGAATGTATAGGTCAGAAAGTGTCAGTGAGTTTAGTGATCGAATAACCCTTTTAGTATCAGGCGCGCAGGCAGCTTTAGAAGATAAATATGAAAATGCGGCAACAATGCTATCACCTCTAAAGGATTGTGCGTTAGAGGCATTTATTCGCGGTTTACCGGATAACATTTCTAGCATGGTAGAAGCGCAAAATCCTGAGAACTTGGAATCAGCTCTCAAGTTTGCAATCAAATATGAAAACAGACATCAAATCTACAATCAAAGATATAATGACTATAGGTATTCACAATCCAACTATCAAAATCAACGCGACCCGAGCCCTACTCCTCAAGTACGGTTTGCTTCATCACCTGAAAGAAAATATTATCCTAAACAATATTCGCCGGGAATATTATATCAAGGCGAACCATCATCAAGGGATAATAATTATTATCCTCGCAATCAGAATTTTAATAGACAATCTAACTATGAAAACAAAGGATATGTGACACCCCCTAGAAATCAATCGCCAACACCAACAACATCAAACACTTTAAACTTGAACTCAGCTCGTGGCCAAGACGCAGCAACGAGCGAAGAGAAGATAGAGCGTCAAACAACTGTTCGAATGCTATTAAAACGAGAGGAATCTATCAAGCAAGACTAAGTAAAGAGTCTCCTGTTATAAAAGTTTCCTCTTCCGCCTTTAAAAATAAGCAAGGATATTTTTTAATTGATACTGGTGCAGATATAAACATAATTAAATTAAACGCCCTAAATGAAGATGTACTAGTAACTGAAACAAACTCGATAGAAATAACAGGAATAACTCAAGTCAAAATCCCTACATTAGGTACAGTGAACTTAAAAATAGAAAATTCGGATGTAAAGTTTCATGTTATTTCACCTTACTTATTTTTGGAAGTTGATGGCATCCTAGGCAGAGAATACTTGCGCCAAGAGAAAGTTGAAATTTCCTTTTGGCATAACACTATAGTGACACATTCCAACCCAATTAAGCCAATACCGTTCATTGACTATGAATCATTGCAAGTCAATGAAAAGTTAAAGAATGAGAAGGAAATACCTCAACCATTAGTTTTATTAGCTAGAACTCGACAAGTAATACCTGTTAAAGTATTAAATAATCAAATTAAAGAAGGATATCTACCTCTAATTAAAACCAAAGACGGTGTTTTTATAGGAGAAGCTGCAGTGACAAATACTGAAGGCTATTGTCACGTGTGTGCTATAAATACAACTGAAGAAGACATAGAAGTGAGTTTACCTCCGCAACAACTTATTCCCTTTGAATATTATAATATTCCAGGTGAAGAGTTTAGTGAAGACTCTGAAGATGAAGATGCCTCTTCAATGATTGGCAGATTTGACGCGGTTGTCGATCATCTTCGATTAAGCCACTTAAACAATGAAGAAAAGGATCAAGTGCTTGAAATTATAAAAGAATATCAAGATATTTTTCATTTACCTGATGAATCCTTATCTTCAACCCCACTAGTGCAACATCAGATTCATACTAGTGATGATGTTCCCATAAATACACGTCAGTATAGATTTTCACCATCTCAAAATCAGGAAATAGACCGAGTAGTATCTAAGATGATAACTGAAGGAACAAGTATACCCTCAAAATCACCTTACAACTCACCACTACTAATAATCCCAAAGAAGTTGGACGCAACAGGGAAAAGAAAGTGGAGGATAGTAATTGATTTTAGACAGCTAAATGAAAAAACTGTTGGAGATGCTTATCCCCTTCCTTGCATTTCAGAAATTTTACAGAATCTTGGAGGAGCAGTTTACTTTTCAGTCTTTGATTTGGCTAGTGGGTTTCATCAGATAGAACTATCACCAAAAGATCGATCAAAGACGGCTTTTTCTACACTAAAAGGACATTATGAATATGTCAGAATGCCCATGGGTTTAAAAAACTCTCCTGCAACTTTTCAGAGATTAATGGATCAAACATTGTTGGGACTCCAAGGTGTTGAAGTATTTGTATATCTTGATGACATTGTGGTACATTCACCTGACTTGGATTCTCACGCTAAAGAGTTGAGAAGATTATTTAACAAACTAAGAGAAGCTAAACTGTCTTTGCAACCAGAGAAATGTGAATTTCTATTTAAAGAGATACAATATTTGGGACACATAATCAGTAGTGAAGATGTTAAACCAGATCCAAAGAAGATTGAAGCAGTGAATCATTTTCCCAGGCCTAAAACACCTCGTAATATAAAGCAGTTTTTAGGATTGGCAGGATACTATCGTAGGTTTATAAAGGATTTTTCAAATCGTGCTAAGCCTTTAACAAATTTGTTAAAGAAAGGAGTTGACTTTAAATGGGGAGACAAAGAAGAAGCAAGTTTTAAGGATTTACAACAGGCTCTTTGCACCTTTCCCATTTTGCAATATCCTGAATTTGATAAGCCATTTATACTTACCACCGACGCATCTGATTATGCAATAGGTGCTGTGCTCAGTCAACAAAAAGATGACATGGACCTTCCTGTTGCATATTTCTCACAAGTAATGACACCAGCTGAAGAAAATTATTCCACCACAGAGAAGGAATGTTTGGCTATACTTTACGCAGTAAAACATTTCAGGCCTTTTCTTTATGGACAACGATTCACATTAATAAGTGATCATGAGCCTTTACGGTGGATTAATTCAGTGAAGGAACCTAGCCAACGATTAGTCAGATGGAGATTAAAATTGCGCGATTACGATTACACATTTAAATACAAACCAGGCAAACTGAATGCAAATGCTGATGCATTATCCCGAAATCCTGTCATTTTAGATGACATTGACGCAAAAGACTGTGAAGATCAAGCAAAGGTTCAAGTAATCAAATTACTACCCATTCAAACTCGACAAGGTGCAAAGTTAGCTAAAGATAAGCCTAAACCTATTCTTAGGTCAGCACCATCAAAAAGCCAAATAAAGGCAAAGGTATCCAGTTTCAGAAAAGAAAGATGGAAATCTACACAGAAGACAACAGAAGTTGAAGATGATACTGCAGGCACCTCAACATCAAAAAAGGATTATGTTCAACCTCCAAATACGCAAGATGATAGTACTATCGGACATAGAGTATCACGCCGTCGTACAGAAGCCCTAAAGAAACGACCTAGCCCCAATTATTGCGAAGAAAGCAGTAGTTCTGAAGAGTCGGATAAGGAGCGGAAGCCTCCTCCTATTCTAAGAAAGCGAAGAAGCGTTTTACCTAGTTTCTAGAGAAACCATTAAGGGCTTATTCTGACCCTTCTTTACCTAAAAGTGCCCCTCCTGTAGCTCCACTTTACATTGATGAAGTATTTTCAATGGATCAAGCTCAAGTACAACCTAATGAAGAGTTTGTTGTGCTAGCTAGTCCACCGAAAACAGACAGTGAAGACAGCACCTCTGAAGAATCCAACATTGAGATTGATAAACTATGTCAAGAAAGTATAGCAAAAACTCAACAATCCTCAGAATTTACAGAACCCAGTAAGCAACCGGTACATGAGAAAATAGACCAGCATCAACCCTCAATTGCTTCAGACACTACTACCAATAGAAGGATGTCTCAAAAGGACTTGCAAAATTCATTCTCAAGATTTGATCAATCGTTAAAATCACATGACTATTGGTGGGACAATGAATTCTCAGAAGATCCTGAAGTAATGCCAAGAGTTGTTACTGCCTTGTCTGAAGGAGAAAGTGATGAAGAATTGCTGCAGGCTATAGAAGAAATGGAGCCCGAAAGTGAAACTGAATTTTCTCGACGAATAGAAGCAGTTATAAATTGGACCCAAAATAAATTGCAAGAAGAACATTCTAATATAAGTTCTTCGGACACTTCCGCAGAAAATAACGATCATGTTCCACAGCCTACAGTAGGGCAAACTCGTAAAAGTGTAACTTTTAATCCTGCAGTAGAAATGCAATCCTTTCTCTCAGGAGATTCTCCATTTCTTCATGCTATACCAAAGGCGGTATCAACCCCACATCCTTCGAGAAATATTAACCAAAACCCTCGAATTATAGATTTAAATACTCCTCAAGAAACTGACACTTTATCTACCACAGCAGAATCACAGTCAATGCTGAGTAAAATTCAGCCTGATATAAACTTTACAACCCAACCATATTACATTACCGAAAATCGGGCAAAATTATTTAATAGTAGAGAGAATCTGACATATATTAGGGGTAATTATGTACACTTTCTGACAGCTGATTGTGAATTCAATACTCCTATTAGTAGACTATTAATAGAAATCGGAGCACTGGATCCACAAGCTATAAAAGATGTAAAACCTAAAGTCGGACAAGTGATAATCACACCGAGAGGAAAATTTAAAATATATACTCTTATAACACATCTCAAACATTATGAAGAGCTTAGAAAGGAAAATCTAGAAATCGCTCTTCAAAATTTGTTAAAAGTACTCCTAAATGAAAGCGTTACTTCTATTAGAATATCTAATAAAGGCAACGTAACTGATGAACTTACAAAAGGAACTTTACTCAATATGGTAATTGAAATTTTCAAACAGACAAATATTGAAGTAACTATATGTTACGGCAATGTAGCCATTCCAAAAATAGAATTACAAGAACAAATAATAGCTGAAAATCATGACAGTAAAATTGGAGGACACAAGGGTATTAATAAGACCTATAGAAGAATACGCGAGAAATATGTTTGGCCAGGAATGAAAGGACAAATAACAGAATTTGTAAGAAAATGTACAATATGTCAAGAACAGAAACTCGTTAGAGCAAAAACACACGAGCCAATGCTAATAACTGACACCCCATTGGACACTTTCGACAAAGTGTCTATAGATACTGTTGGAAAACTACCAGTTACGCCTGACTGAAATCAACATATTCTTACTATTCAAGACAATTTATCAAAGTATTGCATTGCAATACCTATTCCCGACATTACTGCTACAACAATAGCTCACGCTTTAGCAACAAATTTGTACTCGCGATTCGGGTCTCCTAAAGTTATACTATCGGACCGAGGCTCAGCATTTACTAGCTCTTTAATTAGAAAATTGTCAAAGATTTTTGGTATCAAGCAAGTGACTACCTCTGGTTATAGACAACAATCAAATCGAGCTTTGGAACGAAGTCATGCAGTTTTAATGGACTATATTCGATCTTATGCAGAAAATTTTGATGACTGGGATCGCTTATTACCGTTTGCGATGTTTAGCTACAATACTTCGGTTCATCAAGCAACCAACTTCACTCCATTTGAAATAATCTACGGAAAAATAGCACGTACTCCTACCTCTTTTCCCATTAATGAGAATTTAAATACATACGGTTCTTATTTGCAGGAGCTCATCATAAGATTGACAGAACTAAAAATTTTGGCTGCACAAAATTTAATTTCTAGCAAAGAACAGTCAAAGTTTAATTATGATAGACACGTAAAACCGTTTTTAGGAAACGTAGGAGATTTGGTCTATGTTCAGAAGGAAGTTAAGGCACATAAAAAATTAGATAGTCATTATCATGGACCTTATAAAATTGTTAAAAAACTGGATAAAAATAATGTTATTCTAGAAAACCCAGAAGGAAAATATTTTCAAAAACACGTAGACAAATTAAAACTTGCCTATTGTTAACACTTTTACTACTATATTTTGTCTTGTTTAGGGAAACAGAGACGACTCGCATCGTTACCAAACCTTTAAATGGACAAATATATCCATCCTACATTCTTCCTAAGGGCAGAGTGGAGGATTTAGAATTTGCTAAAGCACATTTGGAAGAGCTAGCCATCGAATACGCTTTCTCAAAGCCAAAATTTTTATTGGATCATCATGAAGGCCCACAAAATAGCAGACTGTTCTTCATGAAGTGCATTTTAAAAGACCCTAAATATGGAAACCAATTTGTGGAAGTGGGTGATGAAGCAACAACCAAAAAACTATCAATGCATTCAGCAGCAAGAAAGATTCTTGCTCTGTTACAGGACACCTATTATTTTAGTGAAGAAGAAAACGTGCAGAACATTCAAGAGGAAGTTTATGTGTATTGTTTAAATACAGTGCAAAAAACTTTAAGACTGAAACTATATAAATGGGAACATTCCTGTGTGCTGTGTTACTTACGAGGACATACAAAGGCAAACTGTCGCAGAGTTATACGTAACAAACGATATGTCTAAGTATACAGAAAAACAAGTGCAATCATTAAATAGTTCAGAACAACAAATAGACATTTTAAAGTATAATGATTTTCAATTATATAATTATTTCTTTTTGCATTCATTCCAGTAGTTAGTAGATGCTTTTCGCTTAATTTTCATATTCTTTTTGCAAGATGCTTATAAAAAGCAAGAACCTATGAGTTTCACCAAAATGATCGCTTTTACATTATTTGATATTATATTCTAAATATTATTTTATAATTTTAACCCAAAAAAAAAAAAAAAAAAAAAAAAAATATATATATATATATATATCCTATTAATATATACTATTAATAATCATTTTATTCAGTATAATTTTATTTACTTAGTATAATAAAATTAATGGATACATCAAACCACTAGTGTCGTAAATTTTCGCATTCTTGCTTATATATTTTACAAACAACGTTTACCATTATGATACAGTATGATACGCTGCATGTTGACCGCTTATTTTTTTTTTTTTTTGTATACAGCTTGATTTTATAAATCATTAACGTCATAGTTACAATGCTGTATTATGTTAACTATGGTGTTGATACCCTACTAATATTATTCGCTGAAACTATGTATCAAGTCTTATTATTTTAGAGTATAGACGTGAAGATCGCAATATATCCCATTATAAACATTAATAATAACTACAAATATTATCAAATCAGACAATAAGAATTCAATATTTCATTACTAGAATTAAAAAGCAAATTCTCCACTTATGCAATTATTTTAAGCTTAATTATTATAACCATAGCATGCGCTTTTAGAATAATCGCAATGAATTACTTTTATTCCCCAATAAATAAATAAAGTATGGAATCATGTATTTTCATAAACCAAGTTTACATTAATCATATATCTATACATATACACATAAGTATAAGTATAGACATATAATCTAATATACTATAGAATTAAAAATCCTATCTCAAACTTATATTTCTATATATAATCAGTCTCAGACTACATTAAATAATTGCATTTATTATACTATTATATTATCGTATGTAGCACAAAAGTGCAGATATCTTGCTATGATTCGATTTTGATATTTTATTAGAATACGTAAGCAAACTCCTGTAATGTTGTTTAAATTACAACATTGCAGAAGTTTTATACTATGCTTTATTACAAATTGTCTCGTTATTCAATTTATATATATCTATAATCTTGCATGAGTATGTTACTTAAACATTGTTTTACTATGAATACTATATTTTAATATTATTTACTCGTTCAGTTACATACATTTCTATTTTTTCGGATTATTTAATAATCATTACTTTAATAATAATATTATCATTAACATCAACTTTATTTCATTGACTAATTCAATAATATGCTTATTAATATTGGCAAGCAATACCATCATTGCATGAAATTGGTTGTCAATGTTTTAAAATAACATTGTATTCACTTATAACCATTATATTATGCATCTTTAGAGTTAATCTTCTTTTAACATTGGCAATGATTTTGCTTACAAGAAAATCGCCTAGCAAAACATTAATAATTAAGATGAGTAGAACTACAAGTTTAGCATTTTAAAATATATCTGTTACATCGTGCTTATTCTTAAGACTTATTTTCCAAGTATTTACTAATACCCAACTATGCCTACTAATTAGCCTAGCTTTTAACAATGAGTCATGTCACATTATTGCATTTAATATTTAACAAATCTCAAGCTTATAATTTGCATGCTTTAAATTGATTAATTTGTAACTTAAAAGAAAATAAATAAATAGTTAATAAGATAAATATATATTCCCATATAAATATTCAGATACAAGTTTTGATAATTGCAAATACTTAATTTTTACCTTATGTTTTATTATTTAAGAACTTCATTCTTCAAGAAGATTATTATATTTTATTGTAGTATTTAGAGATGAATCATTTTACATATTTTATGTTATACTAATAATTTTTATTTCTTTAATTACTTAATTTTGCATGTTTTAATAAAAAGTTACAACTAATCAACCATAAATAATAATTACTAACATTAACATCAATAATCAAATTAACTTTATTTTTCTTTGTTATCAATAATAATATTATTATCAAAGATATTATATTTTATTTTTGCAAACTTCATTGAGACTAAATATTTCAACTAATTTTGTTTTATTTTATTGCACAAAATTTCTTTACAAAAAAAAAAAAAAAAAAAAATATACAATATTATTAAAATTTGTTTCAATTTTATCATTATATTGATCTATTATTTAAAAAGAAATATTAAAAAAGAGAGTAAGAAATTAATAATTGCAAAATATTAGAAATAGATTTTCAACAAAATTATTTGAAAGACAATTAAATAATTGAATTAAAGTATAAATTATAAATTAAAAAGGTTACTAAAAAAGTTTTTGACAAAAGATTTTGACAATTGGACCATTTAAATTCAAGTTTCTATAGACCAAGTATCAGGAGCACATAATGGTGAGAAGATCGTTTGATCCATCGATCAACGCAAGACGGGAGGCAGCAGCAGGCCGCCGACCTCGAATATGGGCATCCAATTAACGATGCGGCATAATTAATTGTATGCATACGCATCTTACTTGAGACTGCCTCATGTGTCGAGCGTTAATGCGACCTACTTACTTATTTTCCTGCTACCCTGTTCCATGCACCAGGAGAACGACTGTCGCAAAATCAAAATTTTGAATGAAAATTTTCAAAATTTGGATTTTTACCTTTCCAAATTAATTCTATTTTCATTTTTTTTTTTATTTTATCTTTATAACAATTAATTTGAATTTCTATCACAAAATTTAATTACCTATTATGTAAAAGATTAAAATTTAAAATCAATAAGTTGGGATTGAGTAAAATTGATATACTTGAATTTTATCAAAATGCTATTTTTTTCCTTTTTTTTTTTTACATTATCATTCTTAAAATATTTCATTTTATGTTAGAAATTTTATATTTTATAAAATTTCTAACATAACATTATCAAGATAGTTGTACTAAAAGATTGATTTTATCAAGAAACTATTTATTTATTATTTTCTTTCATCTAAACTCTCCCCTCCCCTTTTTTTTTTTTTACTAAAGAAAACAAAATATACGACATTTGAAATGTTTCCAGATACCTAGTATATTCTGAAAGAATGGAAATACCTCTTCTAGGATGGCTATCCACTATAAAAAACTATACAATTGCAATATTTCAAATCTTTTTGGTCATCATCGCGGCAATTATTATAAAATATATGTACTCCTGCTGCCTCTCTTTATATAAAAGAAGAAAAAGAGTCACTAATCGTCCAAAAATTCGACAACCATTACCAAATATTTTAACTATCATCGAGGACGACGACAAATTTTAAGGAGGGAGGACAACACCACGAAAATTTCAAAATTTGTCTTCCAAACTATTATAATCATCGCATTTAATCACGGACTATTCTATGTATTCAAATATGGCTCAAGATAATGTATCACTTTCATTACATATATATATTGTTTAAGAAGAGGATTCATCATCATATCAGCTATCTACACAACACATTTAAGAACCAAGATGCGTTTCATTGTATTCTTGCAAGTAAACTCTTATTATGTTATGATCTCCGGATCCTATCGCTGTGCTCTGATCAATTTGTCGACTGTCAAAATTGGCCCACCATCAAAATTTCAAGGGTATTTTGTGCACCTAAATTTTAAGAATCCAGTTACTAACAAAAAAAAAAAAAAAAAAAAATTTTGGGCATGACCTTTGCGACAGGTTGAGCATACACGCACTTCTCAGACACACATACACACGTATACGTGGATGTGAGTGGTAATATTGTTTTATTTTATTTTATTTTATTTTATTTTATTTTATTTTTATTATTTTATTATAATTTTTTTGTAAATCTTATTCTTTTAAATTTCTTAAACAACGATTAACCTTTTACAAAATTTATTTGAAAATATTAAATATATACAAAATGTTATAAACGTAAAAATGGCACATAAGGCAGAGGTCTTATTACATATACACACTTCACACACACACATGACAATCTTAATAGCACACAATTTATTTATTATACACACACACTTTCAACTCCGGCCAAAGGATCTTCAGGAGATTTTGACGGCCCTGGCACGGCTTCTTCCATGGCCTCGTCCAACCACACCTGGCTAAATTGTGGAATTTCTTCTGTTTGTCTTTCTTCAGCTTCAACTGCAAAACATTTTTGAGAACAACAATTTATTTTAACTCAAGTAAAGTACACAAGATATAATTACACAATTTTACCTGAGGCCAATACTTCCAACATATCTTCAGTACAAGAAGAAATAGATGTGGCAGGTTCCTGAACATCGGTATGTTCCCGTTTTGGGCAGGAACCACAAAGGCATCGCCGTAAAGACCCAGGATGACTAAAACAAATAAAGAAGAAATTACACCAAAACTAGTGATTTAGAATAGTTATAGTTTCTTAAACACAAACAAAAAAATTAGAACATACTTAGCTCCACCGAGACGAGACACTAACTCCTCTGAGGACTCACGGATATCTTCGCGTAATTCAGACATTTCTAAATGTCGGAGACGGCGCAAAGAAATTTCCTCCTTTTGTTCCTTAGTAAGACGACCTCTTCTTTGCAATAACTTCAAAGAGTTTTCCTGTATCTCATTCAAGTGATCTACCACCTGAACATTGTGGTGTATATTGATGCCAAGCACCAATAGTTTATGAATAAATTCCTCCAAGGACACAGGACATCGAGGTGGAATTTCATCTGAGAATAAGAGGAATAGAATTAGAGAACAAGAATAGAATACCATAAGCAAGCGGAAGTTTTCGCACTTACATCGGAGGTAATCATCATACAAAATCGTCTCTTCGGACGATCGACCTGAAGCGTGATCTTCCATGGCGAACGATTAAATACTAATGAGCTGGACAATGAAAAGGAGATGCAAGGGTATATTAAAGGGACGCAATCAAAAAGGAATCCAAAGTATGTGCTACAAATCAAAGGAAGTGCCAAAGAAGATGAAATCATACTTACTCCAGCGGGATAGAGATCAACATTCCAGAAAAACTGATACCATATCGCATCACTTACATACACAACACTTTATAAACACTTGAAATTAAATATCCATATGACTTCTCAGCCTTATGCAAAGTTCTTACTTTCAAAGATAAATGTATATCAATATCTCTGATAATAATATTCTATTGTATTACTAAAAGGAAATGATTGAGAGCATATTATTCGAGACTTAATATTAGAAATCATACTATGCAGCGACAATAGTAATCAGACGTATAATTTCAATTTAAGTTCAATCGGGACGTTGAACACTTTTAAGGAGGGAGGACTGTTACATCCCAGTAACACAAATTTTTTCTTAAGGGTGTTCTCATTATAGTTACAATAGCTACTAAGCATTGTTACCTTCTTCAGATAACAGCCATCTATAATTGAAAATGCATTGAAGTCCTTCCTTATCTTTTACAGGCAAAGTAGAATTCCAATGGTAATACTATATCATAAATTTAAAATTGCGAAACAGTTGGGTAAAGCGACGCGAGAATTACAATATTGCAATAAGTAAGATAAATTAAGAGAAGAGTTATAATTAAAAATTCGAAGAAGTCTTATTGACTTCAGTCTTGCATTGTTTTCAAGTGTAATTTCATGGATTTTAGTCTTGGAATTTAATTGCAGTCGAATGATAACATTTAATAGGATTATTAGTAAATCTGAAGTAGTGTGTTTAAATAATATCAGTGGTTGCAGGATCGGGTCTATGAGTCACTCGAGCGCATGATGCCTTACGCGAGATAGGCGAGCGAGCGTCTCGGGTTACATGCGCGTGCATCTTCATTTCCTATCACTGGTATGAACTATAACACTGAATATCTTATTAAATGTGGGACACATCGCACATTGAGATTCCTGGGATTATTACCATGGTAGTTTTCTCTCTTAAAGTATTTTATGAATAAATCCATCGACTCTTAGAAATTATCAATTCTCTTTAACCAACTCGACTGAAAGAAGGTTGCAACGCTCTTGGCGTATCAGAATTAAAACCATATGACATCTTTTATTATATTCTAAGATACAATGAGTATGGAAGTTCAAAGTATATTGTTTTACAATCTTTAATCAAAGGTGTGTACTATGAGGTTCCATTTTCATTTATGAATTAGTATTGATGATATACGAACTGTCTGAAAACCATATTAATAGGACTGATATATAAATTTATGCAGTTATTATTGATTAAATGGAAAGAGATGCGAGCTTCCCAAAGTGCACTGATGAGTCATATAAATACTCATCACTGCCCGTGTTGAATTAAAAAAATCTTAAATTAACTCTCTTTTTACAAGCTCTCATGCCTTTCCTATGAAGCCGGGATGTTTTGTTACGATTATTTTTTCCATCGTTCCGAACTGCATCAAGTATTATGTATCCGTAAATTATAAAATGAACAATATTAAGAATAAGAGTAGAGATACGGACTTGCATTCACAAGCTGATGAGTCACTAGTATGCTCATCGCTGCGCTTAGCACCAAGTAGGATTGCAAGCTCGTATGCCTTCTCAACTAATGATAAATCATTCACACAAACTATATTTACAATAGAATGAAACGATACTCTTAAAGCTTCATAATACGATGGAGGACTTAATTGTGCATCTATTGTAGTTCGTCTACGTGCTTTATCGAATGGCGACTGCCTTAACTTATATTGTATTTTAAACAAACACTTTTAGAGGAAATAGTAATTTCAGTTATAAAACTGTCATGTTAAAAGAGCTACGTCATTCTTTCACACTATGATTTTCACATAACCATATAAGGACTGGTTTCCTCTGAAGGTGTCTTGTTTCATGCGTTTGCAGAGGCGAAGCTCGAATTGATAGTAAGAATTCTGAATTCTACGAAAGATCTTGCAGCTGCATGATGGATATGATTTCAATAAATCTGTTATTGAGTGGTATAGAGTTACTCGATGATGTTCTAAGAAATCAAGGGTTGACTCCTTGTTCTCTTAGTAACTAGAGCTATTCCACATGATACAGTTCACGCCTACATCAATCTATCATGCATAGCTGTATTATCGTTGGTTGGGACTAAGTGTGATTCCTGGAGGTCTGGCATCAGGCACCAATCAAATAATATCATTCTATCCAGCTTGATGGTCTGCCGACCAAGTAGACTCACGACGGATGCAGGTGTTCATTATTCCATGGAATCTAGCTTTTTCCTTGTACCAACCTAGGGTCGTGCGGGGACCGGAGGTGGCTTTTGCACACGACCCGAGAGGATTTGCCACTATAAAAGCAAAAATCTTCCAGCAGGGGGTCGTCAAATACTCTGTGCAAGTCTTCTCGGCTCATATCGAACGACACCTCGGAACAGTAACCGTGCAACCCCAGTTGTTGTAATTCAGTTTTCATCTTGCCAACGTTCGGTGCAAGAAGTTTCTTGTTCACATCGAGTGACCCTTCGGTCTTCGGCCTCCTTCGATCATCGTAATACTCGTCGCTTGTCGTGAGTTGATATTAGAAGCTTGACTGTTTACCGTCGTATTAGTGCGTTTCTGTAAAACGATTGTGAGCGTGACGGTTTTACATTCGTGAAACATAAACTAAATCAGTGTGTGCGAAGTCACAACCGTTCGGAACTCCGAGTTGCAAAAAGCAACACTGTGTCAACTACCGATAAGCGGGTTTTGTCAACGACATTCATCCGTCTCATCTCAACCATTGAAATTCGCCCTTTTCTTTTCAAGAAAAGGTAGTATGTAAGTAATTTTTAGTTTTCCAATCTAGAAACAGTTCAAGTCACAAAAGACAAAAATTATCAAACCTTATTGTAATGCTCTCAATTCATTCAATTACTATTTTATTCAAAAGAAACTTACATTAAACCGAATCTTTCAATAAAATCTTTGTTATTTATTCAAACCCTTTTAAAGTTTAGTATTCCTTATTTATCTTTTATGAACATTTAATTCATTTAACAATTGACAAAGACGCCCCCCATAGGAGCGATAGAGAACAACGGACTCACATAAAAATAAATGGTCAAGCTTTACCAACTTGACTTAATCAGCCTACCATTCCTCCAGTTATTAGTTTTAAATTAAGGTAACTTGTTTTTAATTAATATCTAACCACGCCTTTCGCTCGGGATGTAACAACAATTATTCACATTGAGAATTATGCACATTGAAAATTATGCACATTAAGAATTATGCACATTGAGAATTATGCAGAATTAAAATTATGCACATTCAAAATTATGCACATTGAAAATTATGCACATTGAGAATTATGCACATTAAGATTTATGCACATTGAGAATTATGCACATAGAGAATTATGCACAATGAGAATTATGCACATTGAAAATTATGCACATTAAGAATTATGCACATTGAGAATTACGCAGAATTGAAATTATGCACATTCAAAATTATGCACATTGAGAATTATGCACATTGAAAATTATGCTCATTAAGAATTATGCACATTGAAAATTATGCACATAGAGAATTATGCACAATGAGAATTATGCACATTGAAAATTATGCACATTAAGAATTATGCACATTGAGAATTACGCAGAATTGAAATTATGCACATTCAAAATTATGCACATTGAGAATTATGCACATTGAAAATTATGCTCATTAAGAATTATGCACATTGAAAATTATGCACATTGAGAATTATGCAGATAGAGAATTATGCACATTAAAAATTGTGGACATTGAAAAATATGCACTTTGGGAATTATGCACATTGAGAATTATGCACATTGAGAATTATGCAGAATTGAAATAATGCACATTGAGAATTATGCACATGAAGAATCATGCACATTGAGAATTATGCACATTAAAAATGATGTACATTGAGAATTATTCAAATTGAGAATTATGCACTTTGAAAATTATGCACATTGAAAATTATGCACTTGGAAAATTATGCACATTGAAAATAACGCACATTGAGAATTATGCAGATTGAAAATTATGATCATTGAAAATAATGCACATTGAGAATTATGCACATTGAAAATTATCACAATGAATATTATGCACATTGTAAATTATGCACATTGAGAATTATGCACATTGACAATTATGCAGATTGAAAATAATGCACATTAAAAATTATAAATATTGAAAATTATGCACATTGAGAATTATGCACATTGACAATAATGCACAGTGAAAATTATGCACATTGAGAATTATGCACATTGGAATTATGCACATTGAGAATTATGCACACTAAGAATTATCAACATTGAAAACTATGCACATTAAGAATTATGCACATTGATAATTATGCACATTAAGAATTATGCACATTGAAAATTATGCACATTGAGAATTATGCACATAGAGAATTATGCACATTGAAAATTATGAAGATTGAAAAATATGCACTTTGAGAATTATGCACATTGAGACTTATGCACATTGAGAATTATGCACATAGAGAATTATGCACATTAAGAATTATACACATTAAAAATTATGCACATTGAGAATTATGCACATAGAGAATTATGCACATTTAAAATTATGCACATTGAAAATTATGCTCATTGAGAATTATGCACATTAAAAATTATGCACATTAAGAATTATGCACATTGAGAATTATGCATAATTGAAATTATGCACATTCAAAATTATGCATATTGAAAATTATGCACATTGAGAATTATGCACATTAAGAATTATGCACATTGACAATTATTCACATTGAAAATTATGCTCATTGAGAATCATGCACATTGACAATAATGCACAGTGAAAATTATGCACATTGAGAATTATGCACATTGGAATTATGCACATTAAGAATTATGCACATTGGAAATTATGCACATTGAAAATTATGCACAATGAAAATTATGCACATTAACAATTATGCACAATGAAAATTATGCACATTAGGATTTATGCACATCGAAAATTATGCACATTGAGAATTATGCACATTGCAAATTATGCTCATTAAGAATTATGAACATTGAAAATTATGCACATTGAGAATTATGCACATAGAGAATTATGCACAATGAGAATTATGCACATTGAAAATTATGCACATTAAGAATTATGCACATTGAGAATTACGCAGAATTGAAATTATGCACATTCAAAATTATGCACATTGAGAATTATGCACATTGAAAATAATGCTCATTAAGAATTATGCACATTGAAAATTATGCACATTGAGAATTATGCAGAATTGAAATTATGCACATTGAGAATTAAGCACATGGAGAATCATGCACATTAACAATTATGCACATTGAGAATTATGCACATTGAAAAATATGCACTTTGAGAATTATGCACATTGAAAATTATGCACATTGAGAATTATTCACATTGAAAATTATGCTCATTGAGAATCATGCACATTGACAATAATGCACAGTGAAAATTATGCACATTGAGAATTATGCACATTGGAATTATGCACATTGAGAATTATGCACATTGGAAATTATGCACATTGAAAATTATGCACAATAAAAATTATGCACATTAACAATTATGCACAATGAAAATTATGCACATTGAGAATTATGCACATTGGAATTATGCACATTGAGAATTATGCACATTGGAAATTATGCACATTGAAAATTATGCACAATGAAAATTATGCACATTTACAATTATGCACAATGAAAATTATGCACATTAGGATTTATGCAAATCGAAAATTAT
Source organism: Ganaspis brasiliensis (assembly GCA_037103525.1). Taxonomy (NCBI): domain Eukaryota; kingdom Metazoa; phylum Arthropoda; class Insecta; order Hymenoptera; family Figitidae; genus Ganaspis; species Ganaspis brasiliensis. The sequence continues at coordinate 1,579,623 of JAZKLR010000061.1, read as the reverse complement.
GCACATTGAGAATTATGCACATTGAAAATTATGCTCATTAAAATTATGCACATTGAAAATTATGCACATTGAGAATTATTCACATAGAGAATTATGCACAATGAGAATTATGCACATTGACAATAATGCACATTGAGAATTATTCACATAGAGAATTATGCACATTGAGAATTATGCACATTGAAAATTATCACAATGATTATTATGCACATTGTAAATTATGCACATTGAGAATTATGCACATTGACAATTATGCAGATTGAAAATAATGCACATTAAAAATTATAAATATTGAGAATTATGCACATTGAGAATTATGCACATTGACAATAATGCACAGTGAAAATTATGCACATTGAGAATTATGCACATTGGAATTATGCACATTGAGAATTATGCACACTAAGAATTATCAACATTGAAAACTATGCACATTAAGAATTATGCACATTGATAATTATGCACATTAAGAATTATGCACATTGAAAATTATGCACATTGAGAATTATGCACATAGAGAATTATGCACATTGAAAATTATGAAGATTGAAAAATATGCACTTTGAAAATTATGCACATTGAGACTTATGCACATTGAGAATTATGCACATAGAGAATTATGCACATTAAGAATTATACACATTGAAAATTATGCACATTGAGAATTATGCACATAGAGAATTATGCACATTTAAAATTATGCACATTGAAAATTATTCTCATTGAGAATTATGCACATTAAAAATTATGCACATTAAGAATTATGCACATTGAGAATTATGCAGAATTGAAATTATGCACATTCAAAATTATGCACATTGAAAATTATGCACATTGAGAATTATGCACATTAAGAATTATGCACATTGACAATTATTCACATTGAAAATTATGCTCATTAAGAATTATGCACATTGAAAATTATGCACATAGAGAATTATGCACAATGAGAATTATGCACATTGAAAATTATGCACATTAAGAATTATGCACATTGAGAATTACGCAGAATTGAAATTATGCACATTCAAAATTATGCACATTGAGAATTATGCACATTGAAAATTATGCTCATTAAGAATTATGCACATTGAAAATTATGCACATTGAGAATTATGCAGATAGAGAATTATGCACATTAAAAATTGTGGACATTGAAAAATATGCACTTTGGGAATTATGCACATTGAGAATTATGCACATTGAGAATTATGCAGAATTGAAATAATGCACATTGAGAATTATGCACATGAAGAATCATGCACATTGAGAATTATGCACATTAAAAATGATGTACATTGAGAATTATTCAAATTGAGAATTATGCACTTTGAAAATTATGCACATTGAAAATTATGCACTTGGAAAATTATGCACATTGAAAATAACGCACATTGAGAATTATGCAGATTGAAAATTATGATCATTGAAAATAATGCACATTGAGAATTATGCACATTGAAAATTATCACAATGAATATTATGCACATTGTAAATTATGCACATTGAGAATTATGCACATTGACAGTTATGCAGATTGAAAATAATGCACATTAAAAATTATAAATATTGAGAATTATGCACATTGAGAATTATGCACATTGACAATAATGCACAGTGAAAATTATGCACATTGAGAATTATGCACATTGGAATTATGCACATTGAGAATTATGCACACTAAGAATTATCAACATTGAAAACTATGCACATTAAGAATTATGCACATTGATAATTATGCACATTAAGAATTATGCACATTGAAAATTATGCACATTGAGAATTATGCACATAGAGAATTATGCACATTGAAAATTATGAAGATTGAAAAATATGCACTTTGAGAATTATGCACATTGAGACTTATGCACATTGAGAATTATGCACATAGAGAATTATGCACATTAAGAATTATACACATTGAAAATTATGCACATTGAGAATTATGCACATAGAGAATTATGCACATTTAAAATTATGCACATTGAAAATTATGCTCATTGAGAATTATGCACATTAAAAATTATGCACATTAAGAATTATGCACATTGAGAATTATGCAGAATTGAAATTATGCACATTCAAAATTATGCACATTGAAAATTATGCACATTGAGAATTATGCACATTAAGAATTATGCACATTGACAATTATTCACATTGAAAATTATGCTCATTGAGAATCATGCACATTGACAATAATGCACAGTGAAAATTATGCACATTGAGAATTATGCACATTGGAATTATGCACATTAAGAATTATGCACTTTGGAAATTATGCACATTGAAAATTATGCACAATGAAAATTATGCACATTAACAATTATGCACAATGAAAATTATGCACATTAGGATTTATGCACATCGAAAATTATGCACATTGAGAATTATGCACATTGCAAATTATGCTCATTAAGAATTATGAACATTGAAAATTATGCACATTGAGAATTATGCACATAGAGAATTATGCACAATGAGAATTATGCACATTGAAAATTATGCACATTAAGAATTATGCACATTGAGAATTACGCAGAATTGAAATTATGCACATTCAAAATTATGCACATTGAGAATTATGCACATTGAAAATAATGCTCATTAAGAATTATGCACATTGAAAATTATGCACATTGAGAATTATGCAGAATTGAAATTATGCACATTGAGAATTAAGCACATGGAGAATCATGCACATTAACAATTATGCACATTGAGAATTATGCACATTGAAAAATATGCACTTTGAGAATTATGCACATTGAAAATTATGCACATTGAGAATTATTCACATTGAAAATTATGCTCATTGAGAATCATGCACATTGACAATAATGCACAGTGAAAATTATGCACATTGAGAATTATGCACATTGGAATTATGCACATTGAGAATTATGCACATTGGAAATTATGCACATTGAAAATTATGCACAATGAAAATTATGCACATTAACAATTATGCACAATGAAAATTATGCACATTGAGAATTATGCACATTGGAATTATGCACATTGAGAATTATGCACATTGGAAATTATGCACATTGAAAATTATGCACAATGAAAATTATGCACATTTACAATTATGCACAATGAAAATTATGCACATTAGGATTTATGCACATCGAAAATTATGCACATTGAGAATTATGCACATTGAAAATTATGCTCATTAAAATTATGCACATTGAAAATTATGCACATTGAGAATTATTCACATAGAGAATTATGCACAATGAGAATTATGCACATTGACAATAATGCACAGTGAAAATTATGCACATTGAAAATTATGCACATTGAGAATTATGCACATAGAGAATTATGCACATTGAAAATTATGCAGATTGAGAATTATGCACATTGACAATAATGCACAGTGAAAATTATGCACATTGAGAATTATGCACATTGACAATAATGCACAGTGAAAATTATGCACATTGAGAATTATGCACATTGGAATTATGCACATTGAAAATTATGCACATTGAAAATTATGCTCATTGAGAATTATGCACATTGAAAATTATGCACATTAAGAATTATGCACATTGAGAATTATGCAGAATTGAAATTATGCACATTCAAAATTATGCACATTGAAAATTATGCACATTGAGAATTATGCACATTAAAAATTAGGCACATTGAAAATTATGCACATTGAAAATTATGCACTTTGAGAATTATGCACATTGAGAATTATGCACATTGAAAAATATGCACTTTGAGAATTATGCACATTGAGAATTATGCACATTGAAAAATATGCACTTTGAGAATTATGCACATTGAAAATTATGCACATTGAGAATTATGCACATTGAGAATTATGCACATTGAAAATTATGCACATTGAGAATTATGCACATTGAAAATTATCCACATTGAGAATTATGCACATTAAAAATTATCCACATTGAAAAATATGCAATTTTGAGAATTATGCACATTGAGAATTATGCAGAATTTAAATTGTGCACATTGAAAATTATGCACATTGAAAATTATGCACATTGAGAATTATGCACTTTGAGAATTATGCACATTGAAAATTATGCACATTAAAAATTATGCACATTGAGAATTATACACATAGAGAATTATGCACATTGAAAATTATGCAGATTGTAAAATATGCATTTTGAGAATTATGAACATTAAGAATTATGCACATTGAAAACTATGCACATTGAGAATTATGCACATTGAGAATTATCAACATTGAAAATTATGCACATTGAGAATTATGCACATAGAGAATTATTCACATTAAGAATTATACACATTGAAAATTATGCACATTGAGAATTATGCACATCGAAAATTATGCACATTGAGACTTATGCACATTGAGAATTATGCACATAGAGAATTATGTACATTAAGAATTGTACACATTGAAAATTATGCACATTGAGAATTATGCACATTGAAAATTATGCTCATTAAGAATTATGCACAGTGAAAATTATGCACATTGAGAATTATGCACATTGGAATTATGCACATTGAGAATTATGCACATTGGAAATTATGCACATTGAAAATTATGGACAATGAAAATTATGCACATTAACAATTATGCACAATGAAAATTATGCACATTAGGATTTATACACATCGAAAATTATGCTTATTGAAAATTATGCACATTGAGAATTATGCACATTGAGAATTATGCACATTGAGAATTATGCACATTGAAAATTATGCACATTGAGAATTATGAACATTGAAAATTATGCACATTGAGAATTATGCACTTTAAGAATTATGCACATTGAGAATTATGCACATTGAAAATTATGCTCATTAAGAATTATGCACATTGAAAATTATGCACATTGAGAATTATGCACATAGAGAATTATGCACAATGAGAATTATGCACATTGAAAATTATGCACATTAAGAATTATGCACATTGAGAATTACGCAGAATTGAAATTATGCACATTCAAAATTATGCACATTGAGAATTATGCACATTGAAAATTATGCTCATTAAGAATTATGCACATTGAAAATTATGCACATTGAGAATTATGCAGATAGAGAATTATGCACATTAAAAATTGTGGACATTGAAAAATATGCACTTTGGGAATTATGCACATTGAAAATTATGCACATTGAGAATTATGCACATAGAGAATTATGCAGAATTTAAATTGTGCACATTGAAAATTATGCACATTGAAAATTATGCACATTGAGAATTATGCACTTTGAGAATTATGCACATTGAAAATTATGCACATTAAAAATTATGCACATTGAGAATTATGCACATAGAGAATTATGCACATTGAAAATTATGCAGATTGTAAAATATGCATTTTGAGAATTATGAACATTAAGAATTATGCACATTGAAAACTATGCACATTGAGAATTATGCACATTGACAATTATTCACATTGAAAATTATGCTCATTGAGAATCATGCACATTGACAATAATGCACAGTGAAAATTATGCACATTGAGAATTATGCACATTGGAATTATGCACATTAAGAATTATGCACATTGGAAATTATGCACATTGAAAATTATGCACAATGAAAATTATGCACATTAACAATTATGCACAATGAAAATTATGCACATTAGGATTTATGCACATCGAAAATTATGCACATTGAGAATTATGCACATTGCAAATTATGCTCATTAAGAATTATGAACATTGAAAATTATGCACATTGAGAATTATGCACATAGAGAATTATGCACAATGAGAATTATGCACATTGAAAATTATGCACATTAAGAATTATGCACATTGAGAATTACGCAGAATTGAAATTATGCACATTCAAAATTATGCACATTGAGAATTATGCACATTGAAAATAATGCTCATTAAGAATTATGCACATTGAAAATTATGCACATTGAGAATTATGCAGAATTGAAATTATGCACATTGAGAATTAAGCACATGGAGAATCATGCACATTAACAATTATGCACATTGAGAATTATGCACATTGAAAAATATGCACTTTGAGAATTATGCACATTGAAAATTATGCACATTGAGAATTATTCACATTGAAAATTATGCTCATTGAGAATCATGCACATTGACAATAATGCACAGTGAAAATTATGCACATTGAGAATTATGCACATTGGAATTATGCACATTGAGAATTATGCACATTGGAAATTATGCACATTGAAAATTATGCACAATGAAAATTATGCACATTAACAATTATGCACAATGAAAATTATGCACATTGAGAATTATGCACATTGGAATTATGCACATTGAGAATTATGCACATTGGAAATTATGCACATTGAAAATTATGCACAATGAAAATTATGCACATTTACAATTATGCACAATGAAAATTATGCACATTAGGATTTATGCACATCGAAAATTATGCACATTGAGAATTATGCACATTGAAAATTATGCTCATTAAAATTATGCACATTGAAAATTATGCACATTGAGAATTATTCACATAGAGAATTATGCACAATGAGAATTATGCACATTGACAATAATGCACAGTGAAAATTATGCACATTGAAAATTATGCACATTGAGAATTATGCACATAGAGAATTATGCACATTGAAAATTATGCAGATTGAGAATTATGCACATTGACAATAATGCACAGTGAAAATTATGCACATTGAGAATTATGCACATTGACAATAATGCACAGTGAAAATTATGCACATTGAGAATTATGCACATTGGAATTATGCACATTGAAAATTATGCACATTGAAAATTATGCTCATTGAGAATTATGCACATTGAAAATTATGCACATTAAGAATTATGCACATTGAGAATTATGCAGAATTGAAATTATGCACATTCAAAATTATGCACATTGAAAATTATGCACATTGAGAATTATGCACATTAAAAATTAGGCACATTGAAAATTATGCACATTGAAAATTATGCACTTTGAGAATTATGCACATTGAGAATTATGCACATTGAAAAATATGCACTTTGAGAATTATGCACATTGAGAATTATGCACATTGAAAAATATGCACTTTGAGAATTATGCACATTGAAAATTATGCACATTGAGAATTATGCACATTGAGAATTATGCGCATTGAAAATTATGCACATTGAGAATTATGCACATTGAAAATTATCCACATTGAGAATTATGCACATTAAAAATTATCCACATTGAAAAATATGCAATTTTGAGAATTATGCACATTGAGAATTATGCAGAATTTAAATTGTGCACATTGAAAATTATGCACATTGAAAATTATGCACATTGAGAATTATGCACTTTGAGAATTATGCACATTGAAAATTATGCACATTAAAAATTATGCACATTGAGAATTATACACATAGAGAATTATGCACATTGAAAATTATGCAGATTGTAAAATATGCATTTTGAGAATTATGAACATTAAGAATTATGCACATTGAAAACTATGCACATTGAGAATTATGCACATTGAGAATTATCAACATTGAAAATTATGCACATTGAGAATTATGCACATAGAGAATTATTCACATTAAGAATTATACACATTGAAAATTATGCACATTGAGAATTATGCACATCGAAAATTATGCACATTGAGACTTATGCACATTGAGAATTATGCACATAGAGAATTATGTACATTAAGAATTGTACACATTGAAAATTATGCACATTGAGAATTATGCACATTGAAAATTATGCTCATTAAGAATTATGCACAGTGAAAATTATGCACATTGAGAATTATGCACATTGGAATTATGCACATTGAGAATTATGCACATTGGAAATTATGCACATTGAAAATTATGGACAATGAAAATTATGCACATTAACAATTATGCACAATGAAAATTATGCACATTAGGATTTATACACATCGAAAATTATGCTTATTGAAAATTATGCACATTGAGAATTATGCACATTGAGAATTATGCACATTGAGAATTATGCACATTGAAAATTATGCACATTGAGAATTATGAACATTGAAAATTATGCACATTGAGAATTATGCACTTTAAGAATTATGCACATTGAGAATTATGCACATTGAAAATTATGCTCATTAAGAATTATGCACATTGAAAATTATGCACATTGAGAATTATGCACATAGAGAATTATGCACAATGAGAATTATGCACATTGAAAATTATGCACATTAAGAATTATGCACATTGAGAATTACGCAGAATTGAAATTATGCACATTCAAAATTATGCACATTGAGAATTATGCACATTGAAAATTATGCTCATTAAGAATTATGCACATTGAAAATTATGCACATTGAGAATTATGCAGATAGAGAATTATGCACATTAAAAATTGTGGACATTGAAAAATATGCACTTTGGGAATTATGCACATTGAAAATTATGCACATTGAGAATTATGCACATAGAGAATTATGCAGAATTTAAATTGTGCACATTGAAAATTATGCACATTGAAAATTATGCACATTGAGAATTATGCACTTTGAGAATTATGCACATTGAAAATTATGCACATTAAAAATTATGCACATTGAGAATTATGCACATAGAGAATTATGCACATTGAAAATTATGCAGATTGTAAAATATGCATTTTGAGAATTATGAACATTAAGAATTATGCACATTGAAAACTATGCACATTGAGAATTATGCACATTGACAATTATTCACATTGAAAATTATGCTCATTGAGAATCATGCACATTGACAATAATGCACAGTGAAAATTATGCACATTGAGAATTATGCACATTGGAATTATGCACATTAAGAATTATGCACATTGGAAATTATGCACATTGAAAATTATGCACAATGAAAATTATGCACATTAACAATTATGCACAATGAAAATTATGCACATTAGGATTTATGCACATCGAAAATTATGCACATTGAGAATTATGCACATTGCAAATTATGCTCATTAAGAATTATGAACATTGAAAATTATGCACATTGAGAATTATGCACATAGAGAATTATGCACAATGAGAATTATGCACATTGAAAATTATGCACATTAAGAATTATGCACATTGAGAATTACGCAGAATTGAAATTATGCACATTCAAAATTATGCACATTGAGAATTATGCACATTGAAAATAATGCTCATTAAGAATTATGCACATTGAAAATTATGCACATTGAGAATTATGCAGAATTGAAATTATGCACATTGAGAATTAAGCACATGGAGAATCATGCACATTAACAATTATGCACATTGAGAATTATGCACATTGAAAAATATGCACTTTGAGAATTATGCACATTGAAAATTATGCACATTGAGAATTATTCACATTGAAAATTATGCTCATTGAGAATCATGCACATTGACAATAATGCACAGTGAAAATTATGCACATTGAGAATTATGCACATTGGAATTATGCACATTGAGAATTATGCACATTGGAAATTATGCACATTGAAAATTATGCACAATGAAAATTATGCACATTAACAATTATGCACAATGAAAATTATGCACATTGAGAATTATGCACATTGGAATTATGCACATTGAGAATTATGCACATTGGAAATTATGCACATTGAAAATTATGCACAATGAAAATTATGCACATTTACAATTATGCACAATGAAAATTATGCACATTAGGATTTATGCACATCGAAAATTATGCACATTGAGAATTATGCACATTGAAAATTATGCTCATTAAAATTATGCACATTGAAAATTATGCACATTGAGAATTATTCACATAGAGAATTATGCACAATGAGAATTATGCACATTGACAATAATGCACAGTGAAAATTATGCACATTGAAAATTATGCACATTGAGAATTATGCACATAGAGAATTATGCACATTGAAAATTATGCAGATTGAGAATTATGCACATTGACAATAATGCACAGTGAAAATTATGCACATTGAGAATTATGCACATTGACAATAATGCACAGTGAAAATTATGCACATTGAGAATTATGCACATTGGAATTATGCACATTGAAAATTATGCACATTGAAAATTATGCTCATTGAGAATTATGCACATTGAAAATTATGCACATTAAGAATTATGCACATTGAGAATTATGCAGAATTGAAATTATGCACATTCAAAATTATGCACATTGAAAATTATGCACATTGAGAATTATGCACATTAAAAATTAGGCACATTGAAAATTATGCACATTGAAAATTATGCACTTTGAGAATTATGCACATTGAGAATTATGCACATTGAAAAATATGCACTTTGAGAATTATGCACATTGAGAATTATGCACATTGAAAAATATGCACTTTGAGAATTATGCACATTGAAAATTATGCACATTGAGAATTATGCACATTGAGAATTATGCACATTGAAAATTATGCACATTGAGAATTATGCACATTGAAAATTATCCACATTGAGAATTATGCACATAAAAAATTATCCACATTGAAAAATATGCAATTTTGAGAATTATGCACATTGAGAATTATGCAGAATTTAAATTGTGCACATTGAAAATTATGCACATTGAAAATTATGCACATTGAGAATTATGCACTTTGAGAATTATGCACATTGAAAATTATGCACATTAAAAATTATGCACATTGAGAATTATACACATAGAGAATTATGCACATTGAAAATTATGCAGATTGTAAAATATGCATTTTGAGAATTATGAACATTAAGAATTATGCACATTGAAAACTATGCACATTGAGAATTATGCACATTGAGAATTATCAACATTGAAAATTATGCACATTGAGAATTATGCACATAGAGAATTATTCACATTAAGAATTATACACATTGAAAATTATGCACATTGAGAATTATGCACATCGAAAATTATGCACATTGAGACTTATGCACATTGAGAATTATGCACATAGAGAATTATGTACATTAAGAATTGTACACATTGAAAATTATGCACATTGAGAATTATGCACATTGAAAATTATGCTCATTAAGAATTATGCACAGTGAAAATTATGCACATTGAGAATTATGCACATTGGAATTATGCACATTGAGAATTATGCACATTGGAAATTATGCACATTGAAAATTATGGACAATGAAAATTATGCACATTAACAATTATGCACAATGAAAATTATGCACATTAGGATTTATACACATCGAAAATTATGCTTATTGAAAATTATGCACATTGAGAATTATGCACATTGAGAATTATGCACATTGAGAATTATGCACATTGAGAATTATGCACATTGAAAATTATGCACATTGAGAATTATGAACATTGAAAATTATGCACATTGAGAATTATGCACTTTAAGAATTATGCACATTGAGAATTATGCACATTGAAAATTATGCTCATTAAGAAATATGCACATTGAAAATTATGCACATTGAGAATTATGCACATAGAGAATTATGCACAATGAGAATTATGCACATTGAAAATTATGCACATTAAGAATTATGCACATTGAGAATTACGCAGAATTGAAATTATGCACATTCAAAATTATGCACATTGAGAATTATGCACATTGAAAATTATGCTCATTAAGAATTATGCACATTGAAAATTATGCACATTGAGAATTATGCAGATAGAGAATTATGCACATTAAAAATTGTGGACATTGAAAAATATGCACTTTGGGAATTATGCACATTGAAAATTATGCACATTGAGAATTATGCACATAGAGAATTATGCAGAATTTAAATTGTGCACATTGAAAATTATGCACATTGAAAATTATGCACATTGAGAATTATGCACTTTGAGAATTATGCACATTGAAAATTATGCACATTAAAAATTATGCACATTGAGAATTATGCACATAGAGAATTATGCACATTGAAAATTATGCAGATTGTAAAATATGCATTTTGAGAATTATGAACATTAAGAATTATGCACATTGAAAACTATGCACATTGAGAATTATGCACATTGAGAATTATCAACATTGAAAATTATGCACATTGAGAATTATGCACATAGAGAATTATTCACATTAAGAATTATACACATTGAAAATTATGCACATTGAGAATTATGCACATAGAGAATTATGCACATTAAGAATTATGCACATTGACAATTATTCACATTGAAAATTATGCACATTGAGAATTATGCACATTGACAATAATGCACAGTGAAAATTATGCACATTGAGAATAATGCACATTGGAATTATGCACATTGAGAATTATGCACACTAAGAATTATCAACATTGAAAATTATGCACATTAAGAATTATGCACATTGATAATTATGCACATTAAGAATTATGCACATTGAAAATTATGCACATTGAGAATTATGCACATAGAGAATTATGCACATCGAAAATTATGAAGATTGAAAAATATGTACTTTGAGAATTATGCACATTGAGAATTATGCACATTGAAAATTATGCACATTGAGACTTATGCACATTGAGAATTATGCACATAGAGAATTATGTACATTAAGAATTATACACATTGAAAATTATGCTCATTGAGAATTATACACATAGAGAATTATGCACATTAAGAATTATGCACATTGAAAATTATGCACATTGAGAATTATGCAGATAGAGAATTATGCACATTAAAAATTGTGGACATTGAAAAATATGCATTTTGGGAATTATGCACATTGAGAATTATGCACATTGAGAATTATGCAGAATTGAAATTATGCACATTGAGAATTATGCACATGGAGAATCATGCACATTGAGAATTATGCACATTAAAAATGATGTACATTGAGAATTATGCACATTGAGAATTATGCACATTGAAAATTATGCACATTGAGAATTATGCACATTGGAAATTATGCACATTGAAAATTATGCACAATGAAAATTATGCACATTAACAATTATGCACAATGAAAATTATGCACATTGAAAAATATGCACTTTGAGAATTATGCACATTGAAAATTATGCACATTGAGAATTATGCACATTGAGAATTATGCACATTGAAAATTATGCACATTGAAAATTATTCACATTGAAAATTATGCACATTAAGAATTATGCACATTGAGAATTATGCACATAGAGAATTATGCACATTGAAAATTATGCAGATTGTAAAATATGCATTTTGAGAATTATGCACAATAAGAATTATGCACATTGAAAACTATGCACATTGAGAATTATGCACATTGAGAATTATCAACATTGAAAATTATGCACATTGAGAATTATGCACATAGAGAATTATGCCTATTAAGAATTATACACATTGACAATTATGCACATTGACAATTATGCACATAGAGAATTATGCACATTAAGAATGATGCAACATTGACAATTATTCACATTGAAAATTATGCACATTGAGAATTATGCACATTGACAATAATGCACAGTGAAAATTATGCACATTGAGAATTATGCACAATGAAAATTATGCACAATGAAAATTATGCACATTAACAATTATGCACAATGAAAATTATGCACATTGAAAAATATGCACTTTGAGAATTATGCACATTGAAAATTATGCACATTGAGAATTATGCACATTGAGAATTATGCACATTGAAAATTATGCACATTGAAAATTATTCACATTGAAAATTATGCACATTAAGAATTATGCACATTGAGAATTATGCACATAGAGAATTATGCACATTGAAAATTATGCAGATTGTAAAATATGCATTTTGAGAATTATGCACAATAAGAATTATGCACATTGAAAACTATGCACATTGAGAATTATGCACATTGAGAATTATCAACATTGAAAATTATGCACATTGAGAATTATGCACATAGAGAATTATGCCTATTAAGAATTATACACATTGACAATTATGCACATTGAGAATTATGCACATAGAGAATTATGGACATTAAGAATTATGCACATTGACAATTATTCACATTCAAAATTATGCACATTGAGAATTATGCACATTGACAATAATGCACAGTGAAAATTATGCACATTGAGAATTATGCACATTGGAATTATGCACATTGAGAATTATGCACACTAAGAATTATTAACATTGAAAATTATGCACATTAAGAATTATGCACATTGATAATTATGCACATTAAGAATTATGCACATTGAAAATTATGCACATTGAGAATTATGCACATAGAGAATTATGCACATTGAAAATTATGAAGATTGAAAAATATGCACTTTGAGAATTATGCACATTGGGAATTATGCACATTGAAAATTATGCACATTGAGAATTATGCACATTGAGAATTATGCACATAGAGAATTATGCACATTAAGAATTATACACATTGAAATTTATGCACATTGAGAATTATGCACATAGAGAATTATGCACATTAAGAATTATGCACATTGACAATTATTCACATTGAAAATTATGCACATTGAGAATTATGCACATTGACAATAATGCACAGTGAAAATTATGCACATTGAGAATTATGCACATTGGAATTATTCACATTGAAAATTATGCACATTGAAAATTATGCTCATTGAGAATTATGCACATTGAGAATTATGCACATTGACAATAATGCACAGTGAAAATTATGCACATTGAGAATTATGCACATTAGAATTATGCACATTGAGAATTATGTACATTGGAAATTATGCACATTGAAAATTATGCACATTAAGAATTATGCACATTGAGAATTATGCACAATGAAAATTATGCACATTGAGATTTATGCACATCGAAAATTATGCTTATTGAAAATTATGCACATTGAGAATTATGCACATTAACAATTATGCACAATGAAAATTATGCACATTGAAAAATATGCACTTTGAGAATTATGCACATTGAAAATTATGCACATTGAGAATTATGCACATTGAGAATTATGCACATTAAAAATTATGCACATTGAGAATTATTCACATTGAAATTATGCACATTGAGAATTATGCACATTGGAAATTATGCACATTGAAAATTATGCACATTGAAAATTGTGCACATTAAGAATTATGCACATTGAGAATTATGCACATTGAAAATTATGCACATTAAGAATTAGGCACATTGAGAATTATGCACATAGAGAATTATGCACATTAACAATTATGCACAATGAAAATTATGCACATTGAAAAATATGCACTTTGAGAATTATGCACATTGAAAATTATGCACATTGAGAATTATGCACATTGAGAATTATGCACATTGAAAATTATGCACATTGAAAATTATGCACATTGAAAATTATGCACATTAAGAATTATGCACATTGAGAATTATGCACATAGAGAATTATGCACATTGAAAATTATGCAGATTGTAAAATATGCATTTTGAGAATTATGCACAATAAGAATTATGCACATTGAAAACTATGCACATTGAGAATTATGCACATTGAGAATTATCAACATTGAAAATTATGCACATTGAGAATTATGCACATAGAGAATTATGCCTATTAAGATTTATACACATTGAAAATTATGCACATTGAGAATTATGCACATAGAGAATTATGCACATTAAGAATTATGCACATTGACAATTATTCACATTGAAAATTATGCACATTGAGAATTATGCACATTGACAATAATGCACAGTGAAAATTATGCACATTGAGAATTATGCACATTGGAATTATGCACATTGAGAATTATGCACACTAAGAATTATCAACATTGAAAATTATGCACATTAAGAATTATGCACATTGATAATTATGCACATTAAGAATTATGCACATTGAAAATTATGCACATTGAGAATTATGCACATAGAGAATTATGCACATTGAAAATTATGAAGATTGAAAAATATGCACTTTGAGAATTATGCACATTGAGAATTATGCACATAGAGAATTATGCACATTAAGAATTATACTCATTGAAATTTATGCACATTGAGAATTATGCACATAGAGAATTATGCACATTAAGAATTATGCACATTGACAATTATTCACATTGAAAATTATGCACATTGAGAATTATGCACATTGACAATAATGCACAGTGAAAATTATGCACATTGAGAATTATGCACATTGGAATTATTCACATTGAAAATTATGCACATTGAAAATTATGCTCATTGAGAATTATGCACATTGAGAATTATGCACATTGACAATAATGCACAGTGAAAATTATGCACATTAAGAATTATGCACATTGGAATTATGCACATTGAGAATTATGCACATTGGAAATTCTGCACATTGAAAATTATGCACAATGAAAATTATGCACATTAACAATTATGCACAATGAAAATTATGCACATTAGGATTTATACACATCGAAAATTATGCTTATTGAAAATTATGCACATTGAGAATTATGCACATTGAGAATTATGCACATTGAGAATTATGCACATTGAAAATTATGCACACTGAGAATTATGCACATTGAAAATTATGCACATTGAGAATTATGCACTTTGAGAATTATGCACATTGAGAATTATGCACATTGAAAATTATGCTCATTAAGAATTATGCACAGTGAAAATTATGCACATTGAGAATTATGCACATTGGAATTATGCACATTGAGAATTATGCACATTGGAAATTATGCACATTGAAAATTATGCACAATGAAAATTATGCACATTAACAATTATGCACAATGAAAATTATGCACATTAGGATTTATACACATCGAAAATTATGCTTATTGAAAATTATGCACATTGAGAATTATGCACATTGAGAATTATGCACATTGAGAATTATGGACATTGAAAATTATGCACATTGAGAATTATGCACATTGAAAATTATGCACATTGAGAATTATGCACTTTAAGAATTATGCACATTGAGAATTATGCACATTGAAAATTATGCTCATTAAGAATTATGCACATTGAAAATTATGCACATTGAGAATTATGCACATAGAGAATTATGCACAATGAGAATTATGCACATTGAAAATTATGCACATTAAGAATTATGCACATTGAGAATTACGCAGAATTGAAATTATGCACATTCAAAATTATGCACATTGAGAATTATGCACATTGAAAATTATGTTCATTAAGAATTATGCACATTGAAAATTATGCACATTGAGAATTATGCAGATAGAGAATTATGCACATTAAAAATTGTGGACATTGAAAAATATGCACTTTGGGAATTATGCACATTGAAAATTATGCAAATTAAAAATTATGCACATTGAAAATTATGCACATTGAGAATTATGCACATAGAGAATTATGCACATTAAGAATTATGCACATTAAAAATTATGCACATTAAAAATTATGCACATTGAAAATTATGCACATTGAAAATTATGCACTTTGAGAATTATGCACATTGAGAATTATGCACATTGAGAAATATGCACTTTGAGAATTATGCACATTGAGAATTATGCACATTGAAAAATATGCACTTTGAGAATTATGCACATTGAAAATTATGCACATTGAGAATTATGCACATTGAGAATTATGCACATTGAAAATTATGCACATTGAGAATTATGTACATTGAAAATTATGCACATTGAGAATTATGCACATTAAAAATTATCCACATTGAAAAATATGCAATTTTGAGAATTATGCACATTGAGAATTATGCAGAATTTAAATTGTGCACATTGAAAATTATGCACATTGAGAATTATGCACTTTGAGAATTATGCACATTGAAAATTATGCACATTAAAAATTATGCACATTGAGAATTATGCACATAGAGAATTATGCACATTGAAAATTATGCAGATTGTAAAATATGCATTTTGAGAATTATGAACATTAAGAATTATGCACATTGAAAACTATGCACATTGAGAATTATGCACATTGAGAATTATCAACATTGAAAATTATGCACATTGAGAATTATGCACATAGAGAATTATTCACATTAAGAATTATACACATTGAAAATTATGCACATTGAGAATTATGCACATAGAGAATTATGCACATTAAGAATTATGCACATTGACAATTATTCACATTGAAAATTATGCACATTGAGAATTATGCACATTGACAATAATGCACAGTGAAAATTATGCACATTGAGAATTATGCACATTGGAATTATGCACATTGAGAATTATGCACACTAAGAATTATCAACATTGAAAATTATGCACATTAAGAATTATGCACATTGATAATTATGCACATTAAGAATTATGCACATTGAAAATTATGCACATTGAGAATTATCCACATAGAGAATTATGCACATTGAAAATTATGAAGATTGAAAAATATGCACTTTGAGAATTATGCACATTGAGAATTATGCACATAGAGAATTATGCACATTAAGAATTATACTCATTGAAATTTATGCACATTGAGAATTATGCACATAGAGAATTATGCACATTAAGAATTATGCACATTGACAATTATTCACATTGAAAATTATGCACATTGAGAATTATGCACATTGACAATAATGCACAGTGAAAATTATGCACATTGAGAATTATGCACATTGGAATTATTCACATTGAAAATTATGCACATTGAAAATTATGCTCATTGAGAATTATGCACATTGAGAATTATGCACATTGACATTAATGCACAGTGAAAATTATGCACATTGAGAATTATGCACATTGGAATTATGCACATTGAGAATTATGCACATTGGAAATTCTGCACATTGAAAATTATGCACAATGAAAATTATGCACATTAACAATTATGCACAATGAAAATTATGCACATTAGGATTTATACACATCGAAAATTATGCTTATTGAAAATTATGCACATTGAGAATTATGCACATTGAGAATTATGCACATTGAGAATTATGCACATTGAAAATTATGCACACTGAGAATTATGCACATTGAAAATTATGCACATTGAGAATTATGCACTTTGAGAATTATGCACATTGAGAATTATGCACATTGAAAATTATGCTCATTAAGAATTATGCACAGTGAAAATTATGCACATTGAGAATTATGCACATTGGAATTATGCACATTGAGAATTATGCACATTGGAAATTATGCACATTGAAAATTATGCACAATGAAAATTATGCACATTAACAATTATGCACAATGAAAATTATGCACATTAGGATTTATACACATCGAAAATTATGCTTATTGAAAATTATGCACATTGAGAATTATGCACATTGAGAATTATGCACAATGAGAATTATGGACATTGAAAATTATGCACATTGAGAATTATGCACATTGAAAATTATGCACATTGAGAATTATGCACTTTAAGAATTATGCACATTGAGAATTATGCACATTGAAAATTATGCTCATTAAGAATTATGCACATTGAAAATTATGCACATTGAGAATTATGCACATAGAGAATTATGCACAATGAGAATTATGCACATTGAAAATTATGCACATTAAGAATTATGCACATTGAGAATTACGCAGAATTGAAATTATGCACATTCAAAATTATGCACATTGAGAATTATGCACATTGAAAATTATGCTCATTAAGAATTATGCACATTGAAAATTATGCACATTGAGAATTATGCAGATAGAGAATTATGCACATTAAAAATTGTGGACATTGAAAAATATGCACTTTGGGAATTATGCACATTGAAAAATATGCAAATTAAAAATTATGCACATTAAAAATTATGCACATTGAGAATTATGCACATAGAGAATTATGCACATTAAGAATTATGCACATTAAAAATTATGCACATTAAAAATTATGCACATTGAAAATTATGCACATTGAAAATTATGCACTTTGAGAATTATGCACATTGAGAATTATGCACATTGAAAAATATGCACTTTGAGAATTATGCACATTGAGAATTATGCACATTGAAAAATATGCACTTTGAGAATTATGCACATTGAAAATTATGCACATTGAGAATTATGCACATTGAGAATTATGCACATTGAAAATTATGCACATTGAGAATTATGCACATTGAAAATTATGCACATTGAGAATTATGCACATTAAAAATTATCCACATTGAAAAATATGCAATTTTGAGAATTATGCACATTGAGAATTATGCAGAATTTAAATTGTGCACATTGAAAATTATGCACATTGAGAATTATGCACTTTGAGAATTATGCACATTGAAAATTATGCACATTAAAAATTATGCACATTGAGAATTATGCACATAGAGAATTATGCACATTGAAAATTATGCAGATTGTAAAATATGCATTTTGAGAATTATGAACATTAAGAATTATGCACATTGAAAACTATGCACATTGAGAATTATGCACATTGAGAATTATCAACATTGAAAATTATGCACATTGAGAATTATGCACATAGAGAATTATGCACATTAAGAATTATGCACATTGACAATTATTCACATTGAAAATTATGCACATTGAGAATTATGCACATTGACAATAATGCACAGTGAAAATTATGCACATTGAGAATTATGCACATTGGAATTATGCACATTGAGAATTATGCACACTAAGAATTATCAACATTGAAAATTATGCACATTAAGAATTATGCACATTGATAATTATGCACATTAAGAATTATGCACATTGAAAATTATGCACATTGAGAATTATGCACATTGAGAATTATGCACATTGAGAATTATGCACATTGAAAATTATGCACACTGAGAATTATGCACATTGAAAATTATGCACATTGAGAATTATGCACTTTGAGAATTATGCACATTGAGAATTATGCACATTGAAAATTATGCTCATTAAGAATTATGCACAGTGAAAATTATGCACATTGAGAATTATGCACATTGGAATTATGCACATTGAGAATTATGCACATTGGAAATTATGCACATTGAAAATTATGCACAATGAAAATTATGCACTTTAACAATTATGCACAATGAAAATTATGCACATTAGGATTTATACACATCGAAAATTATGCTTATTGAAAATTATGCACATTGAGAATTATGCACATTGAGAATTATGCACATTGAGAATTATGGACATTGAAAATTATGCACATTGAGAATTATGCACATTGAAAATTATGCACATTGAGAATAATGCACTTTAAGAATTATGCACATTGAGAATTATGCACATTGAAAATTATGCTCATTAAGAATTATGCACATTGAAAATTATGCACATTGAGAATTATGCACATAGAGAATTATGCACAATGAGAATTATGCACATTGAAAATTATGCACATTAAGAATTATGCACATTGAGAATTACGCAGAATTGAAATTATGCACATTCAAAATTATGCACATTGAGAATTATGCACATTGAAAATTATGCTCATTAAGAATTATGCACATTGAAAATTATGCACATTGAGAATTATGCAGATAGAGAATTATGCACATTAAAAATTGTGGACATTGAAAAATATGCACTTTGGGAATTATGCACATTGAAAATTATGCAAATTAAAAATTATGCACATTGAAAATTATGCACATTGAGAATTATGCACATAGAGAATTATGCACATTAAGAATTATGCACATTAAAAATTATGCACATTAAAAATTATGCACATTGAAAATTATGCACATTGAAAATTATGCACTTTGAGAATTATGCACATTGAGAATTATGCACATTGAAAAATATGCACTTTGAGAATTATGCACATTGAGAATTATGCACATTGAAAAATATGCACTTTGAGAATTATGCACATTGAAAATTATGCACATTGAGAATTATGCACATTGAGAATTATGCACACTGAAAATTATGCACATTGAGAATTATGCACATTGAAAATTATGCACATTGAGAATTATGCACATTAAAAATTATCCACATTGAAAAATATGCAATTTTGAGAATTATGCACATTGAGAATTATGCAGAATTTAAATTGTGCACATTGAAAATTATGCACATTGAGAATTATGCACTTTGAGAATTATGCACATTGAAAATTATGCACATTAAAAATTATGCACATTGAGAATTATGCACATAGAGAATTATGCACATTGAAAATTATGCAGATTGTAAAATATGCATTTTGAGAATTATGAACATTAAGAATTATGCACATTGAAAACTATGCACATTGAGAATTATGCACATTGAGAATTATCAACATTGAAAATTATGCACATTGAGAATTATGCACATAGAGAATTATTCACATTAAGAATTATACACATTGAAAATTATGCACATTGAGAATTAGGCACATAGAGAATTATGCACATTAAGAATTATGCACATTGACAATAATGCACAGTGAAAATTATGCACATTGAGAATTATGCACATTGGAATTATGCACATTGAGAATTATGCACACTAAGAATTATCAACATTGAAAATTATGCACATTAAGAATTATGCACATTGATAATTATGCACATTAAGAATTATGCACATTGAAAATTATGCACATTGAGAATTATGCACATAGAGAATTATGCACATTAAGAATTATACACATTGAAAATTATGCTCATTAAGAATTATGCACATAGAGAATTATGCACATTAAGAATTATGCACATTGAAAATTATGCACATTGAGAATTATGCAGATAGAGAATTATTCACATTAAAAATTGTGGACATTGAAAAATATGCATTTTGGGAATTATGCACATTGAGAATTATGCACATTGAGAATTATGCAGAATTGAAATTATGCACATTGAGAATTATGCAGAATTGAAATTATGCACATTGAGAATTATGCACATGGAGAATCATGCACATTGAGAATTATGCACATTAAAAATGATGTACATTGAGAATTATGCAAATTGAGAATTATGCACTTTGAAAATTATGCACATTGAAAATTATGCACTTGGAAAATTATGCACATTGAAAATAACGCACATTGAGAATTATGCACATTGAAAATTATGCTCATTGAAAATAATGCACATTGAGAATTATG
Source organism: Ganaspis brasiliensis (assembly GCA_037103525.1). NCBI lineage: Eukaryota > Metazoa > Arthropoda > Insecta > Hymenoptera > Figitidae > Ganaspis > Ganaspis brasiliensis. The sequence continues at coordinate 1,556,678 of JAZKLR010000061.1, read as the reverse complement.
CACATTGAAAATTATCACAATGAATATTATGCACATTGTAAATTATGCACATTGAGAATTATGCACATTGACAATTATGCAGCTTGAAATTAATGCACATTAAAAATTATAAATATTGAGAATTATGCACATTGAGAATTATGCACATTGACAATTATTCACATTGAAAATTATGCACATTGAGAATTATGCACATTAAGAATTATGCACATTGAGAATTATGCACAATGAAAATTATGCACATTGAGATTTATGCACATAGAAAATTATGCTTATTGAAAATTATGCACATTGAGAATTATGCACATTGAGAATTATGCACATTGAGAATTATGCACATTGAAAATTATGCACATTGAGAATTATGCACATTGGAAATTATGCACATTGAAAATTATGCACAATGAAAATTATGCACATTAACAATTATGCACAATGAAAATTATGCACATTGAAAAATATGCACTTTGAGAATTATGCACATTGAAAATTATGCACATTGAGAATTATGCACATTGAGAATTATGCACATTGAAAATTATGCACATTGAAAATTATGCACATTGAAAATTATGCACATTAAGAATTATGCACATTGAGAATTATGCACATAGAGAATTATGCACATTGAAAATTATGCAGATTGTAAAATATGCATTTTGAGAATTATGCACAATAAGAATTATGCACATTGAAAACTATGCACATTGAGAATTATGCACATTGAGAATTGTCAACATTGAAAATTATGCACATTGAGAATTATGCACATAGAGAATTATGCCTATTAAGAATTATACACATTGAAAATTATGCACATTGAGAATTATGCACATAGAGAATTATGCACATTAAGAATTATGCACATTGACAATTATTCACATTGAAAATTATGCACATTGAGAATTATGCACATTGACAATAATGCACAGTGAAAATTATGCACATTGAGAATTATGCACATTGGAATTATGCACATTGAGAATTATGCACACTAAGAATTATCAACATTGAAAATTATGCACATTAAGAATTATGCACATTGATAATTATGCACATTAAGAATTATGCACTTTGAGAATTATGCACATTGAGAATTATGCACATTGAAAATTATGCTCATTAAGAATTATGCACAGTGAAAATTATGCACATTGAGAATTATGCACATTGGAATTATGCACATTGAGAATTATGCACATTGGAAATTATGCACATTGAAAATTATGCACAATGAAAATTATGCACATTAACAATTATGCACAATGAAAATTATGCACATTAGGATTTATACACATCGAAAATTATGCTTATTGAAAATTATGCACATTGAGAATTATGCACATTGAGAATTATGCACATTGAGAATTATGGACATTGAAAATTATGCACATTGAGAATTATGCACATTGAAAATTATGCACATTGAAAATTATGCACATTGAAAATTATGCACATTAAGAATTATGCACATTGAGAATTATGCACATAGAGAATTATGCACATTGAAAATTATGCAGATTGTAAAATATGCATTTTGAGAATTATGCACAATAAGAATTATGCACATTGAAAACTATGCACATTGAGAATTATGCACATTGAGAATTGTCAACATTGAAAATTATGCACATTGAGAATTATGCACATAGAGAATTATGCCTATTAAGAATTATACACATTGAAAATTATGCACATTGAGAATTATGCACATAGAGAATTATGCACATTAAGAATTATGCACATTGACAATTATTCACATTGAAAATTATGCACATTGAGAATTATGCACATTGACAATAATGCACAGTGAAAATTATGCACATTGAGAATTATGCACATTGGAATTATGCACATTGAGAATTATGCACACTAAGAATTATCAACATTGAAAATTATGCACATTAAGAATTATGCACATTGATAATTATGCACATTAAGAATTATGCACTTTGAGAATTATGCACATTGAGAATTATGCACATTGAAAATTATGCTCATTAAGAATTATGCACAGTGAAAATTATGCACATTGAGAATTATGCACATTGGAATTATGCACATTGAGAATTATGCACATTGGAAATTATGCACATTGAAAATTATGCACAATGAAAATTATGCACATTAACAATTATGCACAATGAAAATTATGCACATTAGGATTTATACACATCGAAAATTATGCTTATTGAAAATTATGCACATTGAGAATTATGCACATTGAGAATTATGCACATTGAGAATTATGGACATTGAAAATTATGCACATTGAGAATAATGCACATTGAAAATTATGCACATTGAGAATTATGCACTTTAAGAATTATGCACATTGAGAATTATGCACATTGAAAATTATGCTCATTAAGAATTATGCACATTGAAAATTATGCACATTGAGAATTATGCACATAGAGAATTATGCACAATGAGAATTATGCACATTGAAAATTATGCACATTAAGAATTATGCACATTGAGAATTACGCAGAATTGAAATTATGCACATTCAAAATTATGCACATTGAGAATTATGCACATTGAAAATTATGCTCATTAAGAATTATGCACATTGAAAATTATGCACATTGAGAATTATGCAGATAGAGAATTATGCACATTAAAAATTGTGGACATTGAAAAATATGCACTTTGGGAATTATGCACATTGAAAATTATGCAAATTAAAAATTATGCACATTGAAAATTATGCACATTGAGAATTATGCACATAGAGAATTATGCACATTAAGAATTATGCACATTAAAAATTATGCACATTAAAAATTATGCACATTGAAAATTATGCACATTGAAAATTATGCACTTTGAGAATTATGCACATTGAGAATTATGCACATTGAAAAATATGCACTTTGAGAATTATGCACATTGAGAATTATGCACATTGAAAAATATGCACTTTGAGAATTATGCACATTGAAAATTATGCACATTGAGAATTATGCACATTGAGAATTATGCACATTGAAAATTATGCACATTGAGAATTATGCACATTGAAAATTATGCACATTGAGAATTATGCACATTAAAAATTATCCACATTGAAAAATATGCAATTTTGAGAATTATGCACATTGAGAATTATGCAGAATTTAAATTGTGCACATTGAAAATTATGCACATTGAGAATTATGCACTTTGAGAATTATGCACATTGAAAATTATGCACATTAAAAATTATGCACATTGAGAATTATGCACATAGAGAATTATGCACATTGAAAATTATGCAGATTGTAAAATATGCATTTTGAGAATTATGAACATTAAGAATTATGCACATTGAAAACTATGCACATTGAGAATTATGCACATTGAGAATTATCAACATTGAAAATTATGCACATTGAGAATTATGCACATAGAGAATTATTCACATTAAGAATTATACACATTGAAAATTATGCACATTGAGAATTATGCACATAGAGAATTATGCACATTAAGAATTATGCACATTGAAAATTATGCAGATTGTAAAATATGCATTTTGAGAATTATGAACATTAAGAACTATGCACATTGAAAACTATGCACATTGAGAATTATGCACATTGAGAATTATCAACATTGAAAATTATGCACATTGAGAATTATGCACATAGAGAATTATTCACATTAAGAATTATACACATTGAAAATTATGCACATTGAAAATTATGCACATTGAGAATTATGCAGATAGAGAATTATTCACATTAAAAATTGTGGACATTGAAAAATATGCATTTTGGGAATTATGCACATTGAGAATTATGCACATTGAGAATTATGCAGAATTGAAATTATGCACATTGAGAATTATGCAGAATTGAAATTATGCACATTGAGAATTATGCACATGGAGAATCATGCACATTGAGAATTATGCACATTAAAAATGATGTACATTGAGAATTATGCAAATTGAGAATTATGCACTTTGAAAATTATGCACATTGAAAATTATGCACTTGGAAAATTATGCACATTGAAAATAACGCACATTGAGAATTATGCACATTGAAAATTATGCTCATTGAAAATAATGCACATTGAGAATTATGCACATTGAAAATTATCACAATGAATATTATGCACATTGTAAATTATGCACATTGAGAATTATGCACATTGACAATTATGCAGCTTGAAATTAATGCACATTAAAAATTATAAATATTGAGAATTATGCACATTGAGAATTATGCACATTGACAATTATTCACATTGAAAATTATGCACATTGAGAATTATGCACATTAAGAATTATGCACATTGAGAATTATGCACAATGAAAATTATGCACATTGAGATTTATGCACATCGAAAATTATGCTTATTGAAAATTATGCACATTGAGAATTATGCACATTGAGAATTATGCACATTGAGAATTATGCACATTGAAAATTATGCACATTGAGAATTATGCACATTGGAAATTATGCAAATTGAAAATTATGCACAATGAAAATTATGCACATTAACAATTATGCACAATGAAAATTATTCACATTGAAAAATATGCACTTTGAGAATTATGCACATTGAAAATTATGCACATTGAGAATTATGCACATTGAGAATTATGCACATTGAAAATTATGCACATTGAAAATTATGCACATTGAAAATTATGCACATTAAGAATTATGCACATTGAGAATTATGCACATAGAGAATTATGCACATTAAAAATTATGCAGATTGTAAAATATGCATTTTGAGAATTATGCACAATAAGAATTATGCACATTGAAAACTATGCACATTGAGAATTATGCACATTGAGAATTGTCAACATTGAAAATTATGCACATTGAGAATTATGCACATAGAGAATTATGCCTATTAAGAATTATACACATTGAAAATTATGCACATTGAGAATTATGCACATAGAGAATTATGCACATTAAGAATTATGCACATTGACAATTATTCACATTGAAAATTATGCACATTGAGAATTATGCACATTGACAATAATGCACAGTGAAAATTATGCACATTGAGAATTATGCACATTGGAATTATGCACATTGAGAATTATGCACACTAAGAATTATCAACATTGAAAATTATGCACATTAAGAATTATGCACATTGATAATTATGCACATTAAGAATTATGCACATTGAAAATTATGCACATTGAGAATTATGCACATAGAGAATTATGCACATCGAAAATTATAAAGATTGAAAAATATGCACTTTGAGAATTATGCACATTGAGAATTATGCACATTGAAAATTATGCACATTGAGACTTATGCACATTGAGAATTATGCACATAGAGAATTATGCACATTAAGAATTATACACATTGAAAATTATGCTCATTGAGAATTATGCACATAGAGAATTATGCACATTAAGAATTATGCACATTGAAAATTATGCACATTGAGAATTATGCACATTGAGAATTATGCACATTGAAAATTATGCACATTGAAAATTATGCACATTGAAAATTATGCACATTAAGAATTATGCACATTGAGAATTATGCACATAGAGAATTATGCACATTGAAAATTATGCAGATTGTAAAATATGCATTTTGAGAATTATGCACAATAAGAATTATGCACATTGAAAACTATGCACATTGAGAATTATGCACATTGAGAATTATCAACATTGAAAATTATGCACATTGAGAATTATGCACATAGAGAATTATGCCTATTAAGAATTATACACATTGAAAATTATGCACATTGAGAATTATGCACATAGAGAATTATGCACATTAAGAATTATGCACATTGACAATTATTCACATTGAAAATTATGCACATTGAGAATTATGCACATTGACAATAATGCACAGTGAAAATTATGCACATTGAGAATTATGCACATTGGAATTATGCACATTGAGAATTATGCACACTAAGAATTATCAACATTGAAAATTATGCACATTAAGAATTATGCACATTGATAATTATGCACATTAAGAATTATGCACATTGAAAATTATGCACATTGAGAATTATGCACATAGAGAATTATGCACATCGAAAATTATGAAGATTAAAAAATATGCACTTTGAGAATTATGCACATTGAGAATTATGCACATTGAAAATTATGCACATTGAGACTTATGCACATTGAGAATTATGCACATAGAGAATTATGCACATTAAGAATTATACACATTGAAAATTATGCTCATTGAGAATTATGCACATAGAGGATTATGCACATTAAGAATTATGCACATTGAAAATTATGCACATTGAGAATTATGCAGATAGAGAATTATTCACATTAAAAATTGTGGACATTGAAAAATATGCATTTTGGGAATTATGCACATTGAGAATTATGCACATTGAGAATTATGCAGAATTGAAATTATGCACATTGAGAATTATGCAGAATTGAAATTATGCACATTGAGAATTATGCACATGGAGAATCATGCACATTGAGAATTGTGCACATTGAAAATTATGCACATTGAGAATTATGCACTTTGAGAATTATGCACATTGAAAATTATGCACATTAAAAATTATGCACATTGAGAATTATGCACATAGAGAATTATGCACATTGAAAATTATGCAGATTGTAAAATATGCATTTTGAGAATTATGAACATTAAGAATTATGCACATTGAAAACTATGCACATTGAGAATTATGCACATTGAGAATTATCAACATTGAAAATTATGCACATTGAGAATTATGCACATAGAGAATTATTCACATTAAGAATTATACACATTGAAAATTATGCACATTGAGAATTATGCACATAGAGAATTATGCACATTAAGAATTATGCACATTGACAATTATTCACATTGAAAATTATGCACATTGAGAATTATGCACATTGACAATAATGCACAGTGAAAATTATGCACATTGAGAATTATGCACATTGGAATTATGCACATTGAGAATTATGCACACTAAGAATTATCAACATTGAAAATTATGCACATTCAGAATTATGCACATTGATAATTATGCACATTAAGAATTATGCACATTGAAAATTATGCACATTGAGAATTATGCACATAGAGAATTATGCAAATCGAAAATTATGAAGATTGAAAAATATGCACTTTGAGAATTATGCACATTGAGAATTATGCACATTGAAAATTATGCACATTGAGACTTATGCACATTGAGAATTATGCACATAGAGAATTATGCACATTAAGAATTATACACATTGAAAATTATGCTCATTGAGAATTATGCACATAGAGAATTATGCACATTAAGAATTATGCACATTGAAAATTATGCACATTGAGAATTATGCAGATAGAGAATTATTCACATTAAAAATTGTGGACATTGAAAAATATGCATTTTGGGAATTATGCACATTGAGAATTATGCACATTGAGAATTATGCAGAATTGAAATTATGCACATTGAGAATTATGCAGAATTGAAATTATGCACATTGAGAATTATGCACATGGAGAATCATGCACATTGAGAATTATGCACATTAAAAATGATGTACATTGAGAATTATGCAAATTGAGAATTATGCACTTTGAAAATTATGCACATTGAAAATTATGCACTTGGAAAATTATGCACATTGAAAATAACGCACATTGAGAATTATGCACATTGAAAATTATGCTCATTGAAAATAATGCACATTGAGAATTATGCACATTGAAAATTATCACAATGAATATTATGCACATTGTAAATTATGCACATTGAGAATTATGCACATTGACAATTATGCAGCTTGAAATTAATGCACATTAAAAATTATAAATATTGAGAATTATGCACATTGAGAATTATGCACATTGACAATTATTCACATTGAAAATTATGCACATTGAGAATTATGCACATTAAGAATTATGCACATTGAGAATTATGCACAATGAAAATTATGCACATTGAGATTTATGCACATCGAAAATTATGCTTATTGAAAATTATGCACATTGAGAATTATGCACATTGAGAATTATGCACATTGAGAATTATGCACATTGAAAATTATGCAGATTGTAAAATATGCATTTTGAGAATTATGCACAATAAGAATTATGCACATTGAAAACTATGCACATTGAGAATTATGCACATTGAGAATTATCAACATTGAAAATTATGCACATTGAGAATTATGCACATAGAGAATTATGCCTATTAAGAATTATACACATTGAAAATTATGCACATTGAAAATTATGCACATTGATAATTATGCACATTGACAATAATGCACAGTGAAAATTATGCACATTGAGAATTATGCACATTGGAATTATGCACATTGAGAATTATGCACACTAAGAATTATCAACATTGAAAATTATGCACATTAAGAATTATGCACATTGATAATTATGCACAATGAAAATTATGCACATTAACAATTATGCACAATGAAAATTATGCACATTGAAAAATATGCACTTTGAGAATTATGCACATTGAAAATTATGCACATTGAGAATTATGCACATTGAGAATTATGCACATTGAAAATTATGCACATTGAAAATTATGCACATTGAAAATTATGCACATTAAGAATTATGCACATTGAGAATTATGCACATAGAGAATTATGCACATTGAAAATTATGCAGATTGTAAAATATGCATTTTGAGAATTATGCACAATAAGAATTATGCACATTGAAAACTATGCACATTGAGAATTATGCACATTGAGAATTATCAACATTGAAAATTATGCACATTGAGAATTATGCACATAGAGAATTATGCCTATTAAGAATTATACACATTGAAAATTATGCACATTGAGAATTATGCACATAGAGAATTATGCACATTAAGAATTATGCACATTGACAATTATTCACATTGAAAATTATGCACATTAATAATTATGCACATTGACAATAATGCACAGTGAAAATTATGCACATTGAGAATTATGCACATTGGAATTATGCACATTGAGAATTATGCACACTAAGAATTATCAACATTGAAAATTATGCACATTAAGAATTATGCACATTGATAATTATGCACATTAAGAATTATGCACATTGAAAATTATGCACATTGAGAATTATGCACATAGAGAATTATGCACATCGAAAATTATGAAGATTGAAAAATATGCACTTTGAGAATTATGCACATTGAGAATTATGCACATTGAAAATTATGCACATTGAGACTTATGCACATTGAGAATTATGCACATAGAGAATTATGCACATTAAGAATTATACACATTGAAAATTATGCTCATTGAGAATTATGCACATAGAGAATTATGCACATTAAGAATTATGCACATTGAAAATTATGCACATTGAGAATTATGCAGATAGAGAATTATTCACATTAAAAATTGTGGACATTGAAAAATATGCATTTTGGGAATTATGCACATTGAGAATTATGCACATTGAAAATTATGCACATTGAAAATTATGCACATTGAAAATTATGCACATTAAGAATTATGCACATTGAGAATTATGCACATAGAGAATTATGCACATTGAAAATTATGCAGATTGTAAAATATGCATTTTGAGAATTATGCACAATAAGAATTATGCACATTGAAAACTATGCACATTGAGAATTATGCACATTGAGAATTATCAACATTGAAAATTATGCACATTGAGAATTATGCACATAGAGAATTATGCCTATTAAGAATTATACACATTGAAAATTATGCACATTGAGAATTATGCACATAGAGAATTATGCACATTAAGAATTATGCACATTGACAATTATTCACATTGAAAATTATGCACATTGAGAATTATGCACATTGACAATAATGCACAGTGAAAATTATGCACATTGAGAATTATGCACATTGGAATTATGCACATTGAGAATTATGCACACTAAGAATTATCATCATTGAAAATTATGCACATTAAGAATTATGCACATTGATAATTATGCACATTAAGAATTATGCACATTGAAAATTATGCACATTGAGAATCATGCACATAGAGAATTATGCACATTGAAAATTATGAAGATTGAAAAATATGCACTTTGAGAATTATGCACATTGAGAATTATGCACATTGAAAATTATGCACATTGAGAATTATGCACATTGAAAATTATGCACATTAAGAATTATGCACATTGAGAATTATGCACATAGAGAATTATGCACATTAAGAATTATACACATTGAAATTTATGCACATTGAGAATTATGCACATAGAGAATTATGCACATTAAGAATTATGCACATTGACAATTATTCACATTGAAAATTATGCACATTGAGAATTATGCACATTGACAATAATGCACAGTGAAAATTATGCACATTGAGAATTATGCACATTGGAATTATTCACATTGAAAATTATGCACATAGAGAATTATGCACATTAAGAATTATACACATTGAAAATTATGCTCATTGAGAATTATGCACATAGAGAATTATGCACATTAAGAATTATGCACATTGAAAATTATGCACATTGAGAATTATGCAGATAGAGAATTATTCACATTAAAAATTGTGGACATTGAAAAATATGCATTTTGGGAATTATGCACATTGAGAATTATGCACATTGAGAATTATGCAGAATTGAAATTATGCACATTGAGAATTATGCAGAATTGAAATTATGCACATTGAGAATTATGCACATGGAGAATCATGCACATTGAGAATTATGCACATTAAAAATGATGTACATTGAGAATTATGCAAATTGAGAATTATGCACTTTGAAAATTATGCACATTGAAAATTATGCACTTGAAAAATTATGCACATTGAAAATAACGCACATTGAGAATTATGCACATTGAAAATTATGCTCATTGAAAATAATGCACATTGAGAATTATGCACATTGAAAATTATCACAATGAATATTATGCACATTGTAAATTATGCACATTGAGAATTATGCACATTGACAATTATGCAGCTTGAAATTAATGCACATTAAAAATTATAAATATTGAGAATTATGCACATTGAGAATTATGCACATTGACAATTATTCACATTGAAAATTATGCACATTGAGAATTATGCACATTGAAAATTATGCACAATGAAAATTATGCACATTAACAATTATGCACAATGAAAATTATGCACATTGAAAAATATGCACTTTGAGAATTATGCACATTGAAAATTATGCACATTGAGAATTATGCACATTGAGAATTATGCACATTGAAAATTATGCACATTGAAAATTATGCACATTGAAAATTATGCACATTAAGAATTATGCACATTGAGAATTATGCACATAGAGAATTATGCACATTGAAAATTATGCAGATTGTAAAATATGCATTTTGAGAATTATGCACAATAAGAATTATGCACATTGAAAACTATGCACATTGAGAATTATGCACATTGAGAATTATGCACATTGAGAATTATGCAGAATTGAAATTATGCACATTGAGAATTATGCAGAATTGAAATTATGCACATTGAGAATTATGCACATGGAGAATCATGCACATTGAGAATTATGCACATTAAAAATGATGTACATTGAGAATTATGCAAATTGAGAATTATGCACTTTGAAAATTATGCACATTGAAAATTATGCACTTGGAAAATTATGCACATTGAAAATAACGCACATTGAGAATTATGCACATTGAAAATTATGCTCATTGAAAATAATGCACATTGAGAATTATGCACATTGAAAATTATCACAATGAATATTATGCACATTGTAAATTATGCACATTGAGAATTATGCACATTGACAATTATGCAGCTTGAAATTAATGCACATTAAAAATTATAAATATTGAGAATTATGCACATTGAGAATTATGCACATTGACAATTATTCACATTGAAAATTATGCACATTGAGAATTATGCACATTAAGAATTATGCACATTGAGAATTATGCACAATGAAAATTATGCACAATGAAAATTATGCACATTGAGATTTATGCACATCGAAAATTATGCTTATTGAAAATTATGCACATTGAGAATTATGCACATTGAGAATTATGCACATTGAGAATTATGCACATTGAAAATTATGCACATTGAGAATTATGCACATTGGAAATTATGCACATTGAAAATTATGCACAATGAAAATTATGCACATTAACAATTATGCACAATGAAAATTATGCACATTGAAAAATATGCACTTTGAGAATTATGCACATTGAAAATTATGCACATTGAGAATTATGCACATAGAGAATTATGCACATTGAAAATTATGCAGATTGTAAAATATGCATTTTGAGAATTATGCACAATAAGAATTATGCACATTGAAAACTATGCACATTGAGAATTATGCACATTGAGAATTATCAACATTGAAAATTATGCACATTGAGAATTATGCACATAGAGAATTATGCCTATTAAGAATTATACACATTGAAAATTATGCACATTGAGAATTATGCACATAGAGAATTATGCACATTAAGAATTATGCACATTGACAATTATTCACATTGAAAATTATGCACATTGAGAATTATGCACATTGACAATAATGCACAGTGAAAATTATGCACATTGAGAATTATGCACATTGGAATTATGCACATTGAGAATTATGCACACTAAGAATTATCAATATTGAAAATTATGCACATTAAGAATTATGCACATTGATAATTATGCACATTAAGAATTATGCACATTGAAAATTATGCACATTGAGAATCATGCACATAGAGAATTATGCACATTGAAAATTATGAAGATTGAAAAATATGCACTTTGAGAATTATGCACATTGAGAATTATGCACATTGAAAATTATGCACATTGAGAATTATGCACATTGAAAATTATGCACATTAAGAATTATGCACATTGAGAATTATGCACATAGAGAATTATGCACATTAAGAATTATACACATTGAAATTTATGCACATTGAGAATTATGCACATAGAGAATTATGCACATTAAGAATTATGCACATTGACAATTATTCACATTGAAAATTATGCACATTGAGAATTATGCACATTGACAATAATGCACAGTGAAAATTATGCACATTGAGAATTATGCACATTGGAATTATTCACATTGAAAATTATGCACATAGAGAATTATGCACATTAAGAATTATACACATTGAAAATTATGCTCATTGAGAATTATGCACATAGAGAATTATGCACATTAAGAATTATGCACATTGAAAATTATGCACATTGAGAATTATGCAGATAGAGAATTATTCACATTAAAAATTGTGGACATTGAAAAATATGCATTTTGGGAATTATGCACATTGAGAATTATGCACATTGAGAATTATGCAGAATTGAAATTATGCACATTGAGAATTATGCAGAATTGAAATTATGCACATTGAGAATTATGCACATGGAGAATCATGCACATTGAGAATTATGCACATTAAAAATGATGTACATTGAGAATTATGCAAATTGAGAATTATGCACTTTGAAAATTATGCACATTGAAAATTATGCACTTGGAAAATTCTGCACATTGAAAATAACGCACATTGAGAATTATGCACATTGAAAATTATGCTCATTGAAAATAATGCACATTGAGAATTATGCACATTGAAAATTATCACAATGAATATTATGCACATTGTAAATTATGCACATTGAGAATTATGCACATTGACAATTATGCAGCTTGAAATTAATGCACATTAAAAATTATAAATATTGAGAATTATGCACATTGAGAATTATGCACATTGACAATTATTCACATTGAAAATTATGCACATTGAGAATTATGCACATTAAGAATTATGCACATTGAGAATTATGCACAATGAAAATTATGCACATTGAGATTTATGCACATCGAAAATTATGCTTATTGAAAATTATGCACATTGAGAATTATGCACATTGAGAATTATGAACATTGAGAATTATGCACATTGAAAATTATGCACATTGAGAATTATGCACATTGGAAATTATGCACATTGAAAATTATGCACAATGAAAATTATGCACATTAACAATTATGCACAATGAAAATTATGCACATTGAAAAATATGCACTTTGAGAATTATGCACATTGAAAATTATGCACATTGAGAATTATGCACATTGAGAATTATGCACATTGAAAATTATGCACATTGAAAATTATGCACATTGAAAATTATGCACATTAAGAACTATGCACATTGAGAATTATGCACATAGAGAATTATGCACATTGAAAATTATGCAGATTGTAAAATATGCATTTTGAGAATTATGCACAATAAGAATTATGCACATTGAAAACTATGCACATTGAGAATTATGCACATTGAGAATTATCAACATTGAAAATTATGCACATTGAGAACTATGCACATAGAGAATTATGCCTATTAAGAATTATACACATTGAAAATTATGCACATTGAGAATTATGCACATAGAGAATTATGCACATTAAGAATTATGCACATTGACAATTATTCACATTGAAAATTATGCACATTGAGAATTATGCACATTGACAATAATGCACAGTGAAAATTATGCACATTGAGAATTATGCACATTGGAATTATGCACATTGAGAATTATGCACACTAAGAATTATCAACATTGAAAATTATGCACATTAAGAATTATGCACATTGATAATTATGCACATTAAGAATTATGCACATTGAAAATTATGCACATTGAGAATCATGCACATAGAGAATTATGCACATTAAGAATTATGCACATTGACAATTATTCACATTGAAAATTATGCACATTAATAATTATGCACATTGACAATAATGCACAGTGAAAATTATGCACATTGAGAATTATGCACATTGGAATTATGCACATTGAGAATTATGCACACTAAGAATTATCAACATTGAAAATTATGCACATTAAGAATTATGCACATTGATAATTATGCACATTAAGAATTATGCACATTGAAAATTATGCACATTGAGAATTATGCACATAGAGAATTATGCACATCGAAAATTATGAAGATTGAAAAATATGCACTTTGAGAATTATGCACATTGAGAATTATGCACATTGAAAATTATGCACATTGAGACTTATGCACATTGAGAATTATGCACATAGAGAATTATGCACATTAAGAATTATACACATTGAAAATTATGCTCATTGAGAATTATGCACATAGAGAATTATGCACATTAAGAATTATGCACATTGAAAATTATGCACATTGAGAATTATGCAGATAGAGAATTATTCACATTAAAAATTGTGGACATTGAAAAATATGCATTTTGGGAATTATGCACATTGAGAATTATGCACATTGAAAATTATGCACATTGAAAATTATGCACATTGAAAATTATGCACATTAAGAATTATGCACATTGAGAATTATGCACATAGAGAATTATGCACATTGAAAATTATGCAGATTGTAAAATATGCATTTTGAGAATTATGCACAATAAGAATTATGCACATTGAAAACTATGCACATTGAGAATTATGCACATTGAGAATTATCAACATTGAAAATTATGCACATTGAGAATTATGCACATAGAGAATTATGCCTATTAAGAATTATACACATTGAAAATTATGCACATTGAGAATTATGCACATAGAGAATTATGCACATTAAGAATTATGCACATTGACAATTATTCACATTGAAAATTATGCACATTGAGAATTATGCACATTGACAATAATGCACAGTGAAAATTATGCACATTGAGAATTATGCACATTGGAATTATGCACATTGAGAATTATGCACACTAAGAATTATCATCATTGAAAATTATGCACATTAAGAATTATGCACATTGATAATTATGCACATTAAGAATTATGCACATTGAAAATTATGCACATTGAGAATCATGCACATAGAGAATTATGCACATTGAAAATTATGAAGATTGAAAAATATGCACTTTGAGAATTATGCACATTGAGAATTATGCACATTGAAAATTATGCACATTGAGAATTATGCACATTGAAAATTATGCACATTAAGAATTATGCACATTGAGAATTATGCACATAGAGAATTATGCACATTAAGAATTATACACATTGAAATTTATGCACATTGAGAATTATGCACATAGAGAATTATGCACATTAAGAATTATGCACATTGACAATTATTCACATTGAAAATTATGCACATTGAGAATTATGCACATTGACAATAATGCACAGTGAAAATTATGCACATTGAGAATTATGCACATTGGAATTATTCACATTGAAAATTATGCACATAGAGAATTATGCACATTAAGAATTATACACATTGAAAATTATGCTCATTGAGAATTATGCACATAGAGAATTATGCACATTAAGAATTATGCACATTGAAAATTATGCACATTGAGAATTATGCAGATAGAGAATTATTCACATTAAAAATTGTGGACATTGAAAAATATGCATTTTGGGAATTATGCACATTGAGAATTATGCACATTGAGAATTATGCAGAATTGAAATTATGCACATTGAGAATTATGCAGAATTGAAATTATGCACATTGAGAATTATGCACATGGAGAATCATGCACATTGAGAATTATGCACATTAAAAATGATGTACATTGAGAATTATGCAAATTGAGAATTATGCACTTTGAAAATTATGCACATTGAAAATTATGCACTTGAAAAATTATGCACATTGAAAATAACGCACATTGAGAATTATGCACATTGAAAATTATGCTCATTGAAAATAATGCACATTGAGAATTATGCACATTGAAAATTATCACAATGAATATTATGCACATTGTAAATTATGCACATTGAGAATTATGCACATTGACAATTATGCAGCTTGAAATTAATGCACATTAAAAATTATAAATATTGAGAATTATGCACATTGAGAATTATGCACATTGACAATTATTCACATTGAAAATTATGCACATTGAGAATTATGCACATTGAAAATTATGCACAATGAAAATTATGCACATTAACAATTATGCACAATGAAAATTATGCACATTGAAAAATATGCACTTTGAGAATTATGCACATTGAAAATTATGCACATTGAGAATTATGCACATTGAGAATTATGCACATTGAAAATTATGCACATTGAAAATTATGCACATTGAAAATTATGCACATTAAGAATTATGCACATTGAGAATTATGCACATAGAGAATTATGCACATTGAAAATTATGCAGATTGTAAAATATGCATTTTGAGAATTATGCACAATAAGAATTATGCACATTGAAAACTATGCACATTGAGAATTATGCACATTGAGAATTATGCACATTGAGAATTATGCAGAATTGAAATTATGCACATTGAGAATTATGCAGAATTGAAATTATGCACATTGAGAATTATGCACATGGAGAATCATGCACATTGAGAATTATGCACATTAAAAATGATGTACATTGAGAATTATGCAAATTGAGAATTATGCACTTTGAAAATTATGCACATTGAAAATTATGCACTTGGAAAATTATGCACATTGAAAATAACGCACATTGAGAATTATGCACATTGAAAATTATGCTCATTGAAAATAATGCACATTGAGAATTATGCACATTGAAAATTATCACAATGAATATTATGCACATTGTAAATTATGCACATTGAGAATTATGCACATTGACAATTATGCAGCTTGAAATTAATGCACATTAAAAATTATAAATATTGAGAATTATGCACATTGAGAATTATGCACATTGACAATTATTCACATTGAAAATTATGCACATTGAGAATTATGCACATTAAGAATTATGCACATTGAGAATTATGCACAATGAAAATTATGCACAATGAAAATTATGCACATTGAGATTTATGCACATCGAAAATTATGCTTATTGAAAATTATGCACATTGAGAATTATGCACATTGAGAATTATGCACATTGAGAATTATGCACATTGAAAATTATGCACATTGAGAATTATGCACATTGGAAATTATGCACATTGAAAATTATGCACAATGAAAATTATGCACATTAACAATTATGCACAATGAAAATTATGCACATTGAAAAATATGCACTTTGAGAATTATGCACATTGAAAATTATGCACATTGAGAATTATGCACATTGAGAATTATGCACATTGAAAATTATGCACATTGAAAATTATGCACATTGAAAATTATGCACATTAAGAATTATGCACATTGAGAATTATGCACATAGAGAATTATGCACATTGAAAATTATGCAGATTGTAAAATATGCATTTTGAGAATTATGCACAATAAGAATTATGCACATTGAAAACTATGCACATTGAGAATTATGCACATTGAGAATTATCAACATTGAAAATTATGCACATTGAGAATTATGCACATAGAGAATTATGCCTATTAAGAATTATACACATTGAAAATTATGCACATTGAGAATTATGCACATAGAGAATTATGCACATTAAGAATTATGCACATTGACAATTATTCACATTGAAAATTATGCACATTGAGAATTATGCACATTGACAATAATGCACAGTGAAAATTATGCACATTGAGAATTATGCACATTGGAATTATGCACATTGAGAATTATGCACACTAAGAATTATCAATATTGAAAATTATGCACATTAAGAATTATGCACATTGATAATTATGCACATTAAGAATTATGCACATTGAAAATTATGCACATTGAGAATCATGCACATAGAGAATTATGCACATTGAAAATTATGAAGATTGAAAAATATGCACTTTGAGAATTATGCACATTGAGAATTATGCACATTGAAAATTATGCACATTGAGAATTATGCACATTGAAAATTATGCACATTAAGAATTATGCACATTGAGAATTATGCACATAGAGAATTATGCACATTAAGAATTATACACATTGAAATTTATGCACATTGAGAATTATGCACATAGAGAATTATGCACATTAAGAATTATGCACATTGACAATTATTCACATTGAAAATTATGCACATTGAGAATTATGCACATTGACAATAATGCACAGTGAAAATTATGCACATTGAGAATTATGCACATTGGAATTATTCACATTGAAAATTATGCACATAGAGAATTATGCACATTAAGAATTATACACATTGAAAATTATGCTCATTGAGAATTATGCACATAGAGAATTATGCACATTAAGAATTATGCACATTGAAAATTATGCACATTGAGAATTATGCAGATAGAGAATTATTCACATTAAAAATTGTGGACATTGAAAAATATGCATTTTGGGAATTATGCACATTGAGAATTATGCACATTGAGAATTATGCAGAATTGAAATTATGCACATTGAGAATTATGCAGAATTGAAATTATGCACATTGAGAATTATGCACATGGAGAATCATGCACATTGAGAATTATGCACATTAAAAATGATGTACATTGAGAATTATGCAAATTGAGAATTATGCACTTTGAAAATTATGCACATTGAAAATTATGCACTTGGAAAATTCTGCACATTGAAAATAACGCACATTGAGAATTATGCACATTGAAAATTATGCTCATTGAAAATAATGCACATTGAGAATTATGCACATTGAAAATTATCACAATGAATATTATGCACATTGTAAATTATGCACATTGAGAATTATGCACATTGACAATTATGCAGCTTGAAATTAATGCACATTAAAAATTATAAATATTGAGAATTATGCACATTGAGAATTATGCACATTGACAATTATTCACATTGAAAATTATGCACATTGAGAATTATGCACATTAAGAATTATGCACATTGAGAATTATGCACAATGAAAATTATGCACATTGAGATTTATGCACATCGAAAATTATGCTTATTGAAAATTATGCACATTGAGAATTATGCACATTGAGAATTATGAACATTGAGAATTATGCACATTGAAAATTATGCACATTGAGAATTATGCACATTGGAAATTATGCACATTGAAAATTATGCACAATGAAAATTATGCACATTAACAATTATGCACAATGAAAATTATGCACATTGAAAAATATGCACTTTGAGAATTATGCACATTGAAAATTATGCACATTGAGAATTATGCACATTGAGAATTATGCACATTGAAAATTATGCACATTGAAAATTATGCACATTGAAAATTATGCACATTAAGAACTATGCACATTGAGAATTATGCACATAGAGAATTATGCACATTGAAAATTATGCAGATTGTAAAATATGCATTTTGAGAATTATGCACAATAAGAATTATGCACATTGAAAACTATGCACATTGAGAATTATGCACATTGAGAATTATCAACATTGAAAATTATGCACATTGAGAACTATGCACATAGAGAATTATGCCTATTAAGAATTATACACATTGAAAATTATGCACATTGAGAATTATGCACATAGAGAATTATGCACATTAAGAATTATGCACATTGACAATTATTCACATTGAAAATTATGCACATTGAGAATTATGCACATTGACAATAATGCACAGTGAAAATTATGCACATTGAGAATTATGCACATTGGAATTATGCACATTGAGAATTATGCACACTAAGAATTATCAACATTGAAAATTATGCACATTAAGAATTATGCACATTGATAATTATGCACATTAAGAATTATGCACATTGAAAATTATGCACATTGAGAATCATGCACATAGAGAATTATGCACATTGAAAATTATGAAGATTGAAAAATATGCACTTTGAGAATTATGCACATTGAGAATTATGCACATTGAAAATTATGCACATTGAGAATTATGCACATTGAAAATTATGCACATTAAGAATTATGCACATTGAGAATTATGCACATAGAGAATTATGCACATTAAGAATTATACACATTGAAATTTATGCACATTGAGAATTATGCACATAGAGAATTATGCACATTAAGAATTATGCACATTGACAATTATTCACATTGAAAATTATGCACATTGAGAATTATGCACATTGACAATAATGCATAGTGAAAATTATGCACATTGAGAATTATGCACATTGGAATTATTCACATTGAAAATTATGCACATTGAAAATTATGCACATTGGAATTATGCACATTGAGATTTATGCACATGGAAAATTATGCTTATTGAAAATTATGCACATTGAGAATTATGCACATTGAGAATTATGCACATTGAGAATTATGCACATTGAAAATTATGCACATTGAGAATTATGCACATTGGAAATTATGCACATTGAAAATTATGCACAATGAAAATTATGCACATTAACAATTATGCACAATGAAAATTATGCACATTGAAAAATATGCACTTTGAGAATTATGCACATTGAAAATTATGCACATTGAGAATTATGCACATTGAGAATTATGCACATTGAAAATTATGCACATTGAAAATTATGCACATTGAAAATTATGCACATTAAGAATTATGCACATTGAGAATTATGCACATAGAGAATTATGCACATTGAAAATTATGCAGATTGTAAAATATGCATTTTGAGAATTATGCACAATAAGAATAATGCACATTGAAAACTATGCACATTGAGAATTATGCACATTGAGAATTATCAACATTGAAAATTATGCACATTGAGAATTATGCACATTGGAATTATGCACATTGAGAATTATGCACAATGAAAATTATGCACATTGAGATTTATGCACATCGAAAATTATGCTTATTGAAAATTATGCACATTAAGAATTATGCACATTGAGAATTATGCAGATTGTAAAATATGCATTTTGAGAATTATGCACAATAAGAATAATGCACATTGAAAACTATGCACATTGAGAATTATGCACATTAAGAATTATCAACATTGAAAATTATGCACATTGAGAATTATGCACAATGAAAATTATGCACATTGAGATTTATGCACATCGAAAATTATGCTTATTGAAAATTATGCACATTGAGAATTATGCACATTGAGAATTATGCACATTGAGAATTATGCACATTGAGAATTATGCACATTGGAAATTATGCACATTGAAAATTATGCACAATGAAAATTATGCACATTAACAATTATGCACAATGAAAATTATGCACATTGAAAAATATGCACTTTGAGAATTATGCAAATTGAAAATTATGCACATTGAGAATTATGCACATTGAGAATTATGCACATTGAAAATTATGCACATTGAAAATTATGCACATTGAAAATTATGCATATTAAGAATTATGCACATTAAAAATTGTGGACATTGAAAAATATGCACTTTGGGAATTATGCACATTGAAAAATATGCACTTTGAGAATTATGCACATTGAAAATTATGCACATTGAAAACTATGCACATTGAGAATTATGCACATTGAGAATTATCAACATTGAAAATTATGCACATTGAGAATAATGCACATAGAGAATTATGCCTATTAAGAATTATACACATTGAAAATTATGCACATTGAGAATTATGCACATAGAGAATTATGCACATTAAGATTTATGCACATTGACAATTATTCACAATGAAAATTATGCACATTGAGAATTATGCACATTGACAATAATGCACAGTGAAAATTATGCACATTGAGAATTATGCACATTGGAATTATGCACATTGAGAATTATGCACACTAAGAATTATCAACATTGAAAATTATGCACATTAAGAATTATGCACATTAAAAATTGTGGACATTGAAAACTATGCACTTTGGGAATTATGCACATTGAAAAATATGCACTTTGAGAATTATGCACATTGAAAATTATGCACATTGAGAATTATGCACATTGAGAATTATGCACATTGAAAATTATGCACATTGAAAATTATGCACATTGAAAATTATGCACATTAAGAATTATGCACATTGAGAATTATGCACATAGAGAATTATGCACATTGAAAATTATGCAGATTGTAAAATATGCATTTTTAAATTATGCACAATAAGAATAATGCACATTGAAAACTATGCACATTGAGAATTATGCACATTGTGAATTATCAACATTGAAAATTATGCACATTGAGAATTATGCACATTGGAATTATGCACATTGAGAATTACGCACATTGGAAATTATGCACATTGAGAATTATGCACATTGAGAATTATGCACTTTGAAAATTATGCACATTGAAAATTATGCACTTGGAAAATTATGCACATTGAAAATAACGCACATTGAGAATTATGCACATTGAAAATTATGCTCATTGAAAATAATGCACATTGAGAATTATGCACATTGAAAATTATCACAATGAATATTATGCACATTGTAAATTATGCACATTGAGAATTATGCACATTGACAATTATGCAGCTTGAAATTAATGCACATTAAAAATTATAAATATTGAGAATTATGCACATTGAGAATTATGCACATTGACAATTATTCACATTGAAAATTATGCACATTGAGAATTATGCACATTAAGAATTATGCACATTGAGAATTATGCACAATGAAAATTATGCACATTGAGATTTATGCACATCGAAAATTATGCTTATTGAAAATTATGCACATTGAGAATTATGCACATTGAGAATTATGCACATTGAGAATTATGCACATTTTAAATTATGCACATTGAGAATTAAGCACATTGGAAATTATGCACATTGAAAATTATGCACAATGAAAATTATGCACATTAACAATTATGCACAATGAAAATTATGCACATTGAAAAATATGCACTTTGAGAATTATGCACATTGAAAATTATGCACATTGAGAATTATGCACATTGAGAATTATGCACATTGAAAATTATGCACATTGAAAATTATGCACATTGAAAATTATGCACATTAAGAATTATGCACATTGAGAATTATGCACATAGAGAATTATGCACATTGAAAATTATGCAGATTGTAAAATATGCATTTTGAGAATTATGCACAATAAGAATTATGCACATTGAAAACTATGCACATTGAGAATTATGCACATTGAGAATTATCAACATTGAAAATTATGCACATTGAGAATTATGCACATAGAGAATTATGCCTATTAAGAATTATACACATTGAAAATTATGCACATTGAGAATTATGCACATAGAGAATTATGCACATTAAGAATTATGCACATTGACAATTATTCACATTGAAAATTATGCACATTGAGAATTATGCACATTGACAATAATGCACAGTGAAAATTATGCACATTGAGAATTATGCACATTGGAATTATGCACATTGAGAATTATGCACACTAAGAATTATCAATATTGAAAATTATGCACATTAAGAATTATGCACATTGATAATTATGCACATTAAGAATTATGCACATTGAAAATTATGCACATTGAGAATCATGCACATAGAGAATTATGCACATTGAAAATTATGAAGATTGAAAAATATGCTCTTTGAGAATTATGCACATTGAGAATTATGCACATTGAAAATTATGCACATTTAGAATTATGCACATTGAAAATTATGCACATTAAGAATTATGCACATTGAGAATTATGCACATAGAGAATTATGCACATTAAGAATTATACACATTGAAATTTATGCACATTGAGAATTATGCACATAGAGAATTATGCACATTAAGAATTATGCACATTGACAATTATTCACATTGAAAATTATGCACATTGAGAATTATGCACATTGACAATAATGCACAGTGAAAATTATGCACATTGAGAATTATGCACATTGGAATTATTCACATTGAAAATTATGCACATAGAGAATTATGCACATTAAGAATTATACACATTGAAAATTATGCTCATTGAGAATTATGCACATAGAGAATTATGCACATTAAGAATTATGCACATTGAAAATTATGCACATTGAGAATTATGCAGATAGAGAATTATTCACATTAAAAATTGTGGACATTGAAAAATATGCATTTTGGGAATTATGCACATTGAGAATTATGCACATTGAGAATTATGCAGAATTGAAATTTTGCACATTGAGAATTATGCAGAATTGAAATTATGCACATTGAGAATTATGCACATGGAGAATCATGCACATTGAGAATTATGCACATTAAAAATGATGTACATTGAGAATTATGCAAATTGAGAATTATGCACTTTGAAAATTATGCACATTGAAAATTATGCACTTGGAAAATTATGCACATTGAAAATAACGCACATTGAGAATTATGCACATTGAAAATTATGCTCATTGAAAATAATGCACATTGAGAATTATGCACATTGAAAATTATCACAATGAATATTATGCACATTGTAAATTATGCACATTGAGAATTATGCACATTGACAATTATGCAGCTTGAAATTAATGCACATTAAAAATTATAAATATTGAGAATTATGCACATTGAGAATTATGCACATTGACAATTATTCACATTGAAAATTATGCACATTGAGAATTATGCACATTAAGAATTATGCACATTGAGAATTATGCACAATGAAAATTATGCACATTGAGATTTATGCACATCGAAAATTATGCTTATTGAAAATTATGCACATTGAGAATTATGCACATTGAGAATTATGCACATTGAGAATTATGCACATTGAAAATTATGCACATTGAGAATTAAGCACATTGGAAATTATGCACATTGAAAATTATGCACAATGAAAATTATGCACATTAACAATTATGCACAATGAAAATTATGCACATTGAAAAATATGCACTTTGAGAATTATGCACATTGAAAATTATGCACATTGAGAATTATGCACATTGAGAATTATGCACATTGAAAATTATGCACATTGAAAATTATGCACATTGAAAATTATGCACATTAAGAATTATGCACATTGAGAATTATGCACATAGAGAATTATGCACATTGAAAATTATGCAGATTGTAAAATATGCATTTTGAGAATTATGCACAATAAGAATTATGCACATTGAAAACTATGCACATTGAGAATTATGCACATTGAGAATTATCAACATTGAAAATTATGCACATTGAGAATTATGCACATAGAGAATTATGCCTATTAAGAATTATACACATTGAAAATTATGCACATTGAGAATTATGCACATAGAGAATTATGCACATTAAGAATTATGCACATTGACAATTATTCACATTGAAAATTATGCACATTGAGAATTATGCACATTGACAATAATGCACAGTGAAAATTATGCACATTGAGAATTATGCACATTGGAATTATGCACATTGAGAATTATGCACACTAAGAATTATCAATATTGAAAATTATGCACATTAAGAATTATGCACATTGATAATTATGCACATTAAGAATTATGCACATTGAAAATTATGCACATTGAGAATCATGCACATAGAGAATTATGCACATTGAAAATTATGAAGATTGAAAAATATGCTCTTTGAGAATTATGCACATTGAGAATTATGCACATTGAAAATTATGCACATTTAGAATTATGCACATTGAAAATTATGCACATTAAGAATTATGCACATTGAGAATTATGCACATAGAGAATTATGCACATTAAGAATTATACACATTGAAATTTATGCACATTGAGAATTATGCACATAGAGAATTATGCACATTAAGAATTATGCACATTGACAATTATTCACATTGAAAATTATGCACATTGAGAATTATGCACATTGACAATAATGCACAGTGAAAATTATGCACATTGAGAATTATGCACATTGGAATTATTCACATTGAAAATTATGCACATAGAGAATTATGCACATTAAGAATTATACACATTGAAAATTATGCTCATTGAGAATTATGCACATAGAGAATTATGCACATTAAGAATTATGCACATTGAAAATTATGCACATTGAGAATTATGCAGATAGAGAATTATTCACATTAAAAATTGTGGACATTGAAAAATATGCATTTTGGGAATTATGCACATTGAGAATTATGCACATTGAGAATTATGCAGAATTGAAATTATGCACATTGAGAATTATGCAGAATTGAAATTATGCACATTAAGAATTATGCACATTGAGAATTATGCACATAGAGAATTATGCACATTGAAAATTATGCAGATTGTAAAATATGCATTTTGAGAATTATGCACAATAAGAATTATGCACATTGAAAACTATGCACATTGAGAATTATGCACATTGAGAATTATCAACATTGAAAATTATGCACATTGAGAATTATGCACATAGAGAATTATGCCTATTAAGAATTATACACATTGAAAATTATGCACATTGAGAATTATGCACATAGAGAATTATGCACATTAAGAATTATGCACATTGACAATTATTCACATTGAAAATTATGCACATTGAGAATTATGCACATTGACAATAATGCACAGTGAAAATTATGCACATTGAGAATTATGCACATTGGAATTATGCACATTGAGAATTATGCACACTAAGAATTATCAACATTGAAAATTATGCACATTAAGAATTATGCACATTGATAATTATGCACATTAAGAATTATGCACATTGAAAATTATGCACATTGAGAATCATGCACATAGAGAATTATGCACATTGAAAATTATGAAGATTGAAAAATATGCACTTTGAGAATTATGCACATTGAGAATTATGCACATTGAAAATTATGCACATTGAGAATTATGCACATTGAAAATTATGCACATTAAGAATTATGCACATTGAGAATTATGCACATAGAGAATTATGCACATTAAGAATTATACACATTGAAATTTATGCACATTGAGAATTATGCACATAGAGAATTATGCACATTAAGAATTATGCACATTGACAATTATTCACATTGAAAATTATGCACATTGAGAATTATGCACATTGACAATAATGCACAGTGAAAATTATGCACATTGAGAATTATGCACATTGGAATTATTCACATTGAAAATTATGCACATTGAAAATTATGCACATTGGAATTATGCACATTGAGATTTATGCACATGGAAAATTATGCTTATTGAAAATTATGCACATTGAGAATTATGCACATTGAGAATTATGCACATTGAGAATTATGCACATTGAAAATTATGCACATTTAGAATTATGCACATTGGAAATTATGCACATTGAAAATTATGCACAATGAAAATTATGCACATTAACAATTATGCACAATGAAAATTATGCACATTGAAAAATATGCACTTTGAGAATTATGCACATTGAAAATTATGCACATTGAGAATTATGCACATTGAGAATTATGCACATTGAAAATTATGCACATTGAAAATTATGCACATTGAAAATTATGCACATTAAGAATTATGCACATTGAGAATTATGCACATAGAGAATTATGCACATTGAAAATTATGCAGATTGTAAAATATGCATTTTGAGAATTATGCACAATAAGAATAATGCACATTGAAAACTATGCACATTGAAAATTATGCACATTGAGAATTATCAACATTGAAAATTATGCACATTGAGAATTATGCACATTGGAATTATGCACATTGAGAATTATGCACAATGAAAATTATGCACATTGAGATTAATGCACATCGAAAATTATGCTTATTGAAAATTATGCACATTGAGAATTATGCACATTGAGAATTATGCAGATTGTAAAATATGCATTTTGAGAATTATGCACAATAAGAATAATGGACATTGAAAACTATGCACATTGAGAATTATGCACATTGAGAATTATCAACATTGAAAATTATGCACATTGAGAATTATGCACATTGGAATTATGCACATTGAGAATTATGCACAATGAAAATTATGCACATTGAGATTTATGCACATCGAAAATTATGCTTATTGAAAATTATGCACATTGAGAATTATGCACATTGAGAATTATGCACATTGAGAATTATGCACATTGAAAATTATGCACATTGAGAATTATGCACATTGGAAATTATGCACATTGAAAATTATGCACAATGAAAATTATGCACATTAACAATTATGCACAATGAAAATTATGCACATTGAAAAATATGCACTTTGAGAATTATGCACATTGAAAATTATGCACATTGAGAATTATGCACATTGAGAATTATGCACATTGAAAATTATGCACATTGAAAATTATGCACATTGAAAATTATGCATATTAAGAATTATGCACATTAAAAATTGTGGACATTGAAAAATATGCACTTTGGGAATTATGCACATTGAAAAATATGCACTTTGAGAATTATGCACATTGAAAATTATGCACATTGAAAACTATGCACATTGAGAATTATGCACATTGAGAATTATCAACATTGAAAATTATGCACATTGAGAATAATGCACATAGAGAATTATGCCTATTAAGAATTATACACATTGAAAATTATGCACATTGAGAATTATGCACATAGAGAATTATGAACATTAAGAATTATGCACATTGACAATTATTCACATTGAAAATTATGCACATTGAGAATTATGCACATTGACAATAATGCACAGTGAAAATTATGCACATTGAGAATTATGCACATTGGAATTATGCACATTGAGAATTATGCACATAGAGAATTATGCACATTGAAAATTATGCAGATTGTAAAATATGCATTTTGAGAATTATGCACAATAAGAATAATGCACATTGAAAACTATGCACATTGAGAATTATGCACATTGTGAATTATCAACATTGAAAATTATGCACATTGAGAATTATGCACATTGGAATTATGCACATTGAGAATTATGCACATTGGAAATTATGCACATTGAGAATTATGCACATTGAGAATTATGCACTTTGAAAATTATGCACATTGAAAATTATGCACTTGGAAAATTATGCACATTGAAAATAACGCACATTGAGAATTATGCACATTGAAAATTATGCTCATTGAAAATAATGCACATTGAGAATTATGCACATTGAAAATTATCACAATGAATATTATGCACATTGTAAATTATGCACATTGAGAATTATGCACATTGACAATTATGCAGCTTGAAATTAATGCACATTAAAAATTATAAATATTGAGAATTATGCACATTGAGAATTATGCACATTGACAATTATTCACATTGAAAATTATGCACATTGAGAATTATGCACATTAAGAATTATGCACATTGAGAATTATGCACAATGAAAATTATGCACATTGAGATTTATGCACATCGAAAATTATGCTTATTGAAAATTATGCACATTGAGAATTATGCACAATGAAAATTATGCACATTGAGATTTATGCACATCGAAAATTATGCTTATTGAAAATTATGCACATTGAGAATTATGCACATTGAGAATTATGCACATTGAGAATTATGCACATTGAAAATTATGCACATTGAGAATTATGCACATTGGAAATTATGCACATTGAAAATTATGCACAATGAAAATTATGCACATTAACAATTATGCACAATGAAAATTATGCACATTGAAAAATATGCACTTTGAGAATTATGCACATTGAAAATTATGCACATTGAGAATTATGCACATTGAGAATTATGCACATTGAAAATTATGCACATTGAAAATTATGCACATTGAAAATTATGCACATTAAGAATTATGCACATTGAGAATTATGCACATAGAGAATTATGCACATTGAAAATTATGCAGATTGTAAAATATGCATTTTGAGAATTATGCACAATAAGAATTATGCACATTGAAAACTATGCACATTGAGAATTATGCACATTGAGAATTATCAACATTGAAAATTATGCACATTGAGAATTATGCACATAGAGAATTATGCCTATTAAGAATTATACACATTGAAAATTATGCACATTGAGAATTATGCACATAGAGAATTATGCACATTAAGAATTATGCACATTGACAATTATTCACATTGAAAATTATGCACATTGAGAATTATGCACATTGACAATAATGCACAGTGAAAATTATGCACATTGAGAATTATGCACATTGGAATTATGCACATTGAGAATTATGCACACTAAGAATTATCAACATTGAAAATTATGCACATTAAGAATTATGCACATTGATAATTATGCACATTAAGAATTATGCACATTGAAAATTATGCACATTGAGAATCATGCACATAGAGAATTATGCACATTGAAAATTATGAAGATTGAAAAATATGCACTTTGAGAATTATGCACATTGAGAATTATGCACATTGAAAATTATGCACATTGAGAATTATGCACATTGAAAATTATGCACATTAAGAATTATGCACATTGAGAATTATGCACATAGAGAATTATGCACATTAAGAATTATACACATTGAAATTTATGCACATTGAGAATTATGCACATAGAGAATTATGCACATTAAGAATTATGCACATTGACAATTATTCACATTGAAAATTATGCACATTGAGAATTATGCACATTGACAATAATGCACAGTGAAAATTATGAACATTGAGAATTATGCACATTGGAATTATTCACATTGAAAATTATGCACATTGAAAATTATGCACATTGGAATTATGCACATTGAGATTTATGCACATGGAAAATTATGCTTATTGAAAATTATGCACATTGAGAATTATGCACATTGAGAATTATGCACATTGAGAATTATGCACATTGAAAATTATGCACATTTAGAATTATGCACATTGGAAATTATGCACATTGAAAATTATGCACAATGAAAATTATGCACATTAACAATTATGCACAATGAAAATTATGCACATTGAAAAATATGCACTTTGAGAATTATGCACATTGAAAATTATGCACATTGAGAATTATGCACATTGAGAATTATGCACATTGAAAATTATGCACATTGAAAATTATGCACATTGAAAATTATGCACATTAAGAATTATGCACATTGAGAATTATGCACATAGAGAATTATGCACATTGAAAATTATGCAGATTGTAAAATATGCATTTTGAGAATTATGCACAATAAGAATAATGCACATTGAAAACTATGCACATTGAAAATTATGCACATTGAGAATTATCAACATTGAAAATTATGCACATTGAGAATTATGCACATTGGAATTATGCACATTGAGAATTATGCACAATGAAAATTATGCACATTGAGATTAATGCACATCGAAAATTATGCTTATTGAAAATTATGCACATTGAGAATTATGCACATTGAGAATTATGCAGATTGTAAAATATGCATTTTGAGAATTATGCACAATAAGAATAATGGACATTGAAAACTATGCACATTGAGAATTATGCACATTGAGAATTATCAACATTGAAAATTATGCACATTGAGAATTATGCACATTGGAATTATGCACATTGAGAATTATGCACAATGAAAATTATGCACATTGAGATTTATGCACATCGAAAATTATGCTTATTGAAAATTATGCACATTGAGAATTATGCACATTGAGAATTATGCACATTGAGAATTATGCACATTGAAAATTATGCACATTGAGAATTATGCACATTGGAAATTATGCACATTGAAAATTATGCACAATGAAAATTATGCACATTAACAATTATGCACAATGAAAATTATGCACATTGAAAAATATGCACTTTGAGAATTATGCACATTGAAAATTATGCACATTGAGAATTATGCACATTGAGAATTATGCACATTGAGAATTATGCAGATTGTAAAATATGCATTTTGAGAATTATGCACAATAAGAATAATGGACATTGAAAACTATGCACATTGAGAATTATGCACATTGAGAATTATCAACATTGAAAATTATGCACATTGAGAATTATGCACATTGGAATTATGCACATTGAGAATTATGCACAATGAAAATTATGCACATTGAGATTTATGCACATCGAAAATTATGCTTATTGAAAATTATGCACATTGAGAATTATGCACATTGAGAATTATGCACATTGAGAATTATGCACATTGAAAATTATGCACATTGAGAATTATGCACATTGGAAATTATGCACATTGAAAATTATGCACAATGAAAATTATGCACATTAACAATTATGCACAATGAAAATTATGCACATTGAAAAATATGCACTTTGAGAATTATGCACATTGAAAATTATGCACATTGAGAATTATGCACATTGAGAATTATGCACATTGAAAATTATGCACATTGAAAATTATGCACATTGAAAATTATGCATATTAAGAATTATGCACATTAAAAATTGTGGACATTGAAAAATATGCACTTTGGGAATTATGCACATTGAAAAATATGCACTTTGAGAATTATGCACATTGAAAATTATGCACATTGAAAACTATGCACATTGAGAATTATGCACATTGAGAATTATCAACATTGAAAATTATGCACATTGAGAATAATGCACATAGAGAATTATGCCTATTAAGAATTATACACATTGAAAATTATGCACATTGAGAATTATGCACATAGAGAATTATGCACATTAAGAATTATGCACATTGACAATTATTCACATTGAAAATTATGCACATTGAGAATTATGCACATTGACAATAATGCACAGTGAAAATTATGCACATTGAGAATTATGCACATTGGAATTATGCACATTGAGAATTATGCACATAGAGAATTATGCACATTGAAAATTATGCAGATTGTAAAATATGCATTTTGAGAATTATGCACAATAAGAATAATGCACATTGAAAACTATGCACATTGAGAATTATGCACATTGTGAATTATCAACATTGAAAATTATGCACATTGAGAATTATGCACATTGGAATTATGCACATTGAGAATTATGCACATTGGAAATTATGCACATTGAGAATTATGCACATTGAGAATTATGCACTTTGAAAATTATGCACATTGAAAATTATGCACTTGGAAAATTATGCACATTGAAAATAACGCACATTGAGAATTATGAACATTGAAAATTATGCTCATTGAAAATAATGCACATTGAGAATTATGCACATTGAAAATTATCACAATGAATATTATGCACATTGTAAATTATGCACATTGAGAATTATGCACATTGACAATTATGCAGCTTGAAATTAATGCACATTAAAAATTATAAATATTGAGAATTATGCACATTGAGAATTATGCACATTGACAATTATTCACATTGAAAATTATGCACATTGAGAATTATGCACATTAAGAATTATGCACATTGAGAATTATGCACAATGAAAATTATGCACATTGAGATTTATGCACATCGAAAATTATGCTTATTGAAAATTATGCACATTGAGAATTATGCACATTGAGAATTATGCACATTGAGAATTATGCACATTGAAAATTATGCACATTGAGAATTAAGCACATTGGAAATTATGCACATTGAAAATTATGCACAATGAAAATTATGCACATTAACAATTATGCACAATGAAAATTATGCACATTGAAAAATATGCACTTTGAGAATTATGCACATTGAAAATTATGCACATTGAGAATTATGCACATTGAGAATTATGCACATTGAAAATTATGCACATTGAAAATTATGCGCATTGAAAATTATGCACATAAAGAATTATGCACATTGAGAATTATGCACATAGAGAATTATGCACATTGAAAATTATGCAGATTGTAAAATATGCATTTTGAGAATTATGCACAATAAGAATTATGCACATTGAAAACTATGCACATTGAGAATTATGCACATTGAGAATTATCAACATTGAAAATTATGCACATTGAGAATTATGCACATAGAGAATTATGCCTATTAAGAATTATACACATTGAAAATTATGCACATTGAGAATTATGCACATAGAGAATTATGCACATTAAGAATTATGCACATTGACAATTATTCACATTGAAAATTATGCACATTGAGAATTATGCACATTGACAATAATGCACAGTGAAAATTATGCACATTGAGAATTATGCACATTGGAATTATGCACATTGAGAATTATGCACACTAAGAATTATCAATATTGAAAATTATGCACATTAAGAATTATGCACATTGATAATTATGCACATTAAGAATAATGCACATTGAAAATTATGCACATTGAGAATCATGCACATAGAGAATTATGCACATTGAAAATTATGAAGATTGAAAAATATGCACTTTGAGAATTATGCACATTGAGAATTATGCACATTGAAAATTATGCACATTTAGAATTATGCACATTGAAAATTATGCACATTAAGAATTATGCACATTGAGAATTATGCACATAGAGAATTATGCACATTAAGAATTATACACATTGAAATTTATGCACATTGAGAATTATGCACATAGAGAATTATGCACATTAAGAATTATGCACATTGACAATTATTCACATTGAAAATTATGCACATTGAGAATTATGCACATTGACAATAATGCACAGTGAAAATTATGCACATTGAGAATTATGCACATTGGAATTATTCACATTTAAAATTATGCACATAGAGAATTATGCACATTAAGAAGTATACACATTGAAAATTTTGCTCATTGAGAATTATGCACATAGAGAATTATGCACATAAGGAATTATGCACATTGAAAATTATGCACATTGAGAATTATGCAGATAGAGAATTATTCACATTAAAAATTGTGGACATTGAAAAATATGCATTTTGGGAATTATGCACATTGAGAATTATGCACATTGAGAATTATGCAGAATTGAAATTATGCACATTGAGAATTATGCAGAATTGAAATTATGCACATTGAGAATTATGCACATGGAGAATCATGCACATTGAGAATTATGCACATTAAAAATGATGTACATTGAGAATTATGCAAATTGAGAATTATGCACTTTGAAAATTATGCTAAAGGACGCATATATAGAGGCCAAGAGGATCCTCAGAAAGGAAATTCGAGCTTCACAGCGAAGGTGTTGGAAGACCCTGATCGAGGATGTCGAGAAGGACCCATGGGGTCTGGGCTATAAAATCGTCACCAAGAAATTGGTAACGAAGCAAAAGACCCCCGGCCTGGACAATCCCGATTGGGTGCGTCAAATAATCAGGGCCTTGTTTCCACCAGCAGAACCATGGCCTAGGATGGACTGGAGTAACTGTCAAGTCCGTGAGGAGGAACTCTTCACTCTTGCAGAGCTCCACCAAGCCGGCAGAAGATTAAAGCCAGGCAAGGCGCCTGGAATCGATGGGATAAGTAACGAGATACTTAAACAAGTGATCGTTGCTTCACCCCAGATTCTCTTAGATTGCTTCAACAATTGCCTAAGAAGAGGAGAGTTCTTCCGGGACTGGAAACGACAGAGGCTGGTCCTCCTAAGAAAAGGTAACAAACCTCTAGATAATGTCTCATCTTACAGGCCAATATGCCTGTTAGATACGATGGGCAAACTTCTGGAGGACATGGTTCTGCAGAGGATGCAGCTCCACTTAAATGGAGAGAATAGTCTATCCGACTACCAATTTGGTTTCCGTAAAGGCCTGTCCACAGTAGATGCCATACAAAAGGCAGTGGACCTAGCCAAGGAAGGAAAGGACAAATTGGGTCCGGGGAAGAAGAAGAGCTTCTGCGCTTTAGTAGCTATAGATATACGCAACGCGTTTAATACCGCTAAATGGGAAGATCTCATCAAGTCGATGAGAAACAAAGGAATACCGCCCTACCTGTTGCGGATAATGAATAATTATCTTAGCAACAGGTGGGTAATATACGAGGGGGACACCTGCACTCTGAAGGAAGAGATGCAAAGAGGTGCCCCTCAAGGCTCGAGGATAGGACCATTCGTATGGAACGTCTCGTACGATGACTTCTTGCGAATGGGTCTACCCGAAGGTGCGGTGATCATCGGCTTCGCGGACGACGCGTTGATCGTATGCTCTGCCGAAACTGCAGAAGAGCTCGGAATCTTGGTGAACGAATGTCTGCGACGAACAAAGAGCTGGCTGGATGCCAGAGGCCTTCAAATGGCCCTGGACAAAACTGAAGCGCTCATGGTCACAGACAGACGTGGTTACGAACTTCCCCGGATCGAAGTAGACGGATTCGAGGTCAAGTGGAGCACGCATATAAAGTATCTTGGTGTACAACTTGACAAGTTTTTGAACTTTAAGCACCACATTGCTGTGGCTTCCCACAAAGCTGCAGAATGTGCACTAAATTTAGCCCGTATAATGCCGAACGTCGGTGGGCCTTTTGAAAAGAAAAGGAGATTGGTGGCGAGTGTGTTCCACTCAAAGCTGCTTTATGCAGCACCAGTGTGGGCTCCCTCCCTGCGAACAGACAGAAGCAAGACCATCTTGGAGAAGATACTGTCCGTGCAAAGGATTATAACCAAGCGTATAATCTCTGCCTATAGGACAGTATCTGCGAGTGCTGCTCAGGTCCTTGCCAGCGTCCCGCCGGCAGATCTTTTGGCGCAAGAAAGGGAGGAAATTTTCCTCCTTTTCAAAGATAGGATGTCCACCCGTTATACGGATGACAATAGACCCAGCAAGGACCAAATTCGCCGAGATGCGAGAAGCAGACTCGTCGAAAGATGGCAAGCAAGATGGAGCGGGGATGAGAAGGGTCGATGGACACATCGGCTCATACCTACACTCGCCACCTGGATAGATCGAAAACATGGAGTAGTCTCATACTACCTCACCCAAGCGCTCTCAGGTCACGGGTGTTTTAACTCGTACCTAGAGCGCTTCAAAAGACGACAAAGTTCAGAGTGTGCGTACTGCAAATCCCCAAAGGATGACGCAGAGCACACACTCTTTACATGCACACGATGGAACGACGAAAGACGGGTTATGTTCGCCGGTGTAAACTGCGAAGTTACACCGGAGAACATGGTCCTGTTAATGACTCGATCCAAAGAGAATTGGCGGCACATCGAGACCTTCATCCAACATGTTATGAGGGTTAAGGATCTCGATGGCCGCCAACAAAGGTAGTTCCCGTAGGTCGAGGAATGATATCGTTTAGGCGATAGAGGTGGGATATAAGACCACTCCTGAAGGCGATACGTCAGTAAACTGGCTCTACCTGGGAGTGGTCTTAAGGTCCCAAATAAGGGTGTGTTTTTAGCGGGTCGGCAGAACATCGCCACCCCCGCATAACCCTGTAGTACGGGCTACAGGGTACCTGAAGGCAGGTTTTCACATCCTACGCAAAAAAAAAAAAAAAAAAAAAAAAATCGAAAATTATGCTTATTGAAAATTATGCACATTGAGAATTATGCACATTGAGAATTATGCACATTGATAATTATGCACATTGAAAATTATGCACATTGAGAATTATGCACATTGGAAATTATGCACATTGAAAATTATGCACAATGAAAATTATGCACATTAACAATTATGCACAATGAAAATTATGCACATTGAAAAATATGCACTTTGAGAATTATGCACATTGAAAATTATGCACATTGAGAATTATGCACATTGAGAATTATGCACATTGAAAATTATGCACATTGAAAATTATGCACATTGAAAATTATGCACATTAAGAATTATGCACATTGAGAATTATGCACATAGAGAATTATGCACATTGAAAATTATGCAGATTGTAAAATATGCATTTTAAGAATTATGCACAATAAGAATTATGCACATTGAAAACTATGCACATTGAGAATTATGCACATTGAGAATTATCAACATTGAAAATTATGCACATTGAGAATTATGCACATAGAGAATTATGCCTATTAAGAATTATACACATTGAAAATTATGCACATTGAGAATTATGCACATAGAGAATTATGCACATTAAGAATTATGCACATTGACAATTATTCACATTGAAAATTATGCACATTGAGAATTATGCACATTGACAATAATGCACAGTGAAAATTATGCACATTGAGAATTATGCACATTGGAATTATGCACATTGAGAATTATGCACACTAAGAATTATCAACATTGAAAATTATGCACATTAAGAATTATGCACATTGATAATTATGCACATTAAGAATTATGCACATTGAAAATTATGCACATTGAGAATCATGCACATAGAGAATTATGCACATTGAAAATTATGAAGATTGAAAAATATGCACTTTGAGAATTATGCACATTGAGAATTATGCACATTGAAAATTATGCACATTGAGAATTATGCACATTGAAAATTATGCACATTAAGAATTATGCACATTGAGAATTATGCACATAGAGAATTATGCACATTAAGAATTATACACATTGAAATTTATGCACATTGAGAATTATGCACATAGAGAATTATGCACATTAAGAATTATGCACATTGACAATTATTCACATTGAAAATTATGCACATTGAGAATTATGCACATTGACAATAATGCACAGTGAAAATTATGCACATTGAGAATTATGCACATTGGAATTATTCACATTGAAAATTATGCACATTGAAAATTATGCACATTGGAATTATGCACATTGAGATTTATGCACATGGAAAATTATGCTTATTGAAAATTATGCACATTGAGAATTATGCACATTGAGAATTATGCACATTGAGAATTATGCACATTGAAAATTATGCACATTGAGAATTATGCACATTGGAAATTATGCACATTGAAAATTATGCACAATGAAAATTATGCACATTAACAATTATGCACAATGAAAATTATGCACATTGAAAAATATGCACTTTGAGAATTATGCACATTGAAAATTATGCACATTGAGAATTATGCACATTGAGAATTATGCACATTGAAAATTATGCACATTGAAAATTATGCACATTGAAAATTATGCACATTAAGAATTATGCACATTGAGAATTATGCACATAGAGAATTATGCACATTGAAAATTATGCAGATTGTAAAATATGCATTTTGAGAATTATGCACAATAAGAATAATGCACATTGAAAACTATGCACATTGAGAATTATGCACATTGAGAATTATCAACATTGAAAATTATGCACATTGAGAATTATGCACATTGGAATTATGCACATTGAGAATTATGCACAATGAAAATTATGCACATTGAGATTTATGCACATCGAAAATTATGCTTATTGAAAATTATGCACATTGAGAATTATGCACATTGAGAATTATGCAGATTGTAAAATATGCATTTTGAGAATTATGCACAATAAGAATAATGCACATTGAAAACTATGCACATTGAGAATTATGCACATTGAGAATTATCAACATTGAAAATTATGCACATTGAGAATTATGCACATTGGAATTATGCACATTGAGAATTATGCACAATGAAAATTATGCACATTGAGATTTATGCACATCGAAAATTATGCTTATTGAAAATTATGCACATTGAGAATTATGCACATTGAGAATTATGCACATTGAGAATTATGCACATTGAAAATTATGCACATTGAGAATTATGCACATTGGAAATTATGCACATTGAAAATTATGCACAATGAAAATTATGCACATTAACAATTATGCACAATGAAAATTATGCACATTGAAAATTATGCACATTGAAAATTATGCATATTAAGAATTATGCACATTAAAAATTGTGGACATTGAAAAATATGCACTTTGGGAATTATGCACATTGAAAAATATGCACTTTGAGAATTATGCACATTGAAAATTATGCACATTGAAAACTATGCACATTGAGAATTATGCACATTGAGAATTATCAACATTGAAAATTATGCACATTGAGAATAATGCACATAGAGAATTATGCCTATTAAGAATTATACACATTGAAAATTATGCACATTGAGAATTATGCACATAGAGAATTATGCACATTAAGAATTATGCACATTGACAATTATTCACATTGAAAATTATGCACATTGAGAATTATGCACATTGACAATAATGCACAGTGAAAATTATGCACATTGAGAATTATGCACATTGGAATTATGCACATTGAGAATTATGCACACTAAGAATTATCAACATTGAAAATTATGCACATTAAGAATTATGCACATTAAAAATTGTGGACATTGAAAACTATGCACTTTGGGAATTATGCACATTGAAAAATATGCACTTTGAGAATTATGCACATTGAAAATTATGCACATTGAGAATTATGCACATTGAGAATTATGCACATTGAAAATTATGCACATTGAAAATTATGCACATTGAAAATTATGCACATTAAGAATTATGCACATTGAGAATTATGCACATAGAGAATTATGCACATTGAAAATTATGCAGATTGTAAAATATGCATTTTGAGAATTATGCACAATAAGAATAATGCACATTGAAAACTATGCACATTGAGAATTATGCACATTGTGAATTATCAACATTGAAAATTATGCACATTGAGAATTATGCACATTGGAATTATGCACATTGAGAATTATGCACATTGGAAATTATGCACATTGAGAATTATGCACATTGAGAATTATGCACATTGAAAATTATGCACATTGAGAATTATGCACATTGACAATTATGCTCATTAAGAATTATGCACATTG
This sequence comes from Ganaspis brasiliensis, assembly GCA_037103525.1. NCBI lineage: Eukaryota > Metazoa > Arthropoda > Insecta > Hymenoptera > Figitidae > Ganaspis > Ganaspis brasiliensis. Next base: position 1,515,240 of record JAZKLR010000061.1, on the reverse strand, counting down.
AAAATTATGCACATTGAGAATTATGCACATAGAGAATTATGCACAATGAGAATTATGCACATTGAAAATTATGCACATTAAGAATTATGCACATTGAGAATTACGCAGAATTGAAATTATGCACATTCAAAATTATGCACATTGAGAATTCTGCACATTGAAAATTATGCTCATTAAGAATTATGCACATTGAAAATTATGCACATTGAGAATTATGCAGATAGAGAATTATGCACATTAAAAATTGTGGACATTGAAAAATATGCACTTTGGGAATTATGCACATTGAAAATTATGCACATTAAAAATTATGCACATTGAAAAATATGCACATTGAGAATTATGCACATAGAGAATTATGCACATTAAGAATTATGCACATTAAAAATTATGCACATTAAAAATTATGCACATTGAAAATTATGCACATTGAAAATTATGCACTTTGAGAATTATGCACATTGAGAATTATGAACATTGAAAAATATGCACTTTGAGAATTATGCACATTGAGAATTATGCACATTGAAAAATATGCACTTTGAGAATTATGCACATTGAAAATTATGCACATTGAGAATCATGCACATTGAGAATTATGCACATTGAAAATTATGCACATTGAGAATTATGCACATTGAAAATTATGCACATTGAGAATTATGCACATTAAAAATTATCCACATTGAAAAATATGCAATTTTGAGAATTATGCACATTGAGAATTATGCAGAATTTAAATTGTGCACATTGAAAATTATGCAAATTGAAAATTATGTACATTGAGAATTATGCACATTGAGAATTATCAACATTGAAAATTATGCACATTGAGAATTATGCACATAGAGAATTATTCACATTAAGAATTATACACATTGAAAATTATGCACATTGAGAATTATGCACATTGAGAATTATGCACATTGGAATTATGCACATTGAGAATTATGCACACTAAGAATTATCAACATTGAAAATTATGCACATTAAGAATTATGCACATTGATAATTGTGCACATTAAGAATTATGCACATTGAAAATTATGCACATTGAGAATTATGCACATAGAGAATTATGCACATCGAAAATTATGAAGATTGAAAAATATGCACTTTGAGAATTATGCACATTGAGAATTATGCACATTGAAAATTATGCACATTGAGACTTATGCACATTGAGAATTATGCACATAGAGAATTATGCACATTAAGAATTATACACATTGAAAATTATGCTCATTGAGAATTATGCACATAGAAAATTATGCACATTAAGAATTATGCACATTAAAAATTATGCACATTGAGAATTATGCACATTGAGAATTATGCAGAATTGAAATTATGCACATTGAGAATTATGCAGAATTGAAATTATGCACATTGAGAATTATGCACATGGAGAATCATGCACATTGAGAATTATGCACATTAAAAATGATGTACATTGAGAATTATGCAAATTGAGAATTATGCACTTTGAAAATTATGCACATTGAAAATTATGCACATTGGAAATTATGCACATTGAAAATTATGTACAATGAAAATTATGCACATTAACAATTATGCACAATGAAAATTATGCACATTGAAAAATATGCACTTTGAGAATTATGCACATTGAAAATTATGCACATTGAGAATTATGCACATTGAGAATTATGCACATTGAAAATTATGCACATTGAAAATTATGCACATTGAAAATTATGCATATTAAGAATTATGCACATTGAGAATTATGCACATAGAGAATTATGCACATTGAAAATTATGCAGATTGTAAAATATGCATTTTGAGAATTATGCACAATAAGAATTATGCACATTGAAAACTATGCACATTGAGAATTATGCACATTGAGAATTATCAACATTGAAAATTATGCACATTGAGAATAATGCACATAGAGAATTATGCCTATTAAGAATTATACACATTGAAAATTATGCACATTGAGAATTATGCACATAGAGAATTATGCACATTAAGAATTATGCACATTGACAATTATTCACATTGAAAATTATGCACATTGAGAATTATGCACATTGACAATAATGCACAGTGAAAATTATGCACATTGAGAATTATGCACATTGGAATTATGCACATTGAGAATTATGCACACTAAGAATTATCAACATTGAAAATTATGCACATTAAGAATTATGCACATTAAAAATTGTGGACATTGAAAAATATGCACTTTGGGAATTATGCACATTGAAAAATATGCACTTTGAGAATTATGCACATTGAAAATTATGCACATTGAGAATTATGCACATTGAGAATTATGCACATTGAAAATTATGCACATTGAAAATTATGCACATTGAAAATTATGCACATTAAGAATTATGCACATTGAGAATTATGCACATAGAGAATTATGCACATTGAAAATTATGCAGATTGTAAAATATGCATTTTGAGAATTATGCACAATAAGAATAATGCACATTGAAAACTATGCACATTGAGAATTATGCACATTGTGAATTATCAACATTGAAAATTATGCACATTGAGAATTATGCACATTCGAATTATGCACATTGAGAATTATGCACATTGGAAATTATGCACATTGAAAATTATGCACAATGAAAATTATGCACATTAACAATTATGCACAATGAAAATTATGCACATTAGGATTTATACACATCGAAAATTATGCTCATTGAAAATTATGCACATTGAGAATTATGCACATTGAGAATTATGCACATTGAGAATTATGCACATTGAAAATTATGCACATTGAGAATTATGCACATTGAAAATTATGCACATTGAGAATTATGCACTTTAAGAATTATGCACATTGAGAATTATGCACATTGAAAATTATGCTCATTAAGAATTATGCACATTGAAAATTATGCACATTGAGAATTATGCACATAGAGAATTATGCACAATGAGAATTATGCACATTGAAAATTATGCACATTAAGAATTATGCACATTGAGAATTACGCAGAATTGAAATTATGCACATTCAAAATTATGCACATTGAGAATTATGCACATTGAAAATTATGCTCATTAAGAATTATGCACATTGAAAATTATGCACATTGAGAATTATGCAGATAGAGAATTATGCACATTAAAAATTGTGGACATTGAAAAATATGCACTTTGGGAATTATGCACATTGAAAATTATGCACATTAAAAATTATGCACATTGAAAAATATGCACATTGAGAATTATGCACATAGAGAATTATGCACATTAAGAATTATGCACATTAAAAATTATGCACATTAAAAATTATGCACATTGAAAATTATGCACATTGAAAATTATGCACTTTGAGAATTATGCACATTGAGAATTATGAACATTGAAAAATATGCAATTTGAGAATTATGCACATTGAGAATTATGCACATTGAAAAATATGCACTTTGAGAATTATGCACATTGAAAATTATGCACATTGAGAATCATGCACATTGAGAATTATGCACATTGAAAATTATGCACATTGAGAATTATGCACATTGAAAATTATGCACATTGAGAATTATGCACATTAAAAATTATCCACATTGAAAAATATGCAATTTTGAGAATTATGCACATTAAAAATTGTGGACATTGAAAAATATGCACTTTGGGAATTATGCACATTGAAAAATATGCACTTTGAGAATTATGCACATTGAAAATTATGCACATTGAGAATTATGCACATTGAGAATTATGCACATTGAAAATTATGCACATTGAAAATTATGCACATTGAAAATTATGCACATTAAGAATTATGCACATTGAAAATTATGCATATTAAGAATTATGCACATTGAGAATTATGCACATAGAGAATTATGCACATTGAAAATTATGCAGATTGTAAAATATGCATTTTGAGAATTATGCACATTAAAAATGATGTACATTGAGAATTATGCAAATTGAGAATTATGCACTTTGAAAATTATGCACATTGAAAATTATGCACATTGGAAATTATGCACATTGAAAATTATGTACAATGAAAATTATGCACATTAACAATTATGCACAATGAAAATTATGCACATTGAAAAATATGCACTTTGAGAATTATGCACATTGAAAATTATGCACATTGAGAATTATGCACATTGAGAATTATGCACATTGAAAATTATGCACATTGAAAATTATGCACATTGAAAATTATGCATATTAAGAATTATGCACATTGAGAATTATGCACATAGAGAATTATGCACATTGAGAATTACGCAGAATTGAAATTATGCACATTCAAAATTATGCACATTGAGAATTCTGCACATTGAAAATTATGCTCATTAAGAATTATGCACATTGAAAATTATGCACATTGAGAATTATGCAGATAGAGAATTATGCACATTAAAAATTGTGGACATTGAAAAATATGCACTTTGGGAATTATGCACATTGAAAATTATGCACATTAAAAATTATGCACATTGAAAAATATGCACATTGAGAATTATGCACATAGAGAATTATGCACATTAAGAATTATGCACATTAAAAATTATGCACATTAAAAATTATGCACATTGAAAATTATGCACATTGAAAATTATGCACTTTGAGAATTATGCACATTGAGAATTATGAACATTGAAAAATATGCACTTTGAGAATTATGCACATTGAGAATTATGCACATTGAAAAATATGCACTTTGAGAATTATGCACATTGAAAATTATGCACATTGAGAATCATGCACATTGAGAATTATGCACATTGAAAATTATGCACATTGAGAATTATGCACATTGAAAATTATGCACATTGAGAATTATGCACATTAAAAATTATCCACATTGAAAAATATGCAATTTTGAGAATTATGCACATTGAGAATTATGCAGAATTTAAATTGTGCACATTGAAAATTATGCAAATTGAAAATTATGTACATTGAGAATTATGCACATTGAGAATTATCAACATTGAAAATTATGCACATTGAGAATTATGCACATAGAGAATTATTCACATTAAGAATTATACACATTGAAAATTATGCACATTGAGAATTATGCACATTGAGAATTATGCACATTGGAATTATGCACATTGAGAATTATGCACACTAAGAATTATCAACATTGAAAATTATGCACATTAAGAATTATGCACATTGATAATTGTGCACATTAAGAATTATGCACATTGAAAATTATGCACATTGAGAATTATGCACATAGAGAATTATGCACATCGAAAATTATGAAGATTGAAAAATATGCACTTTGAGAATTATGCACATTGAGAATTATGCACATTGAAAATTATGCACATTGAGACTTATGCACATTGAGAATTATGCACATAGAGAATTATGCACATTAAGAATTATACACATTGAAAATTATGCTCATTGAGAATTATGCACATAGAAAATTATGCACATTAAGAATTATGCACATTAAAAATTATGCACATTGAGAATTATGCACATTGAGAATTATGCAGAATTGAAATTATGCACATTGAGAATTATGCAGAATTGAAATTATGCACATTGAGAATTATGCACATGGAGAATCATGCACATTGAGAATTATGCACATTAAAAATGATGTACATTGAGAATTATGCAAATTGAGAATTATGCACTTTGAAAATTATGCACATTGAAAATTATGCACATTGGAAATTATGCACATTGAAAATTATGTACAATGAAAATTATGCACATTAACAATTATGCACAATGAAAATTATGCACATTGAAAAATATGCACTTTGAGAATTATGCACATTGAAAATTATGCACATTGAGAATTATGCACATTGAGAATTATGCACATTGAAAATTATGCACATTGAAAATTATGCACATTGAAAATTATGCATATTAAGAATTATGCACATTGAGAATTATGCACATAGAGAATTATGCACATTGAAAATTATGCAGATTGTAAAATATGCATTTTGAGAATTATGCACAATAAGAATTATGCACATTGAAAACTATGCACATTGAGAATTATGCACATTGAGAATTATCAACATTGAAAATTATGCACATTGAGAATAATGCACATAGAGAATTATGCCTATTAAGAATTATACACATTGAAAATTATGCACATTGAGAATTATGCACATAGAGAATTATGCACATTAAGAATTATGCACATTGACAATTATTCACATTGAAAATTATGCACATTGAGAATTATGCACATTGACAATAATGCACAGTGAAAATTATGCACATTGAGAATTATGCACATTGGAATTATGCACATTGAGAATTATGCACACTAAGAATTATCAACATTGAAAATTATGCACATTAAGAATTATGCACATTAAAAATTGTGGACATTGAAAAATATGCACTTTGGGAATTATGCACATTGAAAAATATGCACTTTGAGAATTATGCACATTGAAAATTATGCACATTGAGAATTATGCACATTGAGAATTATGCACATTGAAAATTATGCACATTGAAAATTATGCACATTGAAAATTATGCACATTAAGAATTATGCACATTGAGAATTATGCACATAGAGAATTATGCACATTGAAAATTATGCAGATTGTAAAATATGCATTTTGAGAATTATGCACAATAAGAATAATGCACATTGAAAACTATGCACATTGAGAATTATGCACATTGTGAATTATCAACATTGAAAATTATGCACATTGAGAATTATGCACATTCGAATTATGCACATTGAGAATTATGCACATTGGAAATTATGCACATTGAAAATTATGCACAATGAAAATTATGCACATTAACAATTATGCACAATGAAAATTATGCACATTAGGATTTATACACATCGAAAATTATGCTCATTGAAAATTATGCACATTGAGAATTATGCACATTGAGAATTATGCACATTGAGAATTATGCACATTGAAAATTATGCACATTGAGAATTATGCACATTGAAAATTATGCACATTGAGAATTATGCACTTTAAGAATTATGCACATTGAGAATTATGCACATTGAAAATTATGCTCATTAAGAATTATGCACATTGAAAATTATGCACATTGAGAATTATGCACATAGAGAATTATGCACAATGAGAATTATGCACATTGAAAATTATGCACATTAAGAATTATGCACATTGAGAATTACGCAGAATTGAAATTATGCACATTCAAAATTATGCACATTGAGAATTATGCACATTGAAAATTATGCTCATTAAGAATTATGCACATTGAAAATTATGCACATTGAGAATTATGCAGATAGAGAATTATGCACATTGAAAATTATGCACATTGAGAATTATGCACATTGAAAATTATGCACATTGAGAATTATGCACATTAAAAATTATCCACATTGAAAAATATGCAATTTTGAGAATTATGCACATTAAAAATTGTGGACATTGAAAAATATGCACTTTGGGAATTATGCACATTGAAAAATATGCACTTTGAGAATTATGCACATTGAAAATTATGCACATTGAGAATTATGCACATTGAGAATTATGCACATTGAAAATTATGCACATTGAAAATTATGCACATTGAAAATTATGCACATTAAGAATTATGCACATTGAAAATTATGCATATTAAGAATTATGCACATTGAGAATTATGCACATAGAGAATTATGCACATTGAAAATTATGCAGATTGTAAAATATGCATTTTGAGAATTATGCACATTAAAAATGATGTACATTGAGAATTATGCAAATTGAGAATTATGCACTTTGAAAATTATGCACATTGAAAATTATGCACATTGGAAATTATGCACATTGAAAATTATGTACAATGAAAATTATGCACATTAACAATTATGCACAATGAAAATTATGCACATTGAAAAATATGCACTTTGAGAATTATGCACATTGAAAATTATGCACATTGAGAATTATGCACATTGAGAATTATGCACATTGAAAATTATGCACATTGAAAATTATGCACATTGAAAATTATGCATATTAAGAATTATGCACATTGAGAATTATGCACATAGAGAATTATGCACATTGAAAATTATGCAGATTGTAAAATATGCATTTTGAGAATTATGCACAATAAGAATTATGCACATTGAAAACTATGCACATTGAGAATTATGCACATTGAGAATTATCAACATTGAAAATTATGCACATTGAGAATAATGCACATAGAGAATTATGCCTATTAAGAATTATACACATTGAAAATTATGCACATTGAGAATTATGCACATAGAGAATTATGCACATTAAGAATTATGCACATTGACAATTATTCACATTGAAAATTATGCACATTGAGAATTATGCACATTGACAATAATGCACAGTGAAAATTATGCACATTGAGAATTATGCACATTGGAATTATGCACATTGAGAATTATGCACACTAAGAATTATCAACATTGAAAATTATGCACATTAAGAATTATGCACATTAAAAATTGTGGACATTGAAAAATATGCACTTTGGGAATTATGCACATTGAAAAATATGCACTTTGAGAATTATGCACATTGAAAATTATGCACATTGAGAATTATGCACATTGAGAATTATGCACATTGAAAATTATGCACATTGAAAATTATGCACATTGAAAATTATGCACATTAAGAATTATGCACATAGAGAATTATGCACATTGAAAATTATGCAGATTGTAAAATATGCATTTTGAGAATTATGCACAATAAGAATAATGCACATTGAAAACTATGCACATTGAGAATTATGCACATTGTGAATTATCAACATTGAAAATTATGCACATTGAGAATTATGCACATTCGAATTATGCACATTGAGAATTATGCACATTGGAAATTATGCACATTGAAAATTATGCACAATGAAAATTATGCACATTAACAATTATGCACAATGAAAATTATGCACATTAGGATTTATACACATCGAAAATTATGCTCATTGAAAATTATGCACATTGAGAATTATGCACATTGAGAATTATGCACATTGAGAATTATGCACATTGAAAATTATGCACATTGAGAATTATGCACATTGAAAATTATGCACATTGAGAATTATGCACTTTAAGAATTATGCACATTGAGAATTATGCACATTGAAAATTATGCTCATTAAGAATTATGCACATTGAAAATTATGCACATTGAGAATTATGCACATAGAGAATTATGCACAATGAGAATTATGCACATTGAAAATTATGCACATTAAGAATTATGCACATTGAGAATTACGCAGAATTGAAATTATGCACATTCAAAATTATGCACATTGAGAATTATGCACATTGAAAATTATGCTCATTAAGAATTATGCACATTGAAAATTATGCACATTGAGAATTATGCAGATAGAGAATTATGCACATTAAAAATTGTGGACATTGAAAAATATGCACTTTGGGAATTATGCACATTGAAAATTATGCACATTAAAAATTATGCACATTGAAAAATATGCACATTGAGAATTATGCACATAGAGAATTATGCACATTAAGAATTATGCACATTAAAAATTATGCACATTAAAAATTATGCACATTGAAAATTATGCACATTGAAAATTATGCACTTTGAGAATTATGCACATTGAGAATTATGAACATTGAAAAATATGCAATTTGAGAATTATGCACATTGAGAATTATGCACATTGAAAAATATGCACTTTGAGAATTATGCACATTGAAAATTATGCACATTGAGAATCATGCACATTGAGAATTATGCACATTGAAAATTATGCACATTGAGAATTATGCACATTGAAAATTATGCACATTGAGAATTATGCACATTAAAAATTATCCACATTGAAAAATATGCAATTTTGAGAATTATGCACATTAAAAATTGTGGACATTGAAAAATATGCACTTTGGGAATTATGCACATTGAAAAATATGCACTTTGAGAATTATGCACATTGAAAATTATGCACATTGAGAATTATGCACATTGAGAATTATGCACATTGAAAATTATGCACATTGAAAATTATGCACATTGAAAATTATGCACATTAAGAATTATGCACATTGAGCATTATGCACATAGAGAATTATGCACATTGAAAATTATGCAGATTGTAAAATATGCATTTTGAGAATTATGCACAATAAGAATAATGCACATTGAAAACTATGCACATTGAGAATTATGCACATTGAAAATTATGCACATTGAGAATTATGCACTTTAAGAATTATGCACATTGAGAATTATGCACATTGAAAATTATGCTCATTAAGAATTATGCACATTGAAAATTATGCACATTGAGAATTATGCACATAGAGAATTATGCACAATGAGAATTATGCACATTGAAAATTATGCACATTAAGAATTATGCACATTGAGAATTACGCAGAATTGAAATTATGCACATTCAAAATTATGCACATTGAGAATTATGCACATTGAAAATTATGCTCATTAAGAATTATGCACATTGAAAATTATGCACATTGAGAATTATGCAGATAGAGAATTATGCACATTAAAAATTGTGGACATTGAAAAATATGCACTTTGGGAATTATGCACATTGAAAATTATGCACATTAAAAATTATGCACATTGAAAAATATGCACATTGAGAATTATGCACATAGAGAATTATGCACATTAAGAATTATGCACATTAAAAATTATGCACATTAAAAATTATGCACATTGAAAATTATGCACATTGAAAATTATGCACTTTGAGAATTATGCACATTGAGAATTATGAACATTGAAAAATATGCAATTTGAGAATTATGCACATTGAGAATTATGCACATTGAAAAATATGCACTTTGAGAATTATGCAGAATTGAAATTATGCACATTGAGAATTATGCAGAATTGAAATTATGCACATTGAGAATTATGCACATGGAGAATCATGCACATTGAGAATTATGCACATTAAAAATGATGTACATTGAGAATTATGCAAATTGAGAATTATGCACTTTGAAAATTATGCACATTGAAAATTATGCACTTGGAAAATTATGCACATTGAAAATAACGCACATTGAGAATTATGCACATTGAAAATTATGCTCATTGAAAATAATGCACATTGAGAATTATGCACATTGAAAATTATCACAATGAATATTATGCACATTGTAAATTATGCACATTGAGAATTATGCACATTGACAATTATGCAGATTGAAATTAATGCACATTAAAAATTATAAATATTGAGAATTATGCACATTGAGAATTATGCACATTGACAATTATTCACATTGAAAATTATGCACATTGAGAATTATGCACATTAAGAATTATGCACATTGAGAATTATGCACAATGAAAATTATGCACATTGAGATTTATGCACATCGAAAATTATGCTTATTTAAAATTATGCACATTGAGAATTATGCACATTGAGAATTATGCACATTGAGAATTATGCACATTGAAAATTATGCACATTGAGAATTATGCACATTGGAAATTATGCACATTGAAAATTATGCACAATGAAAATTATGCACATTAACAATTATGCACAATGAAAATTATGCACATTGAAAAATATGCACTTTGAGAATTATGCACATTGAAAATTATGCACATTGAGAATTATGCACATTGAGAATTATGCACATTGAAAATTATGCACATTGAAAATTATGCACATTGAAAATTATGCATATTAAGAATTATGCACATTGAGAATTATGCACATAGAGAATTATGCACATTGAAACTTATGCAGATTGTAAAATATGCATTTTGAGAATTATGCACAATAAGAATTATGCACATTGAAAACTATACACATTGAGAATTATGCACATGGAGAATTATCAACATTGAAAATTATGCACATTGAGAATTATGCACATAGAGAATTATGCCTATTAAGAATTATACACATTGAAAATTATGCACATTGAGAATTATGCACATAGAGAATTATGCACATTAAGAATTATGCACATTGACAATTATTCACATTGAAAATTATGCACATTGAGAATTATGCACATTGACAATAATGCACAGTGAAAATTATGCACATTGAGAATTATGCACATTGGAATTATGCACATTGAGAATTATGCACACTAAGAATTATCAACATTGAAAATTATGCACATTAAGAATTATGCACATTGATAATTATGCACATTAAGAATTATGCACATTGAAAATTATGCACATTGAGAATTATGCACATAGAGAATTATGCACATTGAAAATTATAAAGATTGAAAAATATGCACTTTGAGAATTATGCACATTGAGAATTATGCACATTGAAAATTATGCACATTGAGAATTATGCACATTGAGAATTATGCACATAGAGAATTATGCACATTAAGAATTATACACATTGAAATTTATGCACATTGAGAATTATGCACATAGAGAATTATGCACATTAAGAATTATGCACATTGACAATTATTCACATTGAAAATTATGCACATTGAGAATTATGCACATTGACAATAATGCACAGTGAAAATTATGCACATTGAGAATTATGCACATTGGAATTATTCACATTGAAAATTATGCACATTGAAAATTATGCTCATTGAGAATTATGCACATTGAGAATTATGCACATTGACAATAATGCACAGTGAAAATTATGCACATTGAGAATTATGCACATTGGAATTATGCACATTGAGATTTATGCACATCGAAAATTATGCTTATTGAAAATTATGCACATTGAGAATTAAGCACATTGAGAATTATGCACATTGAGAATTATGCACATTGCAAATTATGCACATTGAGAATTATGCACATTGGAAATTATGCACATTGATGTAACGAACTGTTACAATTAGTCCAACGGGGAATGAATTTATAAAGTTTAAAGATTTGAAATTCTCTTAAGATTTTCTGAGACGCATGCCAGTGACCTTGCAAGAAGGTATCAAATCTCCCCGCTGACTAATGGTTACGACATCCGGTGTATTTGGAGTCGCTCTGCACGGAAACGACAATTTCATTCTCTTAAAATCAAAAGAGGAAAATTAAAATTAATAAATCTAACTTCTACATGTAATTATGTAATAATTATGTTATGTCGTGGCGCCACGTATAAGAAATTCATGTCATGCATTTTCAGATTATTTACGCTATGTCATGTCAGTATAAAATTAATTTAAGGGATTAAAGGGATAAACGTTAACTAATAATCATTTAAGTAATGTCCCTAGGACTGAGACTAGAAAAAGGGCCAAACTAAAGGATAGACATAGAATTTTGATACGACTCGCGACGTACTTCTTACTTCTTAGATTCCAGCCTCTTACTCCCCCTTCCACTCCACGCAAAGCACGTGCTGTGTGCATCCACGCAGAGCACGTGTTCCTTTGACAGCTCGCACCCAAACAAGAGAATAACCAGTCCAACACCCATACAAATTCCTAACAAAATATTCATTTTTTTTTAAAAGAAAATAAAAACCCAGATTTGCTGTACATTGTGCCATTGAACTATGTTATATAGTGATATATATATATATCGTTATGTAGGACAATTGAGCCATACAATGCCTCCAAATTGCAGCGGTGTCAATGACACTGTCTTGCAAAATTATATGAATAAGAAATTCATATATTTTTACGCTGAAAACTAAAATGCCGCACTGTTAACTAACAGCGCAAGTGCTCGTTCAAGCCATGGCGAAATAAGTTGATTGCAAATGCAAGTCAACAAAAATTTGTAAAATCACACCTAAGCAGTTCAATGGCCGCGGTGCACACGACCCTTTTCTTTTCTTCCTTTTACGAGCTCATCAATTTCACCACAAATATTCCCCACCTGATCCCTACCAATGTCCGAATTAAGAAGTGCTAAACTATAAAAGAAAAAATTCAATAATAAAGCAATGCAGTCTTGTCGTGTCTTCACACGGGTAATTTTATTGTTTAATTACGGACCTTCTGCCCGTCAATTAAGATTTTCCAATATCGGAATTGGTTGCGTCTTCACTACTTTACGAAATTAAAGTAATTAATTTATTCTTTTCTTTCAAAATTTAAGTGTAATAGCGTAAAACGTCCTCTTTCATTTAATTGCGGATTTGATTGGTTGACGTTAAGTTGACAATTAGTATAATAACTAAGTGATAAGGAGCCAAAGGCAGTGTTAATAAACTAATTGTCAAAAGCCGCGATTGATTTATTGAGTGCATATCTTTCGCGAGGACAATTTACTACACGAGTAAAAATCAACGGAATTTTCGATTAATAAAATAATCGAAAGGTTCAATTACTTTGGCCCATTGAAAAATCAGTCCTAGGAGCATCCCTTGATCGAATTTTCAAATGGTAGTTATAACCATCTACTACAGTAATAGTGAGTAAAACAAATGAGCAATTGTATCGTTCCAATTGATGTCTTTGTAAGCTAAGGTTAAGAAAAGGAGTTTTTGAATAAATGTATAAAAGGGGAACAGTGTTATTTTTCTACCAGGTAACACTGGGCAAAACCTACCCCCAGTAGAGAATTTCCGTCCCATAAAATAAAAACGGATTCATAAAAGGATCCGGTTTACTGTTGCTCCGAATAATTTAATTGTTTTATTTCTGGTAACTTGTTTAGCGATATCCATAGATTTCAATCAAAATAATAAATAACAAAATATTCTTCCGCTCGTAACAGTAAAATGGTGGCAGCGGTGGGATAATTCTCGCGTTTTGCCACCCCCTTTAAAAATTTTATTCAAAAATTCAAGGTTAGAGCTTTAATTAGCTCAACCCCAAAGTTACACCAGAAAATCAGAGCTTTCGCTAGCTCGATTTTCCTCTTTTTATTCTTTTAGAAAATCAGAGCTTTTATTAGCTCGATTTTCTCCCTTTCCTTCAGATCAAAAAAAATTATCGTATGAGCTTTAACTAGCTTTACTTTAATTTTATCTTTCCAGAAAATTAGAGCTTTATTTAGCTCAATTTTCTCCCCCTTTCTAAATAAAATTATTGCCGAGTTTTAATTGGCTCTACTTTAATTTTATCCCTTTTAGAAAATCAGAGCTTTTATTAGCTCGATTTTCTCCATTTTCTTTAGATCAAAATTATCGTATGAGCTTTAACTAGCTTTACTTTAATTTTATCTTTCCAGAAAATTAGAGCTTTATTTAGCTCAATTTTCTCCCCTTTTCTTTAAATAAAATTATTGCCGAGCTTTAATTAGCTCTATTTTAATTTTATTTCTTTTAGAAATCAGAGCTTTCATTAGCTCGATTTTCTCTCTATTTTCCGATCAAAATTATCGTTTGAGCTTTAATTAGCTCCACTTTAATTCTGCTTCACGAAATAGTTGATTCCAATTTCACTTACCTGGACAAATGCATTCCTAGATTGGATAAAGAAAAGTGCAATTCGTTCCTTTCTGACTTACCATGTGTAAACCTTTGACGAAATCTGTATGTGTGAGTAAAGAGGCACCTTGGCCAACTTTTGCAACTATCCCCCCTCTTCCTGGAGCAATCCCTTTAGCCGTGTTTTTGAACAGACGTGCAGTCGAGAATAATAATAACGAAAACGCCTATGATACCGATGATAGCGACATTACTGACGCTACGACTGTATTATATCGCTCTGATGACAGTGACGTGGAGGTGCTAAATTAAAAAGGTTCAAGTGTGAAATATGAATAAAAACCGTAAAGTTAGACGCGCTGGTAACAAAATTCAGCAGTTACGAAAAAACGCAAATTCAGTTCCAACTCCGGAAAAAATTGCATCAAATGAAAAACTCCCTGAACCAGGTACGGAAATTAGGGAGTTAAAAAGTTTGGAGGAGTTCAGCAATTTTTTTGAATCATTATTGAATCAAGCTCAGACTGTTATTGATAAAAATAAAAAATAAGGACAGTTGTGCGGGTTCCCCTTACTTTCAGGGTCATTTAGGATACATGCTACTTGCTTAATTGAATTAGCATTTTGTCAGTTTACCACGGTGTACTAACATTCAAAATTGTTAATAATTAGAACATAATGATTTCGCATTGATTGAATATCTCAGCGGAGCTTAAATTAAGCTCAAGAATAAACTGACTGATTTAGTGATAGTATTAAGTACTTACCTTGTTGTGTGTGAACATTTAAAACATTTAAAACCTAGTGCCTTACATTGTCAATAATTAATTCAATTCCACTCTCCCTTTACCCCACCTTTCTCACGCTTGAGAATGGTAGCTAATGCGATCTTTCCACAAGAACTGTGGATAGAATTGACCAATAAATTGAAAGAAGCGGAGAATCATTGCGAACAAATTTCCTTTTGTAATTTTGCATTAACCCGACAAGTGGAAGACCTAGAAAAACGTGTGAAGTTTTTGTCTCTACAATTAACCACGCTCTCCGAATCCAACAAGGATATGCTCCAAATTATTGACAAATTGAATGCAAAACCTGACAAAACAACCAGCGAAATTCTTGGAAATTTGTAAGAACTTAACTTTGAGTAACCAATGTCGACAGGGTCAAAGGACAACTTTTTCGAGATCCCCACGGAGCAACCAAACCCATTGAGTAGTCGACTAGAAGCCTTGTTCGACAGGCTAGAACAGACGGGCAAAAACTGCCTCGAATTGGGAAAAAGAACAAAGGATTTGTTCAAGGAAATCAGGTCTACTCATCGCCAGAGATTAGACGTCGAGAGTCAAACTACGCGATTGCAGGAAATTGTTAAAAAGTTGAATGAAACCTAAAGGTCAATCAACTACATATTCGACTAGCGGAAAGTAATATAGAAGATATTGGAATAATTATATAGCATCTTAAACAAGTATATTCCGTGGTGGCGGAATAGTTTAATTGTATTAGTAGATCAAATTAGTGAAGTACATTGTCTGACTCAACTTGAGGCAATTCAATTCAACTCAACCGAAGATGACGGAAACTCCAAATGCAAGTATCCGAAGCGGATACGTCCCGAACGTGGAATTGGCAGCTACCCTTACAACAAATGCTGCAATGGCCTCCATGATGGAGTACATGATTGTCCAACAAGGAACGCACCATATTCCTTTCTTTGACGGCCGGAGTCCTCCCCTGAGAGAGTTTTTACAGGATATTACAAATGGTGCTGTGTACATGACCCCCACCACCGAGCCAGGTTTCGTAAAAGCTGTGCTCAGTAAGCTCAGAGGACCCGCCAGAGAAAGCGTTAGAGACAAGAGCTTTCCCAAATTAGATGATTTAGTAGTCCACTTGAAGAAGAGGTTTTCTTCCCCAAAATCCTATCAGTGGTACCTAGACGCGATTGCAAAACTTCGGATGAAGCAAACGGAAACCGTCAGTGACTACAACGACAGAGTACAAGGATTAATTAGTGGTGCAAAGCACGCACTCGAAGAAAAGTACCCTGGCAATGTTACCGACTCTACTGTACCTCGTAGTAAGATTATGATGATCCCTGTCTGTGATTTCGCCTTGGATTCATTCATCAGAGGACTGCCAGCTGAGATCTCCGCGCACGTAGACACGCGTCGACCGATGACGCTTGCACAGGCGTTAGAATTCGCCCTTCATGCAGAAGAAAAGGAGTTCTATGCAGAAAATACTAGGTCAACGTCCTACCGAATCTCACGAGATCGGGAGTCGCACTCACAAGATTCCATGGAACACCCTCGAGGAAATCATGACGGCAAGGGCCGGCACACAGATCACAAGGAGAATAACAGGGCATCCCTTCCGAATATAGGAACTCCACAATATCCTGCAATGCCGCCTTTTCCACCTATGTACTATCCTTACAGTCCCTATCACGGATACCCGCCATACCCTCCTTTTCCCCCTTATGCCCCTCAAATGAAGGAACAGTACAAGGCCGGGAGCTCTGTATCCCCCAGGTCACCTTCCCCAGGGCCGCAAAAGAATTTAAACTCCCCCATGATTCGTCGAACAGACGCGACGACGAATCTTCCACAATCCGAGCGTCCGAAGAATGTACAGTTCGCCCCAGCAACAGTAGAATCCTTAGAGCAGGAACCACGCCCGAGGACTCCCCAGTCGTAGAATTAACGGCTCCAGAATTCAATCACCCTAAGGCAACATTCATGGTGGACCCAGGATCCGACTCAAATTTAATAAAACTACGAGCTTTAAAAAAACAGCTTATAGTGAAAACCCACAACCAAACAGTGATAACTGGAATCACGGAACATCCAGTAAATACCTTGGGATCGGTAGAATTAACATTGCCGAACAACAAGGCCGAATTCTACGTGATAAAAAATTCTTTCCCTATCACAGCAGATGGCATTCTAGGAAGGCCATATTTAAGAAAAGAACAAGCAGAAATTTCGTTTCGACACAATACTTTAGTGACAATATCGGAACCAACTTCACCTAAGCCCTTCGTGGATAAGGAATCCCTGGAGGCAATGAAAGAATTAAAAAAGGAAATAAAACCTTTCAAACGAGTATTGAGCATCAAAGCCCGCACTAGACAGCCGATATCGATTGACACTTCTACAAGGGACCTTTCTGTGGGTTATCTTCCCAAAATAAACACCCCACAAGGACTTTATCTCGGGGAAGCATTGGTGAATAATCACAATGGAAAATGTCACGTGATGGCAATCAACACCACCGACGAAGACATTCAATTCGAATTGCCTCCCCAAGAATTAATTCCCTTCGATTTTTATAAGTTCCCAGGAGAGGAATCTTCCGACTCAGAGTCGGAAGAAATACAACAGGAAATTAGTAAAGATTATGCAGACAGAGTAAAAAGAGTTAAGTCAGCTCTCCACACAGCACATCTGTCAGAAGAAGAAAAGAAATATGTGTTGAAATGGGTTGAGGATTTCGCCGATATTTTTCACCTCAATGGAGAGAAATTAACGTGCACTCACTTAATTCAACACAGAATTCCTACCACTGACGACAAGGTGATCCATCGAAAGCAATATCGGAGACCTCATGAAGCTACAGAACAGATCGACGCTCAGATAAAAAAGCAGCTTCAGGCAGGACTAATAAGCGAATCAAACTCGCCCTATAACTCTCCCGTGTTGATAGTACCAAAAAAACTAGACAGCTCAGGTGAGAAAAAGTGGAGGGTAGTAATAGACTATCGCGCCCTGAATGAAAAAGTAATAGGGGATGCTTTTCCTCTACCAAACATTTCAGAAATTTTCGACCGCCTGGGTTCAGCACGATACTTTACTGTGTTCGATCTAGCATCTGGTTTTCACCAAGTGGAAACTCACCCGGATGATCGTCCAAAAACCGCATTCACAGTTGGCAGAAATCACTACCAGTACGACAGGATGCCCATGGGCATCAAAAATGCGCCACCAACTTTTCAACGATTATTAAACGGAGTCCTTACAGGGATGCTAGACGCAGAAGCATTCGTCTACTTGGATGATATTATTATCCACTCGCAAACGCTAGAAGAACACGATCGTCGTGCTCGACGATTATTCACGCGACTGAGAGGGGCTAATCTAAAACTCCAACCAGATAAATGCGATTTTATGAAAAAGGAAATTGCCTACCTAGGTCATATTATAAGCGAAGAAGGAGTCAAACCAAATCCGATGAAAATATCTGCCATTCGCCACTATCCTCGACCAACCACCCCTAAGAACATAAGGCAATTTCTAGGACTCTCCGGGTACTACAGAAAATTCATTCCTGATTATGCCGCTCTCGCAAAACCATTAGTAGAGCTCACAAAAAAATGTGTGAATTGGGAATGGGGACTACCTCAGAAGCGCAGTTTCGCCAAATTGCGAAAGTACCTCTGTAAGGAGCCTCTTTTGCAATATCCCAATTTCACGAAAATCTTTAAACTTACCACAGACGCTTCTGAATATGCCATGGGAGCAATACTGACTCAGGAAACAGATGGAGTCGATTTCCCTGTAGCATACTACTCAAAGATCTTCGGCGACTGTGAACAAAGGTACCCCAAGGCCGAGCGAGAATGCTTAGCTGTGTTGTACGCAGTTGAACATTATCGACCTTACCTATATGGGCGTGAATTCATATTGGCCTGCGATTTCGAGCCAGTGCACTGGATTACCACTGTACTTAATCCAGGTGCAAGACTATCAAGGTGGCGATTACGACTCAAGGACTACCAATATCAATTTGAGTATCGCCAAGGAAAATTGAATAGGGGAGTGGAAGCTCTCTCTGGGAGACCTGAGGAACAAAAAATTACAGATGAATTCAGTGACTTCTCTGATTCGGATGCCTCGGACTTTCCTCCAGATACGAAACCAGGAGAACAGACATCTTCAAAAAAGAAGCCAAGGGAAGTACTAAGGGCCCTACCCATTGTATCGGCTCAAATACGTGAAGAACTAAGTGACGAAAGTGATCAAATGGAAACTCTGTACAGGGCATTGCCAGTAACTCGACTTCAAACCAAGAAGCGGGAAGAACGACAAGATCCAAAACCATCGGCATCTAAGACTGAGCTTACGAGTAACGAGAAGAAACCGCCCATTTCAGTGTTAAAAAGGCCCACTGTGAATCCACTTCGAAGAACGAAATCGGACTCTGCTGACCGAAAACTGCCCCCAATTCCAAAAAAGGCATCTATCCCCATAAGGAATAAAGTTCCCTCTCGTGAACTCCTCAGACGACCAGTCGGCCGTCCGAAGAAAACCGAAGCCAAATCAGCAGCAGAGAAACTAATTAACAACGAAAAAATCGTGGAATTAGATGAGAGTCCTATTGCTACCAGGCTTCGAAAACGCACTCCCCCACCAATCAGAGAGAAGGATTCATCCACCTCGTCAGATGAGTCTACCTCCAGTTTTAGAGAGGCAGAAGACTCAGATCCTCCTGTATTCAGGAAAACGCGAAGTCTGTTACCAAGTTACGAACCTCACTTGCCGAAAAAAGAAAATAAGGTTCGATTCGATTCGGACCCAACAAAAATACCCTACTCCGAGCCAGTGCCCCTTTTGACGAATGATTCGTATTGCGATGTCTATATAGACGGAGCTTGTGTCGGAAACGGCGGAGATGAAGCAAAGGCCGGAATTGGAGTGTGGTTTGGTCCCCATCATCCTTTAAATGTTTCTCAAATATCGACCGGACGACAAACTAACAATTCTGCCGAGATAGAAGCTGCTATCGTAGCCGTACAAAAGGCAAGAGGAGCCGGTGTGAACAAACTGAGGATCCACAGTGACTCGAAGTTTCTTATCGAATGCGTCACCGAATGGATGCCTAGATGGGAGAAAAATAATTGGAAAACAACCAGTAACAAACCAGTTCAAAATCGGGTAGAGCTAGAAAGACTAAAGGAAGCCATGCTTCCTCTAGAGGTCATTTGGGAGCATGTCCCTGCACATCAAGGGGACCAAGGCAATGAAATGGCCGACCAATTGGCCCGAGGGGCTTTATGCCCCGATTTTAACCCCCAACCCGAATTCGAGCAGGTATCTGAAGGGGAAATTCAACCAGAAGACAACGTAGTGGTTGTCCCTTGTGTTTCACAAGAGAGTGAGTATAGTACGGACGAAGAAGCCTCGAGAACGGACAACAAGGAAAGTCCTAAAAGGCAAATACGACAGTCAATTGCAAATTTTAATGAATCTCTAAGGCGTAGAGGATTTGATCCTAGTGACAACACTTACGCATGGGACTATGAAGGAATAAACAACCAAAAAACCCATGTGTCTGAGGGCGAATCAGATGAGGAACTCTTGGAAGCCTTAAAGTCACACGATCCATGTCAACAATATTCCGACGAAGTATTTTCTCGCCGCGTCAAGAACTTTTTAAAAATTTATGAAGATCAACCAGACACAAGACTAGAAGATTGCGATGATATAGACAGTAGTGAAGAAGATGAGAGACGAGATCAGTTAACGGAGCTCCAAAAAGGATTCAGAAACAAAGCTCCGAACACCATTGTACAAACTCCTGGAATGGATTTTAATCCAGGGGCACAATCCACACCCCTGTGTTTGGGGATTGGCGCCCCATCAAAAAAAGCGGACATAAAACCCCGGAAGATTTGTGTCTCCGAAGAACCAAGGTCCCCATTAGAGCAAGAACCCCAGTTTACTCTTCTTGATCATCATTTGCAATTCGAGGAACAGCAGGGATCCCCTCGAATTGAAGAAAAAGAGAAAGAGTCGGTAGTTTCAATTCTATGGACCGAATCACTAACCTACCGAAGAAGTAATTATGCACATTTCCTAGCGGAAGATTGCGAACCAGTTGACACAATCAGCAAGCTCCTGATTGCAACAGGACATCTGGATTTGCAAGAAATAAATGAGAATCGACCAAAAATCGGACAAATTTTCGTAACACCGAATGGACGCTACAATACCTATTCCATGATCGTAAAACGTAAACACCAAGACCAAGTTGATTGGACGAACGTAAAACGTGGACTAGAGGGCCTACAAATCGCCCTGATGCGTGGTAATCAAAGGAATTGTAGAATTGCCAATTCCGGCGATTTACTCGGCAATCTCCCCCAAAACTACATGACGAAACTCGTAACAAGTATATTCCGTGGTGGCGATATATCTATCGACTTATGCCACGGAAAAATCGAAGTTCCACCTGCAGAAAATAGGCCGGGAATTATACGAGAATTCCATAAAAGTCTCGCAGGAGGCCATAAAGGAATCACTAAAACATACCGTAGAATTCGAGAGAGGTATACGTGGCCAGGATTACGAGACGAAGTCACTGATTATATTCGAAACTGCAAAAGTTGTCTCGAGAATAAGTTGGTTAGGGCACGAACACGTGAGCCTATGGTAATTACGGATACCCCGGCGGAACCATTTGATAAGGTGTCATTGGACACGGTGGGAAAACTACCCACCACACCTAATGGAAACAGGTATATACTGACAATGCAAGATAATTTCAGTAAATACTGCATTGCCATACCTCTCCCCGATATTAGGACCACCACTATAGCGCACGCAGTGGCGAACCATTTGATTTTCAAACATGGAGCCCCCAGGTGCATCCTCACCGACAGGGGAGGAAGTTTCATTAGTACACTAATGAGGAAGTTAGAGAAAATTTTCCAGATCAAACAGATCACAACCTCGGGATATCGTCCCCAAACAAATGGATCCCTCGAAAGGAGTCACATTGTGCTCACGGATTATATCAAACATTACGCCGATGAATTCGATGATTGGGACCAATTACTCCCATGCGCGATGTTTGCATACAACTCCTCGGTGCACGAAGCGACCAATTTCACACCATTTGAATTAGTTTATGCCAAAGTACCCCGACAACCTAGTGCTTATCCTCAAGGACCTGAACTGGAAACCTATGGGTCCTATCTACGGGATTTAATCATAAGAATTAATGAAATTCGGAAAATGGCCGCCAAAAATCTGATCACTGCTAAACAGAGGTCAAAGAAGTATTATGACCTGAAGGCAAGACCTCTTGCCGCGAAGGTGGGAGATACGGTTTATACGTATAAGGAAGTGCGTAATAATAAATTTGACAAAAGGGCCGATGGTCCTTTTACCATTATTGGCTTTACAGAAAATCACAACGTGATCCTTGAAGATTGCGATGGAAAAAGGGTGGTAAAACATAAGGACAAGGTCCTGCCTACACATTGCTAGCAAGACTAGCAACGTGTTTATTAATTTATTATTAATATCTTTTAATTTCAGGTTAACCTCGTCACGATGATCATGCTCTATGTAATTGTCCTTGTCATCACCAGTATCTGCGGAGGAAGGACGAATCCGGAGGAGGAAGGTTATCGAATCACCACGTTGGCCGGGAATCCTGGAGTCTACTACGAGTACGGAGGTTTCCTGCGACTGTCCACATCGAACTGGCGAGTAGCAGTCTTCCTGGATGTCAATAAGCAGATCGATTGGCTGACTCAGCTGGAAAGAAAGAAGGAACATCTCACGAGTACATGCCAAACAACTAGCAAGTGGTGCCCAATATTTATTGATAAACATAATTGGGAGGATCACTGGATTTCAGCCCACGAATTACGCCAAGAATTGATCACGCAAGTTTCCGAATTGAGTCATGTAGAAAAAGTCGTCCCTACTCAGCTACCAAGAAATGTCAGGAAGCGAAGGAGCGTACCTTGGTTTGGCTTCATAGGTAAACTAGCCAGTCCCCTTATTGGAACTCTGTCTTATGACGACGGTGAGCAGATCGATCATTCGATACAGGAGCTGAATGCAGCACAAGCTAACCTCTCGCATCTAGTGGGCCGGCAGACCCACGTTGTGAGGGCCCAGTTGGATGCGCTACACCAGAAGGCACTAAATCATGAAGAAAAAATAAATCAGTTACACGAGCAGCTGACGGAACTTGCATCGAAATTGGATGGATCCGGAATGAATCCAGCGGAGCAACAATACGTCGATACTCTATATGATGCTCTGAACATAGTGAAATTAGGACTCACACATTATATCAAGACCAGCCATCGAATCCTGGATGTAATACAGTCAGCAAAACGAGGACAGCTTCATTCGGCCCTTATCGCCAATGAGCAGGTGACACCCATTCTTAGGGATATTCAAGACCATCATCCGGATTCAACGTTACCCACGCAAGGACCTAACGTTAGCATTCAAATGTTAGCTGAAATTTCGAAAACATCTTTCCTAATAGATGGTGATCATCTAAAGATCCTCGTAGACATTCCCCTGGCCGATATTACGGAATACAGACTATACCGAATACATCCCCTGCCGGTTTTTCAACAGATAATCAACAATAAAAACGGAAGAGCATCAGTAGTATCAGACTATGACTACGTGGCCCTAGATAGGGACCGAAGAACATATATTCTTGCCCAGAAAGAAGAGGTCAAGGATTGCTTGAAAGCACCTAAGTTTCTACTTTGCAACAATGGCCTCATAACACGTGAGCTATCACATCCAGCTTACGAAGTACAGTTGCTCTTGGAACCATCAACAGAAGCATTAAAAAAGGCCACGATTCAGCTGGACTATCACGAACAAACATTCTGGAAGAAACTAGGAACCATTGGAGGATGGCTATATTCTGCACCTAATAATGTCTCAGTCGACATCCAGTGTCTATCACAAAAGCGGAAAACAGTGCAACTCACAGGCACCGGACTCCTACAACTCTCTACTGGATGCCATGCCCGAACACGGGACATCACTCTACCTGCCGTTCCTATGACTGGAGGAACAACAGAAATTATTTACGAAACTAGGATAAATCTAAGCCTTCCATTAATCTCACCCATATTAAGAAGTGTGGAACCAACCCTTCTAGGCAATAACGAATGGAAATTGCAGAATGGTGAATCAGAGGACGAACGAGAATTTTATAAGAACTCCGAGACACTGGACGAACTGGAACAACGTCTGTTTGAATTATCTGCTCAACGTCAAGAGCGGAATCATCAAAATCTGTGGTCACATGGAATCAACATCGGAATCCTAATTGGAATATTACTTCTAAGCACAGTAATATTCTGCGGCAGAGGATTCATCCACCGAAGGAGAGCCAAAACAGAGGGCAGGGTCAACCTATGTCAACTCGAACGACCTCTGCCCCAAACTCGGACACAATTGGCAGCCGTCATCACCCCAGCAGGCGCTGTAGATCATAGCGGCATTCACAACGAGTCAAGTAACAACCCGGAAGATGTCGCAGACGGAGAGACAACGTGCCGAACAGAGCGGAAGGACGTATTGGAAATCCCACCACAATTAATTTTGTAGACAAAGGTAATCACAATACGATAAAATATATCTGTAAAAGCAAGGTCAACGACTGGAATGTACCGGAAACAGTTAGTAAAACTAATTAAGGTCACCCCCCCCCGTTCCTCTCTTTTGACCCTGTCTCTGTTTTACCTTTTAATCTTTTCCCAATTCATTTGTCCGGTGAAACAAATAATTGATACTACTAATAAGAAAAATTTTAAAATCATACTGATAATTATAATTAAGGAAAGAGAGTAGATTAAAACAAAGTAATGATGGTAATAATTTCAATTGGATTACATTTAAATTTTAATTAAAAAAAAAAAAAAAAGGAATTCAAGTAGTACATCAAAATTTTAACAAATTAAAAGATAAAACTAAGTCCGATTGGAAGGAGAAAAAAAAAAAAATCTCTAAAAAACCAAAAATAGACGGCAAATTATGAAATAGAATAAGAGAAAAGGGATAGGCGTATATTTATAAAGACCAGGTCAGTGATCCGGTATCCCTATTCTTCCTCACATGGTGGCTCCGTGGACCATCAAGGTACCCAATTATTGCTCCTCTGAAAAAAAAAAAAAAAAAAAAAAAAAAGAAGGGGTTAAAATTAATAAATAAATAAGTAAATAATGATGAATGTAAAAGCCTCATTTATGTTCCACTCACCAATTCCCAAAAACTAAGTTGATCCACATGGTCCTTTGCTAACCAGCGAGATTGTTGGATAAACAGTAGAGTTAATTTCTTGTCGTCTGGGTAGACCCCTTCTACCGGAGGAATAGACGGTAGATTCGCGAAATTACTGAAAATAAGGGAATAATCAAAATACGCTCGAACTCGGAAGAATATTGTGTAGATAATGAGCCTACACCGTTAGAATGCTAAATAAGAAAAACATGTGTAAATTATAATAAAAGAAACTGATTAATTGTTTTACAACAACTTAATCTCATTAAATAAGCCTTCCCCCCCCCCTTTTTGTTCGTTTGCTTTATCATACAACATACTTACATTCTAAAAACACGGTCCCCCATTCTGACCCTTAGTTCATCAATGTTGAGCTTCCTGAGGTGCGTAAATTCTTTCTAAATCAAAAAAAAAAAAAAAAAAAAGGGGAAATGAAAACAAAATTAATACATACTAAAACGCGAATCATTAGCTCTCGTTAATTGCAAGTGCACAGATATCAAAATGGGAAGAGAAGTTTCTCCCCTTCCTATTTATCTTTTGTAAACTCACCGGCACCCACGAGCAGCGAGCCATCCAACTCTTGGCGCCCCAACTCCAATAAAATTCCAACCTCCATTCCCAATCGGACTGTGGTTTACGGGGGTAGTATTTGGAGGAAATGATGTTCCAGTCCCATAGGCGACCGGGAACATGTGGTCGGATCTTCCTCCAGATCCCTACTTTTATTGATTTTCTGTAATATAACATAATACGTATCGATAAATCTTAGCACCTAATCCTATTTGCAATTTTTGTGTCTAATTGTCATTACCATGATTACAAAAGAAAAGAAAAAAAAAAAAGGGGGTGAGACGGTTCCTTTCACTCACCGTTTTTTTTCAACGGATCGAGATCGCCCGGCGTCCCAATCACTATCGATCTCCGACTCCACTTCAATATCGGTTTCGGTGGTTTCGTCATGGCCGAAGACCACCTTCGTTCGCCAGGTTGAAACTATTAAAGACAGGTAGTGGTTAGACACACATGTCTATTTGTACATAAAGAAGGACCGTCGGGAGGGTGACTTTACAAAAACAATAAAAATTGCTAAATTAATCGAAATCGAATTCCGAATAAATTCAATGTTCTAGTTAAAATTTAGAAAATATGATATTTGTATATAAATTCGATAATTCGGAAATATTCAAAATTTGATTAACAACAATTTCTATAATTTAGAAAATTCAAATAATACAAATATGATATTTGTACTAAAAATCGAGAATTCGAAATCAATGAATTCTCATAAAAATAATAAAATTGTTAAAATAATCGAGATTGAATTCCGAATAAATTCAATGTTCTAGTTAAAATTTAGAAAATATGATATTTGTATATAAATTCGATAATTCGGAAATATTCAAAATTTGATTAACAACAATTTCTATAATTTAGAAAATTCAAATAATACAAATATGATATTTGTACTAAAAATCGAGAATTCGAAATCAATGAATTCTCATAAAAATAATAAAAAATTGCCAAAATAATCGAAATTGAATTCCGAATAAATTCAATATTCTAGCTAAAATTTGGATTAATGCAATTTTAGTTAACTTTGTAAGGTACTAAAATTTTAGAATAAACATTATTGAATGTTTCATGAACCATATTATTATAACGTTAACAATATTATGGTTTCCTTCTTTCTTTCTTTTTACATATGTAAAACTAGAAACGATAAGGGTTAGTCTAATTGTTATTAAAATATAGTGTAAAATTATTGTATATAACGTAATTACGCCAATTAACGATCTAAAGAATTATAAAAGTTATAGATTTTGGGATTACTAATATTGACTAAACGACAAGCCAATAAACGATAATTACGAAAAATCGAGCAGAAAAGCGCTTTGCCCACATTCGTAAAGCAGGCAATATGCATTAGAATACGACCAAACAAAACGCGTGTATGTGCAATTCGAAAAAAAAAAAAAAAAAAAAAAAAAAAAATTCAATTCCAAAATGCAAACATAACTGTAAAAGGTACCACAACAACCATTACCAATTACTAAACTGTGACAGTATATGTTGTGATCATATTAATTGATAAAACTTGAAAATTTTATAACCCAAATATAGCTTAAATATAGTAATTTAAATATAATATGTCGTGACGTGTGAAATGTTGTGTTGGCATTTTGAGAAATATAATGTGCCACAAACGCAATCAAGAGAATGTGTGCATCAACTGAATAATTGTTGACCAACCAACCAATTTTGACAATTGTTTAGTTAATTGTTTTATTATTATAAATGAACTATTATTATAGTATGTAATTGATCAATCAATCGATCAAAAGTAATTCATTATGTATGTATGTGATATGACACATCGGGTGTAAAACTAAAATTGCAAACACAATCAAATTGTAAATTTAACAAAAATTGCACACACAATAATTATAAATTATTAAAAACCGAATTGTTAAAAGATAATCGTAGATGAGTTAATGTCACTTACTTCGTTTCTCCGTCTCAGGCGACGACTTGGGGGGGAGGGGGGGCACTGTGCTCATCCCAGGCCCTGGATCACCTACTCCTTCTAGATGATCATTATCACTTTCTATTAATTCTGACATGTGGTGCACCAAGTCACTACACGCCTCCGCGCGACGAAAATTAACCTCCGGGCTATCACTAATTGTCAAGAGATCCCGAAAACTTCCTATCATCCGACGATACCCCCTACCCCGGGATTGATAAAATTCATGGGCAAAGGGTAGCATTTTTTTCGGATCACTTAGCACTTTTTCCGGATCACTTAGCACTTTTTCCGGATCACTTGACACCTTTTTTTGATCAATTAACACCGCCGGAACATGAGCACCGCGCCCCGCCCACGAATCTCTAATTAAGTGATACATGCTCACCGCGAGAAGAAAGAAGTGAGACTAATTGTATTACGAATACCGTATGCAGAATGCTGGACGCTGCGACACATAATGTATCATTCCCCCCTTCTCTCAGTCAACGCATAAGAGCAAAAGAGAGCATACGTAGGTGGCAATGTTCTAAGAACAAAGAGAAAAAATTAGCAAAGAATGAATTGTCGTCTTTTAACGGTATCGATTCCAAATTTAACCGGTTCGATCAGGGACGACGAAAATTATTCCATGGTGGGTTTGTAACGAACTGTTACAATTAGTCCAACGGGGAATGAATTTATAAAGTTTAAAGATTTGAAATTCTCTTAAGATTTTCTGAGACGCATGCCAGTGACCTTGCAAGAAGGTATCAAATCTCCCCGCTGACTAATGGTTACGACATCCGGTGTATTTGGAGTCGCTCTGCACGGAAACGACAATTTCATTCTCTTAAAATCAAAAGAGGAAAATTAAAATTAATAAATCTAACTTCTACATGTAATTATGTAATAATTATGTTATGTCGTGGCGCCACGTATAAGAAATTCATGTCATGCATTTTCAGATTATTTACGCTATGTCATGTCAGTATAAAATTAATTTAAGGGATTAAAGGGATAAACGTTAACTAATAATCATTTAAGTAATGTCCCTAGGACTGAGACTAGAAAAAGGGCCAAACTAAAGGATAGACATAGAATTTTGATACGACTCGCGACGTACTTCTTACTTCTTAGATTCCAGCCTCTTACTCCCCCTTCCACTCCACGCAAAGCACGTGCTGTGTGCATCCACGCAGAGCACGTGTTCCTTTGACAGCTCGCACCCAAACAAGAGAATAACCAGTCCAACACCCATACAAATTCCTAACAAAATATTCATTTTTTTTTAAAAGAAAATAAAAACCCAGATTTGCTGTACATTGTGCCATTGAACTATGTTATATAGTGATATATATATATATCGTTATGTAGGACAATTGAGCCATACAATGCCTCCAAATTGCAGCGGTGTCAATGACACTGTCTTGCAAAATTATATGAATAAGAAATTCATATATTTTTACGCTGAAAACTAAAATGCCGCACTGTTAACTAACAGCGCAAGTGCTCGTTCAAGCCATGGCGAAATAAGTTGATTGCAAATGCAAGTCAACAAAAATTTGTAAAATCACACCTAAGCAGTTCAATGGCCGCGGTGCACACGACCCTTTTCTTTTCTTCCTTTTACGAGCTCATCAATTTCACCACAAATATTCCCCACCTGATCCCTACCAATGTCCGAATTAAGAAGTGCTAAACTATAAAAGAAAAAATTCAATAATAAAGCAATGCAGTCTTGTCGTGTCTTCACACGGGTAATTTTATTGTTTAATTACGGACCTTCTGCCCGTCAATTAAGATTTTCCAATATCGGAATTGGTTGCGTCTTCACTACTTTACGAAATTAAAGTAATTAATTTATTCTTTTCTTTCAAAATTTAAGTGTAATAGCGTAAAACGTCCTCTTTCATTTAATTGCGGATTTGATTGGTTGACGTTAAGTTGACAATTAGTATAATAACTAAGTGATAAGGAGCCAAAGGCAGTGTTAATAAACTAATTGTCAAAAGCCGCGATTGATTTATTGAGTGCATATCTTTCGCGAGGACAATTTACTACACGAGTAAAAATCAACGGAATTTTCGATTAATAAAATAATCGAAAGGTTCAATTACTTTGGCCCATTGAAAAATCAGTCCTAGGAGCATCCCTTGATCGAATTTTCAAATGGTAGTTATAACCATCTACTACAGTAATAGTGAGTAAAACAAATGAGCAATTGTATCGTTCCAATTGATGTCTTTGTAAGCTAAGGTTAAGAAAAGGAGTTTTTGAATAAATGTATAAAAGGGGAACAGTGTTATTTTTCTACCAGGTAACACTGGGCAAAACCTACCCCCAGTAGAGAATTTCCGTCCCATAAAATAAAAACGGATTCATAAAAGGATCCGGTTTACTGTTGCTCCGAATAATTTAATTGTTT
Organism: Ganaspis brasiliensis; assembly: GCA_037103525.1. Lineage (NCBI taxonomy): Eukaryota > Metazoa > Arthropoda > Insecta > Hymenoptera > Figitidae > Ganaspis > Ganaspis brasiliensis. Next base: position 1,483,921 of record JAZKLR010000061.1, on the reverse strand, counting down.
TATTTCTGGTAACTTGTTTAGCGATATCCATAGATTTCAATCAAAATAATAAATAACAAAATATTCTTCCGCTCGTAACATTGAAAATTATGCACAATGAAAATTATGCACATTAACAATTATGCACAATGAAAATTATGCACATTGAAAAATATGCACTTTGAGAATTATGCACATTGAAAATTATGCACATTGAGAATTATGCACATTGAGAATTATGCACATTGAAAATTATGCACATTGAAAATTATGCACATTGAAAATTATGCACATTAAGAATTATGCACATTGAGAATTATGCACATAGAGAATTATGCACATTGAAAATTATGCAGATTGTAAAATATGCATTTTGAGAATTATGCACAATAAGAATAATGCACATTGAAAACTATGCACATTGAGAATTATGCACATTGAGAATTATCAACATTGAAAATTATGCACATTGAGAATTATGCACATAGAGAATTATGCCTATTAAGAATTATACACATTGAAAATTATGCACATTGAGAATTATGCACATAGAGAATTATGCACATTAAGAATTATGCACATTGACAATTATTCACATTGAAAATTATGCACATTGAGAATTATGCACATTGACAATAATGCACAGTGAAAATTATGCACATTGAGAATTATGCACATAGGAATTATGCACATTGAGAATTATGCACACTAAGAATTATCAACATTGAAAATTATGCACATTAAGAATTATGCACATTGATAATTATGCACATTAAGAATTATGCACATTGAAAATTATGCACATTGAGAATTATGAACATAGAGAATTATGCACATTGAAAATTATGAAGATTGAAAAATATGCACTTTGAGAATTATGCACATTGAGAATTATGCACATTGAAAATTATGCACATTGAGAATTATGCACATTGACAATAATGCACAGTGAAAATTATGCACATTGAGAATTATGCACATTGGAATTATGCACATTGAGAATTATGCACACTAAGAATTATCAACATTGAAAATTATGCACATTAAGAATTATGCACATTGATAATTATGCACATTAAGAATTATGCACATTGAAAATTATGCACATTGAGAATTATGCACATAGAGAATTATGCACATTAAGAATTATGCACATTGACAATTATTCACATTGAAAATTATGCACATTGAGAATTATGCACATTGACAATAATGCACAGTGAAAATTATGCACATTGAGAATTATGCACATTGAGAATTATGCACATTGAAAATTATGCACATTGAGAATTATGCACATTGACAATAATGCACAGTGAAAATTATGCACATTGAGAATTATGCACATTGGAATTATGCACATTGAGAATTATGCACACTAAGAATTATCAACATTGAAAATTATGCACATTAAGAATTATGCACATTGATAATTATGCACATTAAGAATTATGCACATTGAAAATTATGCACATTGAGAATTATGCACATAGAGAATTATGCACATTAAGAATTATGCACATTGAGAATTATGCACATTGGAAATTATGCACATTGAAAATTATGCACAATGAAAATTATGCACATTAACAATTATGCACAATGAAAATTATGCACATTGAGATTTATGCACATCGAAAATTATGCTTATTGAAAATTATGCACATTGAGAATTATGCACATTGAGAATTATGCACATTAAGAATTATGAACATTGAAAATTATGCACATTGAGAATTATGCACATTGGAAATTATGCACATTAAAAATTATGCACATTAAGAATTATGCACATTGAGAATTATGCACATTAAAAATTATCCACATTGAAAAATATGCAATTTTGATAATTATGCACATTGAGAATTATGCAGAATTTAAATTGTGCACATTGAAAATTATGCACATTGAAAATTATGCACATTGAGAATTATGCACTTTGAGAATTATGCACATTAAGAATTATACACATTGAAATTTATGCACATTGAGAATTATGCACATAGAGAATTATGCACATTAAGAATTATGCACATTGACAATTATGCACATTGAAAATTATGCACATTGAAAATTATGCACATTGAGAATTATGCACATTAAGAATTATGCACATTGACAATTATTCACATTGAAAATTATGCTCATTGAGAATTATGCACATTGACAATAATGCACAGTGAAAATTATGCACATTTAGAATTATGCACATTGGAATTATGCACATTGAGAATTATGCACATTGGAAATTATGCACATTGAAAATTATGCACAATGAAAATTATGCACATTAACAATTATGCACAATGAAAATTATGCACATTAGGATTTATACACATCGAAAATTATGCTTATTGAAAATTATGCACATTGAGAATTATGCACATTGAGAATTATGCACATTGAGAATTATGCACATTGAAAATTATGCACATTGATAATTATGCACATTAAAAATTATGCACATTGAGAATTATGCACTTTGAGAATTATGCACATTGAGAATTATGCACATTGAAAATTATGCTCATTAAGAATTATGCACATTGAAAATTATGCACATTGAGAATTATGCACATAGAGAATTATGCACAATGAGAATTATGCACATTGAAAATTATGCACATTAAGAATTATGCACATTGAGAATTACGCAGAATTGAAATTATGCACATTCAAAATTATGCACATTGAGAATTATGCACATTGAAAATTATGCTCATTAGGAATTATGCACATTGAAAATTATGCACATTGAGAATTATGCAGATAGAGAATTATGCACATTAAAAATTGTGGACATTGAAAAATATGCACTTTGGGAATTATGCACATTGAGAATTATGCACATTGAGAATTATGCAGAATTGAAATTATGCACATTGAGAATTATGCAGAATTGAAATTATGCACATTGAGAATTATGCACATTAAAAATGATGTACATTGATAATTATTCAAATTGAGAATTATGCACTTTGAAAATTATGCACATTGAAAATTATGCACTTGGAAAATTATGCACATTGAAAATAACGCACATTGAGAATTATGCACATTGAAAATTATGCTCATTGAAAATTATGCACATTGAGAATTATGCACATTGAAAATTATCACAATGAATATTATGCACATTGTAAATTATGCACATTGAGAATTATGCACATTGACAATTATGCAGATTGAAAATAATGCACATTAAAAATTATAAATATTGAGAATTATGCACATTGAGAATTATGCACATTGACAATTATGCACATTGAGAATTATGCACATTAAGAATTATGCACATTAAAAATTATCCAGATTGAAAAATATGCAATTTTGAGAATTATGCACATTGAGAATTATGCAGAATTTAAATTGTGCACATTGAAAATTATGCACATTGAAAATTATGCACATTGAGAATTATGCACTTTGAGAATTATGCACATTGAAAATTATGCACATTGAAAATTATGCACATTAAGAATTATGCACTTTGAGAATTATGCACATTGAAAATTATGCACATTGAAAATTATGCACATTGAGAATTAAGCACATAGAGAATTATGCACATTAAGAATTATACACATTGAAAATTATGCACATTGAGAATTATGCACATAGAGAATTATGCACATTAAGAATTATGCACATTGACAATTATTCACATTGAAAATTATGCACATTGAGAATTATGCACATTGAGAATTATGCACATTCAAAATTATGCACATTGACAATAATGCACAGTGAAAATTATGCACATTGAGAATTATGCACATTGGAATTATTCACATTGAAAATTATGCACATTGAAAATTATGCTCATTGAGAATTATGCACATTGAAAATTATGCACATTAAGAATTATGCACATTGAGAATTATGCAGAATTGAAATTATGCACATTCAAAATTATGCACATTGAAAATTATGCACATTGAGAATTATGCACATTAAGAATTATGCACATTGACAATTATTCACATTGAAAATTATGCTCATTGAGAATTATGCACATTGACAATAATGCACAGTGAAAATTATGCACATTTAGAATTATGCACATTGGAATTATGCACATTGAGAATTATGCACATTGGAAATTATGCACATTGAAAATTATGCACAATGAAAATTATGCACATTAACAATTATGCACAATGAAAATTATGCACATTAGGATTTATACACATCGAAAATTATGCTTATTGAGAATTATGCACATTGAGAATTATGCACATTGAGAATTATGCACATTGAGAATTATGCACATTGAAAATTATGCACATTTATAATTATGCACATTAAAAATTATGCACATTGAGAATTATGCACTTTGAGAATTATGCACATTGAGAATTATGCACATTGAAAATTATGCTCATTAAGAATTATGCACATTGAAAATTATGCACATTGAGAATTATGCACATAGAGAATTATGCACAATGAGAATTATGCACATTGAAAATTATGCACATTAAGAATTATGCACATTGAGAATTACGCAGAATTGAAATTATGCACATTCAAAATTATGCACATTGAGAATTATGCACATTGAAAATTATGCTCATTGGGAATTATGCACATTGAAAATTATGCACATTGAGAATTATGCAGATAGAGAATTATGCACATTAAAAATTGTGGACATTGAAAAATATGCACTTTGGGAATTATGCACATTGAGAATTATGCACATTGAGAATTATGCAGAATTGAAATTATGCACATTGAGAATTATGCAGAATTGAAATTATGCACATTGAAAATTATGCACATTAAAAATGATGTACATTGATAATTATTCAAATTGAGAATTATGCACTTTGAAAATTATGCACATTGAAAATTATGCACTTGGAAAATTATGCACATTGAAAATAACGCACATTGAGAATTATGCACATTGAAAATTATGCTCATTGAAAATTATGCACATTGAGAATTATGCACATTGAAAATTATCACAATGAATATTATGCACATTGTAAATTATGCACATTGAGAATTATGCACATTGACAATTATGCAGATTGAAAATAATGCACATTAAAAATTATAAATATTGAGAATTATGCACATTGAGAATTATGCACATTGACAATTATGCACATTGAGAATTATGCACATTAAGAATTATGCACATTAAAAATTATCCAGATTGAAAAATATGCAATTTTGAGAATTATGCACATTGAGAATTATGCAGAATTTAAATTGTGCACATTGAAAATTATGCACATTGAAAATTATGCACATTGAGAATTATGCACTTTGAGAATTATGCACATTGAAAATTATGCACATTGAAAATTATGCACATTAAGAATTATGCACTTTGAGAATTATGCACATTGAAAATTATGCATATTGAAAATTATGCACATTGAGAATTATGCACATAGAGAATTATGCACATTAAGAATTATACACATTGAAAATTATGCACATTGAGAATTATGCACATAAAGAATTATGCACATTAAGAATTATGCACATTGACAATTATTCACATTGAAAATTATGCACATTGAGAATTATGCACATTGAGAATTATGCACATTGGAATTATGCACATTGAGAATTATGCACATTGGAAATTATGCACATTGAAAATTATGCACAATGAAAATTATGCACATTAACAATTATGCACAATGAAAATTATGCACATTAGGATTTATGCACATCGAAAATTATGCTCATTGAAAATTATGCACATTGAGAATTATGCACATTCAGAACTATGCACATTGAGAATTATGAACATTGAAAATTATGCACATTGTGAATTATGCACATTGAAAATTATGCAGATTGAGAATTATGCACTTTGAGAATTATGCACATTGAGAATTATGCACATTGAAAATTATGCTCATTAAGAATTATGCACATTGAAAATTATGCACATTGAGAATTATACACATAGAGAATTATGCACATTGAGAATTATGCACATTGAAAATTATGCACATTAAAAATTATGCACATTGAAAATTATGCACATTGAGAATTATGCACATAGAGAATTATGCACATTGAAAATTATGCACATTAAGAATTATGCACATTGAAAATTATGCACATTGAAAATTATGCACATTGAGAATTATGCACATAGAGAATTATGCACATTAAGAATTATGCACATTAAAAATTATGCACATTAAAAATTATGCACATTGAAAATTATGCACATTGAGAATTATGCACATTGAGAATTATGCACATTGGAATTATGCACATTGAGAATTATGCACATTGGAAATTATGCACATTGAAAATTATGCACAATGAAAATTATGCACATTAACAATTATGCACAATGAAAATTATGCACATTAGGATTTATGAACATCGAAAATTATGCTCATTGAAAATTATGCACATTGAGAATTATGCACATTCAGAACTATGCACATTGAGAATTATGAACATTGAAAATTATGCACATTAAGAATTATGCACATTGAAAATTATGCACATTGAAAATTATGCACATTGAGAATTATGCAGAATTGAAATTATGCACATAGAGAATTATGCACATTAAGAATTATACACATTGAAAATTATGTACATTGAGAATTATGCACATAGAGAATTATGCACATTAAGAATTATGCACATTAAAAATTATGCACATTAAAAATTATGCACATTGAAAATTATGCACATTGAGAATTATGCACATAGAGAATTATGCACATTAAGAATTATGCACATTAAAAATTATGCACATTAAAAATTATGCACATTGAAAATTATGCACATTAAGAATTATGCACATTGACAATTATGCACATTGAAAATTATGCACATTGAGAATTATGCACATTGAAAATTATGCACATTAAGAATTATGCACATTGAAAATTATGCACTTTGAGAATTATGCAGCATTGAAATTATGCACATTGAGAATTATGAACATGGAGAATTATGCACATTGAGAATTATGCACATTGAAAATTATGCACATTGAGAATTATGCAGAATTGAAATTGTGCACATTCAAAATTATGCACATTGAAAATTATGCACATTGAGAATTATGCACATTAAGAATTATGCACATTGACAATTATTCAAATTGAAAATTATGCACATTGAGAAGTATGCACATTGACAATAATGCACATTGAAAATTATGCACATTGAGAATTATGCACATTGGAATTATGCACATTGAGAATTATGCACATTGGAAATTATGCACATTGAAAATTATGCACAATGAAAATTATGCACATTGAGAATTATGCACATTGACAATAAAGCACAGTGAAAATTATGCACATTGAGAATTATGCACATTGGAATTATGCACATTAAGAATTATGCACATTGGAAATTATGCACATTGAAAATTATGCACATAAAGAATTATGCACATTGAGAATTATGCACATTGAAAATTATGCACATTAAGAATTATGCACATTGAGAATTATGCAGAATTGAAATTATACACATTCAAAATTATGCACATTGAGAATTACGCAGAATTGAAATTATGCACATTCAAAATTATGCACATTGACAATTATGCACATTGAAAATTATGCTCATTAAGAATTATGCACATTGAAAATTATGCACATTGAGAATTATGCAGATAGAGAATTATGCACATTAAAAATTGTGGACATTGAAAAATATGCACTTTGGGAATTATGCACATTGAGAATTATGCACATTGAGAATTATGCAGAATTGAAATTATGCACATTGAGAATTATGCAGAATTGAAATTATGCACATTGAGAATTATGCACATTAAAAATGATGTACATTGAGAATTATTCAAATTGAGAATTATGCACTTTGAAAATTTTGCACATTGAAAATTATGCACTTGGAAAATTATGCACATTGAAAATAACGCACATTGAGAATTATGCACATTGAAAATTATGCTCATTGAAAATTATGCACATTGAGAATTATGCACATTGAAAATTATCACAATGAATATTATGCACATTGTAAATTATGCACATTGAGAATTATGCACATTGACAATTATGCAGATTGAAAATAATGCACATTAAAAATTATAAATATTGAGAATTATGCACATTGAGAATTATGCACATTGACAATTATGCACATTGAGAATTATGCACATTGAGAATTATGCACATTAAAAATTATCCAGATTGAAAAATATGCAATTTTGAGAATTATGCACATTGAGAATTATGCAGAATTTAAATTGTGCACATTGAAAATTATGCACATTGAAAATTATGCACATTGAGAATTATGCACTTTGAGAATTATGCACATTGAAAATTATGCACATTGAAAATTATGCACATTGAGAATTATGCACATAGAGAATTATGCACATTGAAAATTATGCAGATTGTAAAATATGCATTTTTAAAATTATGCACATTAAGAATTATGCACATTAAATACTATGCACATTGAGAATTATGCATATTGAGAATTATCAACATTGAAAATTATGCACATTGAGAATTATGCACATAGAGAATTATGCACATTAAGAATGTAACAGTTCGTTTATTTAATTATAATTTATTTATAATAAATTTAATGGCCTGAGGTGGAGTCAGTAAAAAAAACAAGTTCTGGGTATAAAAAGATTTATTTTATCACTCAGTTGAAAAGTCGTCGTAATAACATCAACATCAGTCTTGATCCTTACATCTTGCGGCGTTTACATATCGTATAATCAACTAGATTCGTATTTTGTACAGTGAAATAACATTATGAATTTCCGGTGGAATTAACCCCTTCGTAGACACTGAGTAAGTATTAAATTTAACTAAATAAGCCTCGTATAACGAATTAAACTAATATTATCCTTATCTCTTTTGCAGGTACAACGTTGGGAGTTCTACGGTGGAAACGCGTTCATCACGCGTACCTATGAGTATATCACATTCGTGTTACGATATCACATATTCTCGATATGAATAAATTAAAAATCTCTTTTTCCTTTAGGATAGAAAAAGTCTCCGGTGGAAACGCTCTCGTCGTCCACATTGGGTGAGTATCCAACTAAATTAACTACGCATCATATAACAAACTTAAATTAATTTCCTCTTTCTTTCTTCCTTTTACAGGTACAACGTTTGGCGTTCCACGGTGGAGGCGCATTCATCACAAGTAAGTATCAACGCATCGCGTTCGTATTACTATCGTAAATAAATTCTCTATCTATCTAATTTAATAACTTCATTTTTCCAGAATTGACTTCACGACTTCGCGATGGAAACCCACTCTTCGGAAAGTAAGTATCGCGTTAAATTAATGTCGGTATTTTACCTGCTTCCAGCTTTAATGTCGCGGGGCTCACCGGTGGAGATTTGCTCTCGTAGGAGGTAAATCGCAAAAAACAAAAATATATGTATCTAATAAAATTCATAAGATAAACTAAACGTTTCTGAATTCAAAATCACAGGTTCACCGGTGGAGACTCGCTCACAGAATAGTTAAATCAAAAGTATAAATGTAAAAAAATAACTAAACATTCCTTTTCTCTAGGTACAAAAATAAACACTGGTGGAATTACCCTCACTGAATTAAGAAATAAAAATTTTAGTTGAGGAATCGAATGATGCTCAACTGGCGATATATTCTCGCTGGAATTACACTCACTAAATTTAGAAACAAAATTTTCTTTCAGGTCTTTCACTATGGTTCTCGGTGGAAACCCGCTCGTCGAAACAAAGGGGGTTCTATTGTCAATTTTAATCACTCGCGAACACGGGGCGTTGATGATGATCCAGTAGCTCCTCGGCAATCGTAGATCCAGTGGCGTGTCGCGTAGGGACCGTGTCTTTGTTTCCGGTAGCCTTTCGGCGTACACCGGAGAAATAAAAAATACAAAATAGGGAGGGGTGTCTCAGCAGCCTTACGGCGTACACTGAGACTTAATGAGTTCGACCGGGAAATCAAAGCCTTGCGGCGTGCTCGATTTCTCCGGGTTTACTCACCATGATGGTTCTCTGCTGTTGCACTGGATCACTCATTGAACAGCCGTGCGTAGAGTTGCTGACTAGAGGACTGGATTCTCTCTGCTTGCCCTCGGCTCCTCACCGACCCTGGTTACTGACTCCTCCTACTTGTTACGAGTAGACTTCTCCAGGCTGATCGGCCTCGAGTCGGAGCGTGTCTCGGCAATTATAGCCTACTTCTTCGAACTCTCCTGTGAGTAAACATATTGCTCACCGGTACAACGCTCTCTCTTATTGTGATCAGGAACCCTGTTTAAAGCCTCAGGGCCCCGATCTTCAGTCATCCGAGCCGGTCCTGAGCTCTCGACGTCGTATGTGGCGCATTTTTCTACTGGCGAAGTATAGGTCCGCCACATTGTCCCTTCTATTTTGGTGAATCTGGGCCACACCTGGAGGTCATCAAAATCTCTTATATCTTCGTTATTATTTTCATGTGCTTCCTCAATATCCCGTTTTTCTAGGTTAGAGATCATAATTTCCAGAATGTCATCTTGGGTTTCCTGGTTTCCTTGAAGATTTGATGATTCCATCAACCTTTTTCTTTCCGTCTCTAGGGCCATTACACGCTGAGGGTCCATTGGTCTAATTCTCCTTCTGTCGTTTCGTTGCGGATTGTTCTCTGGAATGTGAGTTCCTCTGATAATGTTCCTTGCCTCTTCTAGGGCCGGTTTAAATCCCACATGGCTTCGGGCGTATGTGCCCTTACTCTTTCTTTCCAATTTAAGCGGTAGATCATCGGTAGCCGCCTTGTGTACCACCATTCCCTTCTTTTTAGGCTTCTTCTTTTTCGTGCTTAATGTTCTTGGTGTTCCTTCTTTAAACTTGACTAGAGGATCCACGACTCTAAAACATACTGGTAGCGTCCTAGATGCTTGAATGCAGACCTCCGCTCTTGCTCGGAAATGTATTCCACAGGTCATTGTGGACTGGTCCACCTGAAACAAAGAAAATTGCATAGAAATCTAATTTTTTGGGTAGTATCTTTTTATGTCCTTTCTATTAAACATTTCCCTTTCCTTTCCCGATTTTGGTTCCCTCAAAAAATACGCATGTTTCCCCTTTAATACTTCAACTTCAAATGGTCCCTCATATACGGCCATGAATTTAGCACACTTTTTTAACAATTTATTTGATAAGTTACAGGTTTTCACCAAAACTAGATCACCGACATTGAACTGCTCTGGCTCGATCGTCTTCCTATTCCTAGAGGTCCGAATCTCCCCTTTTTTGCGTGAGCGTTCTTGTGCCCATAGAAGTTTCTGGTCGTGTGGAAACTCGTCCTTACACCCTTGTGATCCTTTCGGAATCCACTTACTCCAGAATCTGGTTGGCGTTTTTCCTGTCATTAATTCAATTGGTGTTAATCCAGTCGAGTCATGTTGAACTTCATTAATGATGTCCTCAACGGTTTGAAGTTGTTCAAACCATCCACTGTGTTTCTTACCGATTAGTAGAACTCTGAGGAATTTTGATATTTCTCGATTCGTCCTTTCCACTAGATTTGCTTGTGGATGTCTGATGGAAGTTAAGGTATGTCTTATACCTTCTTCCGCTAACTTGTCTTTTCACAGGTTGTTGGTGAATTGAGTGCCGTGGTCTGTGACGATATACTTAGGCTTGCCGATGTCAGGAATATATTCCTTGAAAATTTTTGTCAAAGTGTTACGGGTCGTTTGTGTTTTTAAAGCGTACATCTTGACGTGTTTCGTAAAACCATCTAACACGACCAAAACATATCGAAAACCTAAACGTGCGGTGGGCAGTGGTCCATAAAAATCTATGAAAATGGTTTCCAACGGATACTTTATGTCTATGTTTTGAGGAGAGGGGGTAGAATTTATGTTTGAATGTTTGTTTCTTTGACAGATTCCACATTCTCGCAATTTTCTTTTTATTTTTCTCAAGAGATTCGGTACGTAAAAATCTTCATTGATTATCATTAGGCATTTCTCAGCCCCTATGTGGGCATAGGATTCGTGTGTGTGTTCGATTATTTCATCGGTAAGCGTGTTTGGCAGAAAAATTTTCCATTGTCCATTGATTTTTTTGTTGACGATTCCCTTTTCTACCTTGTATTTATCACTCGGTCCTATGCCTTCCTTTATGGCTTTAGTAGTCGGATCCTTACCTTGCTCAATTTCTAGACTAATTAGCTTTCCTTTGAGTTCCTGAAGTCTCTCCTTTTGTATGACATATAGTTCGACTCTATTCATTATCATAGCTTGTTCATCTCCACCCACATATCTACTCAAAGCATCAGCTGCTGTATTTTCCGTACCCGGACAGTATTCGGCATTTACGTTGAAATCTTGGATGGCTAGTGTCCATCGCATTAATCTGCCGTTCAACCATTTGCACGACTTAAGGAAAGTTAATGGGGCATGGTCGGTCTGATGAATGATTTCTCCACCCAGTAATAAGTTCCGATATTTTTTCAGAGACCAGACTAAGGCCAACAACTCCTTTTCTGTAGTTGTATAGGAAATCTCTGCTGGTCGTAGAATTCGACTCCCGCAGACTAGTATTAAATTCTCACCCTTGTTGTCTTTCTGGTAAATGATAGTTCCTAAGGCATAGTTACTAGCATCTGTCTGGATCAGAAATGTTTTTTGTAAGTCCGGATGATGAAGCAAAATGTCTTCCTGGAAAAGTGATTTTATTCTTTGAAACGCGTGTTCGTGATCGTCTTTCCATTCCCATTTCTTCCCCTTTCTCAGGAGCTCCAAAATCGGTAACGTTTCTTCTGCCACCTTGTTGCTAAATTTTGAACTAAAGTTGATTAACCCCAGAAAACCTTGTAATTGTTTTTTGTTTTTTGGTGTGGGAAAATCTCTGATAGCTTGTACTTTTTCAGGATCGGGACTTATCCCTTTATCTGATATAATGTGTCCTAGAAAAGTTGTTTCGGTTTTATTAAACTCACATTTTTTAAAATTTAATGTGACGTTATGTTTTTCCAATTCCTTAAACACTTCTTCCAAATCCATCAAATGCGTTTCTTCCGATTTAGAAGTCACTAATAAGTCATCTACATATTGTACAATGCGCCGGATGACTTTTCTCAGGACTCGATCCATTCCGCGAACTAGCGCTGCCGTACTAGTCTTGAGACCAAATGGAGTTACGTTGTAGACGTAACACTTCCCTTTGTATAGGAAAGCGGTGTATTTTCTTGACTCCTCATCTAGTGGCACCTGCCAAAAACTTAGATTTAAGTCCAATCTTGAAAATATCCTCATTCCTCGGCATCGATTGAATAAGTCTTCCATCTTTTTAGTTCCTTCGTGGTCATCCTCTAACGCCCTATTGAGATTTCTTGCATCAAGGCATAGACGAATATTCCCATCCTTCTTGGGCACCACTACCAGAGGATTTACATAGGGGCTGTGTGCACGGCTGATGATTCCCCATTCGATCATTTTTCCGATTTCCCTCTCGATTTCTTCTTCATATTTCAAAGGCGTTGGATAAGTTATTGGTCTTAGCAAATCTTCATTCTTTATTTTTAATGAGTGCTGGTAACATCCAATTCTACCTGGCTTTGTGTTAAATATTTTCCTATATTTATTGATTAAAGCCTTGTATCGGGGTCTCATCTCTGGCGTTATTTTTTCATTTTCCTCCAATTTTCTGTCAATTTCGTCATCTTGAATTTCACCGTCTGAGATAATATACAATACGTTTAGACCTCTCGTTTCCTTCATTTTCATGGGGATGAGGTATTTTGTTCCCTGATGGTTGATTCCCAGCATCTCCTGGTCCAGATCTATATTACCTTTTAATGGTTTAAGAATGTCCAATCCCACGATGCAGTTTTTTGTTAATCCTGGTATCACTATATAATTGTGCTGATTTTCATACCCCTGAATCCGCGTTTTTACGAATACTTGCAGTTTCAGTCGAATTGGTCTTCCACCGGTGGCTCCCACGGCTGTGATGCCAGTCAGTGGTAATGTGGGATTTCCCCGCAAATGTTTTTCGTAAATTTCTTCAGAGACGCAGGATATCTGACTCCCACTATCTATTAAAGCACTGATTGTTGCATTGTCTAATGTTAATTTAATTGTTGGACACAGGTGGCGATGGGTCTCCGGATGTTCTTCGGATGTCAACTCTTCTCTCCATTGGAATGTATTTATTATAAAGCATCCTTCTACCGTGTCGTCAGATTCTTCTGAGGACACGGAATTTATTAGTTTTCCTGGTTTGTGTCTGGATTTTCTTCTGATGCTTCTACTTCGTCCTCTGCCTTAATCTCTTGGATACTCAGAACTTTAAGATCTCTTTGTGTGGTTGGTCTATTTTTCTCTGGGTTTCTCCAGTTCTCTCTTCTATCATTTTGATTCCGCTCTATCTCCGGCCTTTTTGTCCTCCAATTGTATCGGGCTTCGTTCGAATCTTGTCTTTTGATATTTACAGGTCCTGCTCTATCAAATCTTTCAAGCAACTCGAGAAATTCTTCCAATTCTTGTATCTGTCGGCCAAGCACCGCCGTGCGGATTTCTTCGTTCAAATGTCGCGACAACTTATATATTATGTCTCTATTAGAAGGTGCGGCGTCTAAATATTTAGCGTCTCGGAAAAACTTTAGGACATAGTTGGTCATTGAGCTGTTTTCAGATACTTGATAATGACCGAATTCTAATTTTGTTCTAATTTCATGTTGGATTGTTTCGTTCCAAAATCGTTTCTTGAACTTTTCATAGAAACTGTTAATATCATCGTTATTCGATTTAACTAGGTCCCACCAATCCCTGGAGGAACCCTTCAAACAACCATTTAACACATATTGTGTCTGCTCTCTTCCTGGGTTGATTGCAGCCCAAAAGTCTTTAAGCTCTTCAATGAACTTCGTAGGTGAAGTGCCGTCCGTAAATATAGGATTTTTTGAATTCACGCTCATCCTCTGGACTGCTTCAGCTTGTGGGGCTGCAATATTTCTTTCTAGATTTCCTAGTCGTTGCTCCACTGTGCTCTGTCTTGCATTCAAAGCTCTTCGATTTTCGTCGTTGGTTCTCATCACGGTCTCATTAAGTTCTAATATTCTTGAGCAAGTGTTATCCATCTGATTAGCAACAGCGGCTACTCGTGTATCATTTTCCTCTCTTGCTGTTCTAATTTGTTCCGAGATTTGTATATTGAGACGAGTCTCAGCATCTTCCACTTCTTCTTGTATCCTGGCATTGGTCCGTGTTAATCGCTCATCGACTGAATTTAAACGTATATCAATTTCCTGAAATTGGCGGCGAAATCGTGCAAGTTCATCCCTGATCTCTTGAATTTCCGTATGAATCCTGCGGTGATCATGATTAGGTTCTTCTCCTCGTGCGTTATTCTCTGCTCTTAATAACTCATCCGCGAGGTTGGTTTCGGATTCTGTTCCTGTGGTCCTTGAAAATGCTCTGGGGTTTCTGGGTAGGTTATAATCCTCGGCCCCGTCAATTGTAGATCGGGTTTCTTGTCTGGTCTCTTCCGAGTCCCTTACTTCTGATGTACTACCTTTCTTCTTTCTTCCTCGACTCCTCGTTCCTTCCCCGCCTTCCGCCATTTCACCTTTTTGATCGTTCGAATAAACTTTGCTTCGTATACACTCTATTTGCTCCCCTCAGGCCCCACGTTGGGCGCCAATGTAACAGTTCGTTTATTTAATTATAATTTATTTATAATAAATTTAATGGCCTGAGGTGGAGTCAGTAAAAAAAACAAGTTCTGGGTATAAAAAGATTTATTTTATCACTCAGTTGAAAAGTCGTCGTAATAACATCAACATCAGTCTTGATCCTTACATCTTGCGGCGTTTACATATCGTATAATCAACTAGATTCGTATTTTGTACAGTGAAATAACATTATGAATTTCCGGTGGAATTAACCCCTTCGTAGACACTGAGTAAGTATTAAATTTAACTAAATAAGCCTCGTATAACGAATTAAACTAATATTATCCTTATCTCTTTTGCAGGTACAACGTTGGGAGTTCTACGGTGGAAACGCGTTCATTACGCGTACGTATGAGTATATCACATTCGTGTTACGATATCACATATTCTCGATATGAATAAATTAAAAATCTCTTTTTCCTTTAGGATAGAAAAAGTCTCCGGTGGAAACGCTCTCGTCGTCCACATTGGGTGAGTATCCAACTAAATTAACTACGCATCATATAACAAACTTAAATTAATTTCCTCTTTCTTTCTTCCTTTTACAGGTACAACGTTTGGCGTTCCACGGTGGAGGCGCATTCATCACAAGTAAGTATCAACGCATCGCGTTCGTATTACTATCGTAAATAAATTCTCTATCTATCTAATTTAATAACTTCATTTTTCCAGAATTGACTTCACGACTTCGCGATGGAAACCCACTCTTCGGAAAGTAAGTATCGCGTTAAATTAATGTCGGTATTTTACCTGCTTCCAGCTTTAATGTCGCGGGGCTCACCGGTGGAGATTTGCTCTCGTAGGAGGTAAATCGCAAAAAACAAAAATATATGTATCTAATAAAATTCATAAGATAAACTAAACGTTTCTGAATTCAAAATCACAGGTTCACCGGTGGAGACTCGCTCACAGAATAGTTAAATCAAAAGTATAAATGTAAAAAAATAACTAAACATTCCTTTTCTCTAGGTACAAAAATAAACACTGGTGGAATTACCCTCATTGAATTAAGAAATAAAAATTTTAGTTGAGGAATCGAATGATGCTCAACTGGCGATATATTCTCGCTGGAATTACACTCACTAAATTTAGAAACAAAATTTTCTTTCAGGTCTTTCACTATGGTTCTCGGTGGAAACCCGCTCGTCGAAACAAAGGGGGTTCTATTGTCAATTTTAATCACTCGCGAACACGGGGCGTTGATGATGATCCAGTAGCTCCTCGGCAATCGTAGATCCAGTGGCGTGTCGCGTAGGGACCGTGTCTTTGTTTCCGGTAGCCTTTCGGCGTACACCGGAGAAATAAAAAATACAAAATAGGGAGGGGTGTCTCAGCAGCCTTACGGCGTACACTGAGACTTAATGAGTTCGACCGGGAAATCAAAGCCTTGCGGCGTGCTCGATTTCTCCGGGTTTACTCACCATGATGGTTCTCTGCTGTTGCACTGGATCACTCATTGAACAGCCGTGCGTAGAGTTGCTGACTAGAGGACTGGATTCTCTCTGCTTGCCCTCGGCTCCTCACCGACCCTGGTTACTGACTCCTCCTACTTGTTACGAGTAGACTTCTCCAGGCTGATCGGCCTCGAGTCGGAGCGTGTCTCGGCAATTATAGCCTACTTCTTCGAACTCTCCTGTGAGTAAACATATTGCTCACCGGTACAACGCTCTCTCTTATTGTGATCAGGAACCCTGTTTAAAGCCTCAGGGCCCCGATCTTCAGTCATCCGAGCCGGTCCTGAGCTCTCGACGTCGTATGTGGCGCATTTTTCTACTGGCGAAGTATAGGTCCGCCACAAGAATTATACACATTGAAAATTATGCACATTGAGAATTATGCACATAGAGAATTATGCACATTAAGAATTATGCACATTGACAATTATTCACATTGAAAATTATGCACATTGAGAATTATGCACATTGAGAATTATGCACATTGGAATTATGCACATTGAGAATTATGCACATTGGAAATTATGCACATTGAAAATTATGCACAATGAAAATTATGCACATTAACAATTATGCACAATGAAAATTATGCACATTAGGATTTATGCACATCGAAAATTATGCTCATTGAAAATTATGCACATTGAGAATTATGCACATTGAGAACTATGCACATTGAGAATTATGAACATTGAAAATTATGCACATTGAGAATTATGCACATTGAAAATTATGCAGATTGAGAATTATGCACTTTAAGAATTATGCACATTGAGAATTATGCACATTGAAAATTATGCTCATTAAGAATTATGCACATTGAAAATTATGCACATTGAGAATTATGCACATAGAGAATTATGCACATTATGAATTATGCAGAATTGAAATTATACACATTCAAAATTATGCACATTGAGAATTATGCACATTGAAAATTATGCTCATTAAGAATTATGCACATTGAAAATTATGCACATTGAGAATTATAAACATAGAGAATTATGCACATTGAGAATTATGCACATTGAGAATTATGCACATTAAAAATTCTGCACTTTGAGAATTATGCACATTGAAAATTATGCACATTAACAATTATGCACTTTGAAAATTATGCACATTGAGAATTATGCACATTTAAAATTATGCACATTAAGAATTATGCACATTGAAAATTATGCACATTGAGAATTATGCACATTAACAATTATGCACTTTAAAAATTATTAACAATGAAAATTATGCACATTGAAAATTATGCAGAATAAAAATTAAGCACATTGACAACTATGCACATTGAAAATCATGCACATTAAGAATTATGCACATTGAGAATTATGCACATTGAGAATTATGCACATTGAAAATTATGCACATTAAAAATTATGCACATTGAAAATTATGCACATTGAGAATTATGCACATAGAGAATTATGCACATTGAAAATTATGCACATGAAGAATTATGCACATTGAAAATTATGCACATTGAAAATTATGCACATTGAAAATTATGCACATTGAGAATTATGCAGAATTGAAATTATGCACATAGAGAATTATGCACATTAAGAATTATAAACATAGAAAATTATGTACATTGAGAATTATGCACATAGAGAATTATGCACATTAAGAATTATGCACATTGAAAATTATGCACATTAAAAATTATGCACATTGAAAATTATGCACATTGAGAATTATGCACATAGAGAATTATGCACATTAAGAAATATGCACATTAAAAATTATGCACATTAAAAATTATGCACATTGAAAATTATGCACATTGAGAATTATGCACTTTGAGAATTATGCACATTGAGAATTATGCACATTGAAAAATATGCACTTTGAGAATTATGCACAATGAAAATTATGCACATTGAGAATTATGCACATTGACAATAATGCACATTGAAAATTATGCACATTGAGAATTATGCACATTGCAATTATGCACATTGAGAATTATGCACATTGGAAATTATGCACATTGAAAATTATGCACAATGAAAATTATGCACATTGAGAATTATGCACATTGACAATAATGCACATTGAAAATTATGCACATTGAAAATTATGCACATTAAGAATTATGCACATTGAGAATTATGCAGAATTGAAATTATACACATTCAAAATTATGCACATTGAGAATTATGCAGAATTGAAATTATACACATTCAAAATTATGCACATTGAGAATTATGCACATTGAAAATTATGCTCATTAAGAATTATGCACATAAAGAATTATGCACATTGAGAATTATGCAGAATTGAAATGATACACATTCAAAATTATGCACATTGAGAATTATGCACATTGAAAATTATGCTCATTAAGAATTATGCACATTCAAAATTATGCACATTAAGAATTATAATCATAGAGAATTATGCACATTGAGAATTATGCACATTAAAAATTCTGCACTTTAAGAATTATGCACATTGAAAATTATGCACATTAACAATTATGCACTTTAAAAATTATGCACATTGAGATTTATGCACATTTAAAATTATGCACATTGAGAATTATGCACATTGAAAATTATGCACATTAAAAAGTATGCACATTAACAATTATGCACTTTAAAAATTATTCACAATGAAAATTATGCACATTGAAAATTATGCATAATAAAAATTAAGCACATTGACAATTATGCACATTGAAAATCTTGCACATTAAGAATTATGCACATTGAGAATTATGCACATTGAGAATTATGCACATTGAAAATTATGCACATTGAGAATTATGCACATTAAAAATTATGCACATTGAAAATTATGCACATTGAGAATTATGCAGAATTGAAATTATGCACATAGAGAATTATGCACATTAAGAATTATACACATTGAAAATTAAGCACATTGAGAATTATGCACATAGAGAATTATGCACATTAAGAATTATGCACATTGAAAATTATGCACATTAAAAATTATGCACATTGAAAATTATGCACATTGAGAATTATGCACATAGAGAATTATGCACATTAAGAATTATGCACATTAAAAAATTATGCACATTAAAAATTATGCACATTGAAAATTATGCACATTGAAAATTATGCACTTTGAGAATTATGCACATTGAGAATTATGCACATTGAAAAATATGCACTTTGAGAATTATGCACATTGAGAATTATGCACATTGAGAATTATGCACATTGAAAATTATGCACATTGAGAATTATGCACATTGAAAATTATGCACATTAAGAATTATGCACATTGAGAATTATGCACATTAAAAATTATCCACATTCAAAAATATGCAATTTTAAGAATTATGCACATTGGGAATTATGCAGAATTTAAATTGTGCACATTGAAAATTATGCACATTGAAAATTATGCACATTGAGAATTATGCACTTTGAGAATTATGCACATTGAAAATTATGCACATTAAAAAATATGCACATTGAGATTTATGCACATAGAGAATTATGCACATTGAAAATTATGCACATTAAGAATTATGCACATTAAGAATTATGCACATTAAGAATTATGCAGAATTGAAATTATACACATTCAAAATTATGCACATTGAGAATTATGCACATTGAAAATTATGCTCATTAAGAATTATGCACATTGAAAATTATGCACATTGAGAATTATAAACATAGAGAATTATGCACATTGAGAATTATGCACATTGAGAATTATGCACATTAAAAATTCTGCACTTTGAGAATTATGCACATTGAAAATTATGCACATTAACAATTATGCACTTTGAAAATTATGCACATTGAGAATTATGCACATTTAAAATTATGCACATTAAGAATTATGCACATTGAAAATTATGCACATTGAGAATTATGCACATTAACAATTATGCACTTTAAAAATTATTAACAATGAAAATTATGCACATTGAAAATTATGTAGAATAAAAATTAAGCACATTGACAACTATGCACATTGAAAATCATGCACATTAAGAATTATGCACATTGAGAATTATGCACATTGAGAATTATGCACATTGAAAATTATGCACATTAAAAATTATGCACATTGAAAATTATGCACATTGAGAATTATGCACATAGAGAATTATGCACATTGAAAATTATGCACATTAAGAATTATGCACATTGAAAATTATGCACATTGAAAATTATGCACATTGAGAATTATGCAGAATTGAAATTATGCACATAGAGAATTATGCACATTAAGAATTATGCACATTGAAAATTATGTACATTGAGAATTCTGCACATGGAGAATTATGCACATTAAGAATTATGCACATTGAAAATTATGCACATTAAAAATTATGCACATTGAAAATTATGCACATTGAGAATTATTCACATAGAGAATTATGCACATTAAGAAGTATGCACATTAAAAATTATGCACATTAAAAATTATGCACATTGAAAATTATGCACATTGAGAATTATGCACTTTGAGAATTATGCACATTGAGAATTATGCACATTGAAAAATATGCACTTTGAGAATTATGCACATTGAGAATTATGCACATTAAAAATTATGCACATTGAGAATTATGCACATTGAAAATTATGCACATTAAGAATTATGCACATTGAAAATTATGCACTTTGAGAATTATGCAGCATTGAAATTATGCACATTGAGAATTATGAACATGGAGAATTATGCACATTGAGAATTATGCACATTGAAAATTATGCACATTGAGAATTATGCAGAATTGAAATTATGCACATTCAAAATTATGCACATTGAAAATTATGCACATTGAGAATTATGCACATTAAGAATTATGCACATTGACAATTATTCAAATTGAAAATTATGCACATTGAGAATTATGCACATTGACAATAATGCACATTGAAAATTATGCACATTGAGAATTATGCACATTAGAATTATGCACATTGAGAATTATGCACATTGGAAATTATGCACATTGAAAATTATGCACTATGAAAATTATGCACATTGAGAATTTATGCACACTGACAATAAAGCACAGTGAAAATTATGCACATTGAGAATTATGCACATTGGAATTATGCACATTGAGAATTATGCACATTGGAAATTATGCACATTGAAAATTATGCACATAAAGAATTATGCACATTGAGAATTATGCACATTGAAAATTATGCACATTAAGAATTATGCACATTGAGAATTATGCAGAATTGAAATTATACACATTCAAAATTATGCACATTGAGAATTATGCAGAATTGAAATTATACACATTCAAAATTATGCACATTGAGAATTATGCACATTGAAAATTATGCTCATTAAGAATTATGCACATTCAAAATTATGCACATTAAGAATTATAATCATAGAGAATTATGCACATTGAGAATTATGCACATTGGAATGATGCACATTGAGAATTATGCACATTGGAAATTATGCACATTTAAAATTATGCACATTGAGAATTATGCACATTGGAAATTATGCACATTGAAAATTATGCACAATGAAAATTATGCACATTAACAATTATGCACAATGAAAATTATGCACATTAGGATTTATGCACATCGAAAATTATGCTCATTGAAAATTATGCACATTAAGAATTATGCACATTGAAAATTATGCACATTGAGAATTATGCACATTAACAATTATGCACTTTAAAAATTATTAACAATGAAAATTATGCACATTGAAAATTATGCAGAATAAAAATTAAGCACATTGACAACTATGCACATTGAAAATCATGCACATTAAGAATTATGCACATTGAGAATTATGCACATTGAGAATTATGCACATTGAAAATTATGCACATTAAAAATTATGCACATTGAAAATTATGCACATTGAGAATTATGCACATAGAGAATTATGCACATTGAAAATTATGCACATTAAGAATTATGCACATTGAAAATTATGCACATTGAAAATTATGCACATTGAGAATTATGCAGAATTGAAATTATGCACATAGAGAATTATGCACATTAAGAATTATACACATTGAAAATTATGTACATTGAGAATTATGCACATAGAGAATTATGCACATTAAGAATTATGCACATTGAAAATTATGCACATTAAAAATTATACACATTGAAAATTATGCACATTGAGAATTATGCACATAGAGAATTATGCACATTAAGAATTATGCACATTAAAAATTATGCACATTAAAAATTATGCACATTGAAAATTATGCACATTGAGAATTATGCACTTTGAGAATTATGCACATTGAGAATTATGCACATTGAAAAATATGCACTTTGAGAATTATGCACATTGAGAATTATGCACATTGAAAATTATGCACATTGAGAATTATGCACATTGAAAATTATGCACATTAAGAATTATGCACATTGAAAATTATGCACTTTGAGAATTATGCAGCATTGAAATTATGCACATTGAGAATTATGAACATGGAGAATTATGCACATTGAGAATTATGCACATTGAAAATTATGCACATTGAGAATTATGCAGAATTGAAATTATGCACATTCAAAATTATGCACATTGAAAATTATGCACATTGAGAATTATGCACATTAAGAATTATGCACATTGACAATTATTCAAATTGAAAATTATGCACATTGATAATTATGCACATTGACAATAATGCACATTGAAAATTATGCACATTGAGAATTATGCACATTGGAATTATGCACATTGAGAATTATGCACATTGGAAATTATGCACATTGAAAATTATGCACAATGAAAATTATGCACATTGAGAATTATGCACACTGACAATAAAGCACAGTGAAAATTATGCACATTGAGAATTATGCACATTGGAATTATGCACATTGAGATTTATGCACATTGGAAATTATGCACATTGAAAATTATGCACATAAAGAATTATGCACATTGAGAATTATGCACATTGAAAATTATGCACATTAAGAATTATGCACATTGAGAATTATGCACATTGAGAATTATGCAGAATTGAAATGATACACATTCAAAATTATGCACATTGAGAATTATGCACATTGAAAATTATGCTTATTAAGAATTATGCACATTCAAAATTATGCACATTAAAAAGTATGCACATTAACAATTATGCACTTTAAAAATTATTCACAATGAATATTATGCACATTGAGAATTACGCACATTGAGAATTATGCACATTGAAAATTATGCACATTAAAAATTATGCACATTGAAAATTATGCACATTGAGAATTATGCACATAGAGAATTATGCACATTGAAAATTATGCACATTGAGAATTATGCACATTGAAAATTATGCACATTAAAAATTATGCACATTGAGAATTATGCAGAATTGAAATTATGCACATAGAGAATTATGCACATTAAGAATTATACACATTGAAAATTATGCACATTGAGAATTATGCACATAGAGAATTATGCACATTAAGAATTATGCACATTGAAAATTATGCACATTAAAAATTATGCACATTGAAAATTATGCACATTGAGAATTATGCACATTAAAAATTCTGCACTTTGAGAATTATGCACATTGAAAATTATGCACATTAACAATTATGCACTTTGAAAATTATGCACATTGAGAATTATGCACATTTAAAATTATGCACATTAAGAATTATGCACATTGAAAATTATGCACATTGAGAATTATGCACATTAACAATTATGCACTTTAAAAATTATTAACAATGAAAATTATGCACATTGAGAATTATGCACATAGAGAATTATGCACATTGAAAATTATGCACATTAAGAATTATGCACATTGAAAATTATGCACATTGAAAATTATGCACATTGAGAATTATGCAGAATTGAAATTATGCACATAGAGAATTATGCACATTAAGAATTATACACATTGAAAATTATGTACATTGAGAATTATGCACATGGAGAATTATGCACATTAAGAATTATGCACATTGAAAATTATGCACATTAAAAATTATGCACATTGAAAATTATGCACATTGAGAATTATGCACATAGAGAATTATGCACATTAAGAAGTATGCACATTAAAAATTATGCACATTAAAAATTATGCACATTGAAAATTATGCACATTGAGAATTATGCACTTTGAAAATTATGCACATTGAGAATTATGCACATTGAAAAATATGCACTTTGAGAATTATGCACATTGAGAATTATGCACATTAAAAATTATGCACATTGAGAATTATGCACATTGAAAATTATGCACATTAAGAATTATGCACATTGAAAATTATGCACTTTGAGAATTATGCAGCATTGAAATTATGCACATTGAGAATTATGAACATGGAGAATTATGCACATTGAGAATTATGCACATTGAAAATTATGCACATTGAGAATTATGCAGAATTGAAATTATGCACATTCAAAATTATGCACATTGAAAATTATGCACATTGAGAATTATGCACATTAAGAATTATGCACATTGACAATTATTCAAATTGAAAATTATGCACATTGATAATTATGCACATTGACAATAATGCACATTGAAAATTATGCACATTGAAAATTATGCACAATGAAAATTATGCAGAATAAAAATTAAGCACATTGACAACTATGCACATTGAAAATCATGCACATTAAGAATTATGCACATTGAGAATTATGCACATTGAGAATTATGCACATTGAAAATTATGCACATTAAGAATTATGCACATTGAGAATTATGCACATTGAAAATTATGCACATTAAAAATTATGCACAATGAAAATTATGCACATTAGGATTTATGCACATCGAAAATTATGCTCATTGAAAATTATGCACATTAAGAATTATGCACATTGAAAATTATGCACATTGAGAATTATGCACATTAACAATTATGCACTTTAAAAATTATTAACAATGAAAATTATGCACATTGAAAATTATGCAGAATAAAAATTAAGCACATTGACAACTATGCACATTGAAAATCATGCACATTAAGAATTATGCACATTGAGAATTATGCACATTGAGAATTATGCACATTGAAAATTATGCACATTAAAAATTATGCACATTGAAAATTATGCACATTGAGAATTATGCACATAGAGAATTATGCACATTGAAAATTATGCACATTAAGAATTATGCACATTGAAAATTATGCACATTAAAAATTATGCACATTGAAAATTATGCACATTGAGAATTATGCACATAGAGAATTATGCACATTAAGAATTATGCACATTAAAAATTATGCACATTAAAAATTATGCACATTGAAAATTATGCACATTGAGAATTATGCACTTTGAGAATTATGCACATTGAGAATTATGCACATTGAAAAATATGCACTTTGAGAATTATGCACATTGAGAATTATGCACATTGAAAATTATGCACATTGAGAATTATGCACATTGAAAATTATGCACATTAAGAATTATGCACATTGAAAATTATGCACTTTGAGAATTATGCAGCATTGAAATTATGCACATTGAGAATTATGAACATGGAGAATTATGCACATTGAGAATTATGCACATTAAAAATTATGCACATTGAGAATTATGCAGAATTGAAATTATGCACATTCAAAATTATGCACATTGAAAATTATGCACATTGAGAATTATGCACATTAAGAATTATGCACATTGACAATTATTCAAATTGAAAATTATGCACATTGATAATTATGCACATTGACAATAATGCACATTGAAAATTATGCACATTGAGAATTATGCACATTGGAATTATGCACATTGAGAATTATGCACATTGGAAATTATGCACATTGAAAATTATGCACAATGAAAATTATGCACATTGAGAATTATGCACACTGACAATAAAGCACAGTGAAAATTATGCACATTGAGAATTATGCACATTGGAATTATGCACATTGAGAATTATGCACATTGGAAATTATGCACATTGAAAATTATGCACATAAAGAATTATGCACATTGAGAATTACGCACATTGAAAATTATGCACATTAGGAATTATGCACATTGAGAATTATGCAGAATTGAAATTATACACATTCAAAATTATGCACATTGAGAATTATGCAGAATTGAAATTATACACATTCAAAATTATGCACATGGAGAATTATGCACATTGAAAATTATGCTCATTAAGAATTATGCACATAAAGAATTATGCACATTGAGAATTATGCAGAATTGAAATGATACACATTCAAAATTATGCACATTGAGAATTATGCACATTGAAAATTATGCTCATTAAGAATTATGCACATTCAAAATTATGCACATTAAGAATTATAATCATAGAGAATTATGCACATTGAGAATTATGCACATTAAAAATTCTGCACTTTAAGAATTATGCACATTGAAAATTATGCACATTAACAATTATGCACTTTAAAAATTATGCACATTGAGATTTATGCACATTTAAAATTATGCACATTGAGAATTATGCACATTGAAAATTATGCACATTAAAAAGTATGCACATTAACAATTATGCACTTTAAAAATTATTCACAATGAAAATTATGCACATTGAAAATTATGCAGAATAAAAATTAAGCACATTGACAATTATGCACATTGAAAATCTTGCACATTAAGAATTATGCACATTGAGAATTATGCACATTGAGAATTATGCACATTGAAAATTATGCACATTAAAAATTATGCACATTGAAAATTATGCACATTGAGAATTATGCACATAGAGAATTATGCACATTGAAAATTATGCACATTGAGAATTATGCACATTGAAAATTATGCACATTGAAAATTATGCACATTGAGAATTATGCAGAATTGAAATTATGCACATAGAGAATTATGCACATTAAGAATTATACACATTGAAAATTATGCACATTGAGAATTATGTACATAGAGAATTATGCACATTAAGAATTATGCACATTGAAAATTATGCACATTAAAAATTATGCACATTGAAAATTATGCACATTAAGAATTATGCACATAGAGAATTATGCACATTAAGAATTATGCACATTAAAAAATTATGCACATTAAAAATTATGCACATTGAAAATTATGCACATTGAAAATTATGCACTTTGAGAATTATGCACATTGAGAATTATGCACATTGAAAAATATGCACTTTGAGAATTATGCACATTGAGAATTATGCACATTGAGAATTATGCACATTGAAAATTATGCACATTGAGAATTATGCACATTGAAAATTATGCACATTAAGAATTATGCACATTGAGAATTATGCACATTAAAAATTATCCACATTCAAAAATATGCAATTTTGAGAATTATGCACATTGAGAATTATGCAGAATTTAAATTGTGCACATTGAAAATTATGCACATTGAAAATTATGCACATTGAGAATTATGCACTTTGAGAATTATGCACATTGAAAATTATGCACATTAAAAAATATGCACATTGAGATTTATGCACATAGAGAATTATGCACATTGAAAATTATGCACATTAAGAATTATGCACATTAAGAATTATGCACATTAAGAATTATGCAGAATTGAAATTATACACATTCAAAATTATGCACATTGAGAATTATGCACATTGAAAATTATGCTCATTAAGAATTATGCACATTGAAAATTATGCACATTGAGAATTATAAACATAGAGAATTATGCACATTGAGAATTATGCACATTGAGAATTATGCACATTAAAAATTCTGCACTTTGAGAATTATGCACATTGAAAATTATGCACATTAACAATTATGCACTTTGAAAATTATGCACATTGAGAATTATGCACATTTAAAATTATGCACATTAAGAATTATGCACATTGAAAATTATGCACATTGAGAATTATGCACATTAACAATTATGCACTTTAAAAATTATTAACAATGAAAATTATGCACATTGAAAATTATGTAGAATAAAAATTAAGCACATTGACAACTATGCACATTGAAAATCATGCACATTAAGAATTATGCACTCTGAGAATTATGCACATTGAGAATTATGCACATTGAAAATTATGCACATTAAAAATTATGCACATTGAAAATTATGCACATTGAGAATTATGCACATAGAGAATTATGCACATTGAAAATTATGCACATTAAGAATTATGCACATTGAAAATTATGCACATTGAAAATTATGCACATTGAGAATTATGCAGAATTGAAATTATGCACATAGAGAATTATGCACATTAAGAATTATACACATTGAAAATTATGTACATTGAGAATTATGCACATGGAGAATTATGCACATTAAGAATTATGCACATTGAAAATTATGCACATTAAAAATTATGCACATTGAAAATTATGCACATTGAGAATTATGCACATAGAGAATTATGCACATTAAGAAGTATGCACATTAAAAATTATGCACATTAAAAATTATGCACATTGAAAATTATGCACATTGAGAATTATGCACTTTGAGAATTATGCACATTGAGAATTATGCACATTGAAAAATATGCACTTTGAGAATTATGCACATTGAGAATTATGCACATTAAAAATTATGCACATTGAGAATTATGCACATTGAAAATTATGCACATTAAGAATTATGCACATTGAAAATTATGCACTTTGAGAATTATGCAGCATTGAAATTATGCACATTGAGAATTATGAACATGGAGAATTATGCACATTGAGAATTATGCACATTGAAAATTATGCACATTGAGAATTATGCAGAATTGAAATTATGCACATTCAAAATTATGCACATTGAAAATTATGCACATTGAGAATTATGCACATTAAGAATTATGCACATTGACAATTATTCAAATTGAAAATTATGCACATTGAGAATTATGCACATTGACAATAATGCACATTGAAAATTATGCACATTGAGAATTATGCACATTGGAATTATGCACATTGAGAATTATGCACATTGGAAATTATGCACATTGAAAATTATGCACTATGAAAATTATGCACATTGAGAATTATGCACACTGACAATAAAGCACAGTGAAAATTATGCACATTGAGAATTATGCACATTGGAATTATGCACATTGAGAATTATGCACATTGAGAATTATGCTCATTAAGAATTATGCACATTGAAAATTATGCACATTGAGAATTATGCACATTGAAAATTATGCACATTAAGAATTATGCACATTGAGAATTATGCAGAATTGAAATTATACACATTCAAAATTACGCACATTGAGAATTATGCAGAATTGAAATTATACACATTCAAAATTATGCACATTGAGAATTATGCACATTGAAAATTATGCTCATTAAGAATTATGCACATAAAGAATTATGCACATTGAAAATTATGCACATTAAGAATTATGCACATTGAGAATTATGCAGAATTGAAATGATACACATTCAAGATTATGCACATTGAGAATTATGCACATTGAAAATTATGCTCATTAAGAATTATGCACATTCAAAATTATGCACATTAAGAATTATAATCATAGAGAATTATGCACATTGAGAATTATGCACATTGAAAATTATGCTCATTAAGAATTATGCACATTGAAAATTATGCACATTGAGAATTATAAACATAGAGAATTATGCACATTGAGAATTATGCACATTGAGAATTATGCACATTAAAAATTCTGCACTTTGAGAATTATGCACATTGAAAATTATGCACATTAACAATTATGCACTTTGAAAATTATGCACATTGAGAATTATGCACATTTAAAATTATGCACATTAAGAATTATGCACATTGAAAATTATGCACATTGAGAATTATGCACATTAACAATTATGCACTTTAAAAATTATTAACAATGAAAATTATGCACATTGAAAATTATGCAGAATAAAAATTAAGCACATTGACAACTATGCACATTGAAAATCATGCACATTAAGAATTATGCACATTGAGAATTATGCACATTGAGAATTATGCACATTGAAAATTATGCACATTAAAAATTATGCACATTGAAAATTATGCACATTGAGAATTATGCACATAGAGAATTATGCACATTGAAAATTATGCACATTAAGAATTATGCACATTGAAAATTATGCACATTGAAAATTATGCACATTGAGAATTATGCAGAATTGAAATTATGCACATAGAGAATTATGCACATTAAGAATTATACACATTGAAAATTATGTACATTGAGAATTATGCACATAGAGAATTATGCACATTAAGAATTATGCACATTGAAAATTATGCACATTAAAAATTATGCACATTGAAAATTATGCACATTGAGAATTATGCACATAGAGAATTATGCACATTAAGAATTATGCACATTAAAAATTATGCACATTAAAAATTATGAACATTGAAAATTATGCACATTGAGAATTATGCACTTTGAGAATTATGCACATTGAGAATTATGCACATTGAAAAATATGCACTTTGAGAATTATGCACATTGAGAATTATGCACATTGAAAATTATGCACATTGAGAATTATGCACATTGAAAATTATGCACATTAAGAATTATGCACATTGAAAATTATGCACTTTGAGAATTATGCAGCATTGAAATTATGCACATTGAGAATTATGAACATGGAGAATTATGCACATTGAGAATTATGCACATTGAAAATTATGCACATTGAGAATTATGCAGAATTGAAATTATGCACATTCAAAATTATGCACATTGAAAATTATGCACATTGAGAATTATGCACATTAAGAATTATGCACATTGACAATTATTCAAATTGAAAATTATGCACATTGAGAATTATGCACATTGACAATAATGCACATTGAAAATTATGCACATTGAGAATTATGCACATTGGAATTATGCACATTGAGAATTATGCACATTGGAAATTATGCACATTGAAAATTATGCACAATGAAAATTATGCACATTGAGAATTATGCACACTGACAATAAAGCACAGTGAAAATTATGCACATTAAGAATTATGCACATTTGAATTATGCACATTGAGAATTATGCACATTGGAAATTATGCACATTGAAAATTATGCACATAAAGAATTATGCACATTGAGAATTATGCACATTGAAAATTATGCACATTAAGATTTATGCACTTTGAGAATTATGCAGAATTGAAATTATACACATTCAAAATTATGCACATTGAGAATTATGCAGAATTGAAATTATACACATTCAAAATTATGCACATTGAGAATTATGCACATTGAAAATTATGCTCATTAAGAATTATGCACATAAAAAATTATGCACATTGAAAATTATGCACATTAAGAATTATGCACATTGAGAATTATGCAGAATTGAAATGATACACATTCAAAATTATGCACATTGAGAATTATGCACATTGAAAATTATGCTCATTAAGAATTATGCACATTCAAAATTATGCACATTAAGAATTATAATCATAGAGAATTATGCACATTGAGAATTATGCACATTAAAAATTCTGCACTTTAAGAATTATGCACATTGAAAATTATGCACATTAAAAAGTATGCACATTAACAATTATGCACTTTAAAAATTATTCACAATGAAAATTATGCACATTGAAAATTATGCAGAATAAAAATTAAGCACATTGACAATTATGCACATTGAAAATCTTGCACATTAAGAATTATGCACATTGAGAATTATGCACATTGAGAATTATGCACATTGAAAATTATGCACATTAAAAATTATGCACATTGAAAATTATGCACATTGAGAATTATGCACATAGAGAATTATGCAGCATTGAAATTATGCACATTGAGAATTATGAACATGGAGAATTATGCACGTTGAGAATTATGCACATTGAAAATTATGCACATTGAGAATTATGCAGAATTGAAATTATGCACATTCAAAATTATGCACATTGAAAATTATGCACATTGAGAATTATGCACATTAGAATTATGCACATTGACAATTATTCAAATTGAAAATTATGCACATTAAGAATTATGCACATTGACAATAATGCACATTGAAAATTATGCACATTGAGAATTATGCACATTAGAATTATGCACATTGAGAATTATGCACATTGGAAATTATGCACATTGAAAATTATGCACTATGAAAATTATGCACATTGAGAATTATGCACACTGACAATAAAGCACAGTGAAAATTATGCACATTGAGAATTATGCACATTGGAATTATGCACATTGAGAAATATGCACATTGGAAATTATGCACATTGAAAATTATGCACATAAAGAATTATGCACATTGAGAATTATGCACATTGAAAATTATGCACATTAAGAATTATGCACATTGAGAATTATGCAGAATTGAAATTATACACATTCAAAATTATGCACATTGAGAATTATGCAGAATTGAAATTATACACATTCAAAATTATGCACATTATGAATTATGCACATTGAAAATTATGCTCATTAAGAATTATGCACATAAAGAATTATGCACATAAAGAATTATGCACATTGAAAATTATGCACATTAAGAATTATGCACATTGAGAATTATGCAGAATTGAAATGATACACATTCAAAATTATGCACATTGAGAATTATGCACATTGAAAATTATGCTCATTAAGAATTATGCACATTCAAAATTATGCACATTAAGAATTATAATCATAGAGAATTATGCACATTGAGAATTATGCACATTGGAATGATGCACATTGAGAATTATGCACATTGGAAATTATGCACATTTAAAATTATGCACATTGAGAATTATTCACATTGGAAATTATGCACATTGAAAATTATGCACAATGAAAATTATGCACATTAACAATTATGCACAATGAAAATTATGCACATTAGGATTTATGCACATCGAAAATTATGCTCATTGAAAATTATGCACATTGAGAATTATGCACATTGAGAACTATGCACATTGAGAATTAGGAACATTGAAAATTATGCACATTGAGAATTATGCACATTGAAAATTATGCAGATTGAGAATTATGCACTTTAAGAATTATGCACTTTGAGAATTATGCACATTGAAAATTATGCTCATTAAGAATTATGCACATTGAAAATTATGCACATTGAGAATTATGCACATAGAGAATTATGCACATTATGAATTATGCAGAATTGAAATTATACACATTCAAAATTATGCACATTGAGAATTATGCACATTGAAAATTATGCTCATTAAGAATTATGCACATTGAAAATTATGCACATTGAGAATTATAAACATAGAGAATTATGCACATTGAGAATTATGCACATTGAGAATTATGCACATTAAAAATTCTGCACTTTGAGAATTATGCACATTGAAAATTATGCACATTGAGAATTATGCACTTTGAGAATTATGCACATTGAGAATTATGCACAATGAGAATTATGCACATTGAAAATTATGCACATTAAGAATTATGCACATTGAGAATTACGCAGAATTGAAATTATGCACATTAAAAATTATGCACATTGAGAATTATGCACATTGAAAATTATGCTCATTAAGAATTATGCACATTGAAAATTATGCACATTAAGAATTATGCAGATAGAGAATTATGCATTTAAAAAATTGTGGACATTGAAAAATATGCACTTTGGGAATTATGCACATTGAGAATTATGCACATTAGAATTTATGCACATTGAAAATTATGCACAATGAGAATTATGCACATTAACAATTATGCACAATGAAAATTATGCACATTAGGATTTATGCACATCGAAAATTTTGCTCATTGAAAAATATGCACATTGAGAATTATGTACATTGAGAATTATGCAAATTAAGAATTATGCACTTTGAAAATTATGCACATTGAGAATTATGCACATTGAAAATTATGCTCATTAAGAATTATGCACATTGAAAATTATGCACATTGAGAATTATGCACATTGGAAATTATGCACATTGAAAATTATGCACAATGAAAATTATGCACATTAACAATTATGCACAATGAAAATTATGCACATTAGGATTTATGCACATCGAAAATTATGCTCATTAAAAATTATGCACATTGAGAATTATGCACATTGAAAATTATGCACAATGAAAATTATGCACATTAACAATTATGCTCAATGAAAATTATGCACATTGAGATTTATGCACATCGAAAATTATGCTTATTGAAAATTATGCACATTGAGAATTATGCACATTGTGAAATATGCACATTGAGAATTATGCACATTGAGAATTATGCACATTGAGAATTATGCAGAATTGAAATTATGCACATTGAAAATCATGCACATTAAGAATTATGCACTCTGAGAATTATGCACATTGAGAATTATGCACATTGAAAATTATGCACATTAAAAATTATGCACATTGAAAATTATGCACATTGAGAATTATGCACATAGAGAATTATGCACATTGAAAATTATGCACATTAAGAATTATGCACATTGAAAATTATGCACATTGAAAATTATGCACATTGAGAATTATGCAGAATTGAAATTATGCACATAGAGAATTATGCACATTAAGAATTATACACATTGAAAATTATGTACATTGAGAATTATGCACATGGAGAATTATGCACATTAAGAATTATGCACATTGAAAATTATGCACATTAAAAATTATGCACATTGAAAATTATGCACATTGAGAATTATGCACATAGAGAATTATGCACATTAAGAAGTATGCACATTAAAAATTATGCACATTAAAAATTATGCACATTGAAAATTATGCACATTGAGAATTATGCACTTTGAGAATTATGCACATTGAGAATTATGCACATTGAAAAATATGCACTTTGAGAATTATGCACATTGAGAATTATGCACATTAAAAATTATGCACATTGAGAATTATGCACATTGAAAATTATGCACATTAAGAATTATGCACATTGAAAATTATGCACTTTGAGAATTATGCAGCATTGAAATTATGCACATTGAGAATTATGAACATGGAGAATTATGCACATTGAGAATTATGCACATTGAAAATTATGCACATTGAGAATTATGCAGAATTGAAATTATGCACATTCAAAATTATGCACATTGAAAATTATTCAAATTGAAAATTATGCACATTGAGAATTATGCACATTGACAATAATGCACATTGAAAATTATGCACATTGAGAATTATGCACATTGGAATTATGCACATTGAGAATTATGCACATTGGAAATTATGCACATTGAAAATTATGCACTATGAAAATTATGCACATTGAGAATTATGCACACTGACAATAAAGCACAGTGAAAATTATGCACATTGAGAATTATGCACATTGGAATTATGCACATTGAGAATTATGCACATTGAGAATTATGCTCATTAAGAATTATGCACATTGAAAATTATGCACATTGAGAATTATGCACATTGAAAATTATGCACATTAAGAATTATGCACATTGAGAATTATGCAGAATTGAAATTATACACATTCAAAATTACGCACATTGAGAATTATGCAGAATTGAAATTATACACATTCAAAATTATGCACATTGAGAATTATGCACATTGAAAATTATGCTCATTAAGAATTATGCACATAAAGAATTATGCACATTGAAAATTATGCACATTAAGAATTATGCACATTGAGAATTATGCAGAATTGAAATGATACACATTCAAGATTATGCACATTGAGAATTATGCACATTGAAAATTATGCTCATTAAGAATTATGCACATTCAAAATTATGCACATTAAGAATTATAATCATAGAGAATTATGCACATTGAGAATTATGCACATTGAAAATTATGCTCATTAAGAATTATGCACATTGAAAATTATGCACATTGAGAATTATAAACATAGAGAATTATGCACATTGAGAATTATGCACATTGAGAATTATGCACATTAAAAATTCTGCACTTTGAGAATTATGCACATTGAAAATTATGCACATTAACAATTATGCACTTTGAAAATTATGCACATTGAGAATTATGCACATTTAAAATTATGCACATTAAGAATTATGCACATTGAAAATTATGCACATTGAGAATTATGCACATTAACAATTATGCACTTTAAAAATTATTAACAATGAAAATTATGCACATTGAAAATTATGCAGAATAAAAATTAAGCACATTGACAACTATGCACATTGAAAATCATGCACATTAAGAATTATGCACATTGAGAATTATGCACATTGAGAATTATGCACATTGAAAATTATGCACATTAAAAATTATGCACATTGAAAATTATGCACATTGAGAATTATGCACATAGAGAATTATGCACATTGAAAATTATGCACATTAAGAATTATGCACATTGAAAATTATGCACATTGAAAATTATGCACATTGAGAATTATGCAGAATTGAAATTATGCACATAGAGAATTATGCACATTAAGAATTATACACATTGAAAATTATGTACATTGAGAATTATGCACATAGAGAATTATGCACATTAAGAATTATGCACATTGAAAATTATGCACATTAAAAATTATGCACATTGAAAATTATGCACATTGAGAATTATGCACATAGAGAATTATGCACATTAAGAATTATGCACATTAAAAATTATGCACATTAAAAATTATGAACATTGAAAATTATGCACATTGAGAATTATGCACTTTGAGAATTATGCACATTGAGAATTATGCACATTGAAAAATATGCACTTTGAGAATTATGCACATTGAGAATTATGCACATTGAAAATTATGCACATTGAGAATTATGCACATTGAAAATTATGCACATTAAGAATTATGCACATTGAAAATTATGCACTTTGAGAATTATGCAGCATTGAAATTATGCACATTGAGAATTATGAACATGGAGAATTATGCACATTGAGAATTATGCACATTGAAAATTATGCACATTGAGAATTATGCAGAATTGAAATTATGCACATTCAAAATTATGCACATTGAAAATTATGCACATTGAGAATTATGCACATTAAGAATTATGCACATTGACAATTATTCAAATTGAAAATTATGCACATTGAGAATTATGCACATTGACAATAATGCACATTGAAAATTATGCACATTGAGAATTATGCACATTGGAATTATGCACATTGAGAATTATGCACATTGGAAATTATGCACATTGAAAATTATGCACAATGAAAATTATGCACATTGAGAATTATGCACACTGACAATAAAGCACAGTGAAAATTATGCACATTAAGAATTATGCACATTTGAATTATGCACATTGAGAATTATGCACATTGGAAATTATGCACATTGAAAATTATGCACATAAAGAATTATGCACATTGAGAATTATGCACATTGAAAATTATGCACATTAAGATTTATGCACTTTGAGAATTATGCAGAATTGAAATTATACACATTCAAAATTATGCACATTGAGAATTATGCAGAATTGAAATTATACACATTCAAAATTATGCACATTGAGAATTATGCACATTGAAAATTATGCTCATTAAGAATTATGCACATAAAAAATTATGCACATTGAAAATTATGCACATTAAGAATTATGCACATTGAGAATTATGCAGAATTGAAATGATACACATTCAAAATTATGCACATTGAGAATTATGCACATTGAAAATTATGCTCATTAAGAATTATGCACATTCAAAATTATGCACATTAAGAATTATAATCATAGAGAATTATGCACATTGAGAATTATGCACATTAAAAATTCTGCACTTTAAGAATTATGCACATTGAAAATTATGCACATTAAAAAGTATGCACATTAACAATTATGCACTTTAAAAATTATTCACAATGAAAATTATGCACATTGAAAATTATGCAGAATAAAAATTAAGCACATTGACAATTATGCACATTGAAAATCTTGCACATTAAGAATTATGCACATTGAGAATTATGCACATTGAGAATTATGCACATTGAAAATTATGCACATTAAAAATTATGCACATTGAAAATTATGCACATTGAGAATTATGCACATAGAGAATTATGCAGCATTGAAATTATGCACATTGAGAATTATGAACATGGAGAATTATGCACGTTGAGAATTATGCACATTGAAAATTATGCACATTGAGAATTATGCAGAATTGAAATTATGCACATTCAAAATTATGCACATTGAAAATTATGCACATTGAGAATTATGCACATTAGAATTATGCACATTGACAATTATTCAAATTGAAAATTATGCACATTAAGAATTATGCACATTGACAATAATGCACATTGAAAATTATGCACATTGAGAATTATGCACATTAGAATTATGCACATTGAGAATTATGCACATTGGAAATTATGCACATTGAAAATTATGCACTATGAAAATTATGCACATTGAGAATTATGCACACTGACAATAAAGCACAGTGAAAATTATGCACATTGAGAATTATGCACATTGGAATTATGCACATTGAGAAATATGCACATTGGAAATTATGCACATTGAAAATTATGCACATAAAGAATTATGCACATTGAGAATTATGCACATTGAAAATTATGCACATTAAGAATTATGCACATTGAGAATTATGCAGAATTGAAATTATACACATTCAAAATTATGCACATTGAGAATTATGCAGAATTGAAATTATACACATTCAAAATTATGCACATTATGAATTATGCACATTGAAAATTATGCTCATTAAGAATTATGCACATAAAGAATTATGCACATAAAGAATTATGCACATTGAAAATTATGCACATTAAGAATTATGCACATTGAGAATTATGCAGAATTGAAATGATACACATTCAAAATTATGCACATTGAGAATTATGCACATTGAAAATTATGCTCATTAAGAATTATGCACATTCAAAATTATGCACATTAAGAATTATAATCATAGAGAATTATGCACATTGAGAATTATGCACATTGGAATGATGCACATTGAGAATTATGCACATTGGAAATTATGCACATTTAAAATTATGCACATTGAGAATTATTCACATTGGAAATTATGCACATTGAAAATTATGCACAATGAAAATTATGCACATTAACAATTATGCACAATGAAAATTATGCACATTAGGATTTATGCACATCGAAAATTATGCTCATTGAAAATTATGCACATTGAGAATTATGCACATTGAGAACTATGCACATTGAGAATTAGGAACATTGAAAATTATGCACATTGAGAATTATGCACATTGAAAATTATGCAGATTGAGAATTATGCACTTTAAGAATTATGCACATTGAGAATTATGCACATTGAAAATTATGCTCATTAAGAATTATGCACATTGAAAATTATGCACATTGAGAATTATGCACATAGAGAATTATGCACATTATGAATTATGCAGAATTGAAATTATACACATTCAAAATTATGCACATTGAGAATTATGCACATTGAAAATTATGCTCATTAAGAATTATGCACATTGAAAATTATGCACATTGAGAATTATAAACATAGAGAATTATGCACATTGAGAATTATGCACATTGAGAATTATGCACATTAAAAATTCTGCACTTTGAGAATTATGCACATTGAAAATTATGCACATTGAGAATTATGCACTTTGAGAATTATGCACATTGAGAATTATGCACAATGAGAATTATGCACATTGAAAATTATGCACATTAAGAATTATGCACATTGAGAATTACGCAGAATTGAAATTATGCACATTAAAAATTATGCACATTGAGAATTATGCACATTGAAAATTATGCTCATTAAGAATTATGCACATTGAAAATTATGCACATTGAGAATTATGCAGATAGAGAATTATGCATTTAAAAAATTGTGGACATTGAAAAATATGCACTTTGGGAATTATGCACATTGAGAATTATGCACATTAGAATTTATGCACATTGAAAATTATGCACAATGAGAATTATGCACATTAACAATTATGCACAATGAAAATTATGCACATTAGGATTTATGCACATCGAAAATTTTGCTCATTGAAAAATATGCACATTGAGAATTATGTACATTGAGAATTATGCAAATTAAGAATTATGCACTTTGAAAATTATGCACATTGAGAATTATGCACATTGAAAATTATGCTCATTAAGAATTATGCACATTGAAAATTATGCACATTGAGAATTATGCACATTGGAAATTATGCACATTGAAAATTATGCACAATGAAAATTATGCACATTAACAATTATGCACAATGAAAATTATGCACATTAGGATTTATGCACATCGAAAATTATGCTCATTAAAAATTATGCACATTGAGAATTATGCACATTGAAAATTATGCACAATGAAAATTATGCACATTAACAATTATGCTCAATGAAAATTATGCACATTGAGATTTATGCACATCGAAAATTATGCTTATTGAAAATTATGCACATTGAGAATTATGCACATTGTGAAATATGCACATTGAGAATTATGCACATTGAGAATTATGCACATTGAGAATTATGCAGAATTGAAATTATGCACATTGAGAATTATGCACATGGAGAATCATGCACATTGAGAATTATGCACATTAAAAATGATGTACATTGTGAATAACGCACATTGAGAATTATGCACATTGACAATTATGCAGATTGAAAATAATGCACATTAAAAATTATTAATATTGAGAATAATGCACATTGAGAATTATGCACATTGACAATTATGCACATTGAGAAATATGCACATTAAAAATTATCCACATTGAAAAATATGCAATTTTGTGAATTATGCACATTGAGAATTATGCAGAATTTAAATTGTGCACATTGAAAATTATGCAGAATAAAAATTATGCACATTGACCATTATGCACATTGAAAATTATGCACATTGAGAATTATGCACATTAAGAATTATGCACATTGGAAATTATGGACATTGAGAATTACGCACATTGAAAATTATGCTCATTAACAATTATGCACTTTGAAAATGATTCACAATAAAAATTATGCACTTTGAAAATTATGCACTTGGAAAATTATGCACATTAAAAATTATGCACATTGAGAATTATGCACATTGAAAATTATGCACATTGAAAATTATGCTCATTGAGAATTATGCACATTGAAAATTATGCACATTAAGAATTATGCACATTGAGAATTATGCAGAATTGAAATAATGCACATTCAAAATTATGCACATTGAAAATTATGCACATTGAGAATTATGCACATTAAGAATTATGCACATTGACAATTATTCACATTGAAAATTATGCTCATTGAGAATTATGCACATTGACAATAATGCACAGTGAAAATTATGCACATTGAGAATTATGCACATTGGAATTATGCACATTGAGAATAATGCACATTGGAAATTATGTACATTGAAAATTATGCACAATGAGAATTATGCACATTAACAATTATACACAATGAAAATTATGCACATTAGGATTTATGCACATCGAAAATTTTGCTCATTGAAAAATATGCTCATTGAGAATTATGTACATTGAGAATTATGCAAATTGAGAATTATGCACTTTGAAAATTATGCACATTGAGAATTATGCACATTGAAAATTATGCACATTGAGAATTATGCTCATTAAGAATTATGCACATTGAAAATTATGCACATTGAGAATTATGCACATTGGAAATTATGCACATTGAAAATTATGCACAATAAAAATTATGCACATTAACAATTATGCACAATGAAAATTATGCACATTAGGATTTATGCACATCGAAAATTATGCTCATTGAGAATTATGCACATTAAGAATTATGCACATTGAGAATTATGCACATTGAAAATTATGCACATTGAGAACTATGCACATTGAGAATTATGCACATTGAAAATTATGCTCATTAAGAATTATGCACATTGAAAATTATGCACATTGAGAATTATGCACATTGGAAATTATGCACATTGAAAATTATGCACAATGAAAATTATGCACATTAACAATTATGCACAATGAAAATTATGCACATTAGGATTTATGCACATCGAAAATTATGCTCATTAAAAATTATGCACATTGAGGATTATGCACATTGAGAATTATGCACATCGAGAATTATGCACATTGAAAATTATGCACATTAAGAATTATGCACATTGAAAATTATGCACATTGAGAATTATGCACTTTGAGAATTATGCACATTGAGAATTATGCACAATGAGAATTATGCACATTGAAAATTATGCACATTAAGAATTATGCACATTGAGACTTACGCAGAATTGAAATTATGCACATTCAAAATTATGCACATTTAGAATTATGCACATTGAAAATTATGCTCATTAAGAATTATCACATTAAAAATTATGCACATTTAGAATTATGCAGATAGAGAATTATGCATATTAAAAATTGTGGACATTGAAAAATATGCACTTTGGGAATTATGCACATTGAGAATTATGCACATTGAGAATTATGCAGAATTGAAATTATGCACATTGAGAATTATGAACATGGAGAATCATGCACATTGAGAATTATGCACATTAAAAATGATGTACATTGAGAATTATTCAAATTGAGAATTATGCACATTGAGAATTATGCACTTTGAGAATTATGCACATTAAGAATTATACACATTGAAATTTATGCACATTGAGATTTATGCACATCGAAAATTATGCTCATTGACAATTATGCACAATGAAAATTATGCACATTAGGATTTATGCACATCGAAAATTATGCTCATTGAGAATTATGCACATTGAGAATTATGCACATTGAGAATTATGCACATTGAAAATTATGCACATTGAGAATTATGCACATTGAGAATTCTGCACATTGAAAATTATGCTCATTAAGAATTATGCACATTGAAAATTATGCACATTGAGAATTATGCACATTGGAAATTATGCACATTGAAAATTATGCACAATGAAAATTATGCACATTAACAATTATGCTCAATGAAAATTATGCACATTGAGATTTATGCACATCGAAAATTATGCTTATTGAAAATTATGCACATTGAGAATTATGCACATTGTGAAATATGCACATTGAGAATTATGCACATTGAGAATTATGCACATTGAGAATCATGCAGAATTGAAACTATGCACATTGAGAATTATGAACATGGAGAATCATGCACATTGAGAATTATGCACATTAAAAATGATGTACATTGAGAATTATTCAAATTGAGAATTATGCACATTGAGAATTATGCACTTTGAGAATTATGCACATTAAGAATTATACACATTGAAATTTATGCACATTGAGATTTATGCACATCGAAAATAATGCTCATTGACAATTATGCACAATGAAAATTATGCACATTAGGATTTATGCACATCGAAAATTATGCTCATTGAGAATTATGCACATTGAGAATTATGCACATTGAGAATTATGCACATTGAAAATTATGCACATTGAGAATTATGCACATTGAGAATTCTGCACATTGAAAATTATGCTCATTAAGAATTATGCACATTGAAAATTATGCACATTGAGAATTATGCACATTGGAAATTATGCACATTGAAAATTATGCACAATGAAAATTATGCACATTAACAATTATGCACAATGAAAATTATGCACATTAGGATTTATGCACATCGAAAATTATGCTCATTAAAAATTATGCACATTGAGGATTATGCACATTGAGAATTATGCACATCGAGAATTATGCACATTGAAAATTATGCACATTAAGAATTATGCACATTGAAAA
This sequence comes from Ganaspis brasiliensis, assembly GCA_037103525.1. Classification (NCBI taxonomy): domain Eukaryota; kingdom Metazoa; phylum Arthropoda; class Insecta; order Hymenoptera; family Figitidae; genus Ganaspis; species Ganaspis brasiliensis. Next base: position 1,439,091 of record JAZKLR010000061.1, on the reverse strand, counting down.
TTATGCACATTGAGAATTATGCACTTTGAGAATTATGCACATTGAGAATTATGCACAATGAGAATTATGCACATTGAAAATTATGCACATTAAGAATTATGCACATTGAGACTTACGCAGAATTGAAATTATGCACATTCAAAATTATGCACATTTAGAATTATGCACATTGAAAATTATGCTCATTAAGAATTATCACATTGAAAATTATGCACATTGAGAATTATGCAGATAGAGAATTATGCATATTAAAAATTGTGGACATTGAAAAATATGCACTTTGGGAATTATGCACATTGAGAATTATGCACATTGAGAATTATGCAGAATTGAAATTATGCACATTGAGAATTATGAACATGGAGAATCATGCACATTGAGAATTATGCACATTAAAAATGATGTACATTGAGAATTATTCAAATTGAGAATTATGCACATTGAGAATTATGCACTTTGAGAATTATGCACATTAAGAATTATACACATTGAAATTTATGCACATTGAGATTTACGCACATCGAAAATTATGCTCATTGACAATTATGCACAATGAAAATTATGCACATTAGGATTTATGCACATCGAAAATTATGCTCATTGAGAATTATGCACATTGAGAATTATGCACATTGAGAATTATGCACATTGAAAATTATGCACATTGAGAATTATGCACATTGAGAATTCTGCACATTGAAAATTATGCTCATTAAGAATTATGCACATTGAAAATTATGCACATTGAGAATTATGCACATTGGAAATTATGCACATTGAAAATTATGCACAATGAAAATTATGCACATTAACAATTATGCTCAATGAAAATTATGCACATTGAGATTTATGCACATCGAAAATTATGCTTATTGAAAATTATGCACATTGAGAATTATGCACATTGTGAAATATGCACATTGAGAATTATGCACATTGAGAATTATGCACATTGAGAATTATGCAGAATTGAAACTATGCACATTGAGAATTATGAACATGGAGAATCATGCACATTGAGAATTATGCACATTAAAAATGATGTACATTGAGAATTATTCAAATTGAGAATTATGCACATTGAGAATTATGCACTTTGAGAATTATGCACATTAAGAATTATACACATTGAAATTTATGCACATTGAGATTTATGCACATCGAAAATTATGCTCATTGACAATTATGCACAATGAAAATTATGCACATTAGGATTTATGCACATCGAAAATTATGCTCATTGAGAATTATGCACATTGAGAATTATGCACATTGAGAATTATGCACATTGAAAATTATGCACATTGAGAATTATGCACATTGAGAATTCTGCACATTGAAAATTATGCTCATTAAGAATTATGCACATTGAAAATTATGCACATTGAGAATTATGCACATTGGAAATTATGCACATTGAAAATTATGCACAATGAAAATTATGCACATTAACAATTATGCTCAATGAAAATTATGCACATTGAGATTTATGCACATCGAAAATTATGCTTATTGAAAATTATGCACATTGAGAATTATGCACATTGTGAAATATGCACATTGAGAATTATGCACATTGAGAATTATGCACATTGAGAATTATGCAGAATTGAAATTATGCACATTGAGAATTATGCACATTAAAAATGATGTACATTGAGAATTATTCAAATTGAGAATTATGCACTTTGAAAATTATGCACATTAAAAATTATGCACTTGGAAAATTATGCACATTGAAAATAACGCACATTGAGAATTATGCACATTGACAATTATGCAGATTGAAAATAATGCACATTAAAAATTATAAATATTGAGAATTATGCACTTTGAGAATTATGCACATTGACAATTATGCACATTGAGAATTATGCACATTAAAAATTATCCACATTGAAAAATATGCAATTTTGTGAATTATGCACATTGAGAATTATGCAGAATTTAAATTGTGCACATTGAAAATTATGCAGAATAAAAATTATGCACATTGACCATTATGCACATTGACAATTACGCACATTGAGAATTATGCACATTAAGAATTATGCACAATGAAAATTATGCACATTAAGAATTATGCACATTGAAAATTATGCACATTGAGAATTATGCACATTGGAAATTATGCACATTGAGAATTATGAACATGGAGAATCATGCACATTGAGAATTATGCACATTAAAAATGATGTACATTGAGAATTATTCAAATTGAGAATTATGCACATTGAGAATTATGCACTTTGAAAATTATGCACATTGAGAATTATGCACATTGTGAAATATGCACATTGAGAATTATGCACATTGAGAATTATGCACATTGAGAATTATGCAGAATTGAAATTATGCACATTGAGAATTATGCACATTAAAAATGATGTACATTGAGAATTATTCAAATTAAGAATTATGCACTTTGAAAATTATGCACATTAAGAATTATGCACTTGGAAAATTATGCACATTGAAAATAACGCACATTGAGAATTATGCACATTGACAATTATGCACATTGAGAATTATGCACATTAAAAATTATCCACATTGAAAAATATGCAATTTTGTGAATTATGCACATTGAGAATTATGCAGAATTTAAATTGTGCACATTGAAAATTATGCAGAATAAAAATTATGCACATTAACCATTATGCACATTGACAATTATGCACATTGAGAATTATGCACATTAAGAATTATGCACAATGAAAATTATGCACATTAAGAATTATGCACATTGAAAATTATGCACATTGAGAATTATGCAGAATTGAAACTATGCACATTGAGAATTATGAACATGGAGAATCATGCACATTGAGAATTATGCACATTAAAAATGATGTACATTGAGAATTATTCAAATTGAGAATTATGCACATTAAAAATGATGTACATTGAGAATTATTCAAATTGAGAATTATGCACTTTGAAAAATATGCACATTGAAAATTATGCACTTAGAAAATTATGCACATTGAAAATAACGCACATTGAGAATTATGCACATTGAAAATTATGCTCATTGAAAATTATGCACATTGAGAATTATGCACATTGAAAATTATCACAATGAATAATATGCACATTGTTAATTATGCACATTGAGAATTATGCACATTGATAATTATGCAGATTGACAATAATGCACATTAAAAATTATAAATATTGAGAATTATGCACATTGAGAATTATGCACATTGACAATTATGCACATTGAGAATTATGCACATTGAGAATTATGCACATTAAAAATTATCCAGATTGAAAAATATGCAATTTTGAGAATTATGCACATTGAGAATTATGCAGAATTTAAATTGTGCACATTGAAAATTATGCACATTGAAAATTATGCACATTGAGAATTATGCACTTTGAGAATTATGCACATTGAAAATTATGCTCATTGAAAATTATGCACATTGAGAATTATGCACATAGAGAATTATGCACATTGAAAATTATGCAGATTGTAAAATATGCATTTTGAGAATTATGCACATTAAAAATTATGCACATTAAATACTATGCACATTGAGAATTATGCACATTGAGAATTATCAACATTGAAAATTATGCACATTGAGAATTATGCACATAGAGAATTATGCACATTACGAATTATACACATTGAAAATTATGCACATTGAGAATTATGCACATAGAGAATTATGCACATTAAGAATTATGCACATTGAAAATTATGCACAATGAAAATTATGCACATTAACAATTATGCACAATGAAAATTATGCACATTAGGATTTATGCACATCGAAAATTATGCTCATTAAAAATTATGCACATTGAGGATTATGCACATTGAGAATTATGCACATCGAGAATTATGCACATTGAAAATTATGCACATTGAGAATTATGCACATTGAAAATTATGCACATTGAGAATTATGCACATTGAGAATTATGCACATAGATAATTATGCACAATGAGAATTATGCACATTGAAAATTAGGCACATTAAGAATTATGCACATTGAGAATTACGCAGAATTGAAATTATGCACATTTAAAATTATGCACATTGAGAATTATGCACATTGAAAATTATGCTCATTAAGAATTATGCACATTGAAAATTATGCACATTGAGAATTATGCAAATAGAAAATTATGCACATTAAAAATTGTGGACATTGAAAAATATGCAATTTGGGAATTATGCACATTGAGAATTATGCAGAATTGAAATTATGCACTTTGAGAATTATGCAGAATTGAAATTATGCACATTGAGAATTATGCACATGGAGAATCATGCACATTGAGAATTATGCACATTAAAAATGATGTACATTGAGAATTATTCAAATTGAGAATTATGCACTTTGAAAAATATGCACATTGAAAATTATGCACTTAGAAAATTATGCACATTGAAAATAACGCACATTGAGAATTATGCACATTGAAAATTATGCTCATTGAAAATTATGCACATTGAGAATTATGCACATTGAAAATTATCACAATGAATAATATGCACATTGTTAATTATGCACATTGAGAATTATGCACATTGATAATTATGCAGATTGACAATAATGCACATTAAAAATTATAAATATTGAGAATTATGCACATTGAGAATTATGCACATTGACAATTATGCACATTGAGAATTATGCACATTGAGAATTATGCACATTAAAAATTATCCAGATTGAAAAATATGCAATTTTGAGAATTATGCACATTGAGAATTATGCAGAATTTAAATTGTGCACATTGAATATTATGCACATTGAAAATTATGCACATTGAGAATTATGCACTTTGAGAATTATGCACATTGAAAATTATGCTCATTGAAAATTATGCACATTGAGAATTATGCACATAGAGAATTATGCACATTGAAAATTATGCAGATTGTAAAATATGCATTTTGAGAATTATGCACATTAAAAATTATGCACATTAAATACTATGCACATTGAGAATTATGCACATTGAGAATTATGCACATTGAGAATTATGCAGAATTGAAACTATGCACATTGAGAATTATGAACATGGAGAATCATGCACATTGAGAATTATGCACATTAAAAATGATGTACATTGAGAATTATTCAAATTGAGAATTATGCACATTGAGAATTATGCACTTTGAGAATTATGCACATTAAGAATTATACACATTGAAATTTATGCACATTGAGATTTATGCACATCGAAAATTATGCTCATTGACAATTATGCACAATGAAAATTATGCACATTAGGATTTATGCACATCGAAAATTATGCTCATTGAGAATTATGCACATTGAGAATTATGCACATTGAGAATTATGCACATTGAAAATTATGCACATTGAGAATTATGCACATTGAGAATTCTGCACATTGAAAATTATGCTCATTAAGAATTATGCACATTGAAAATTATGCACATTGAGAATTATGCACATTGGAAATTATGCACATTGAAAATTATGCACAATGAAAATTATGCACATTAACAATTATGCTCAATGAAAATTATGCACATTGAGATTTATGCACATCGAAAATTATGCTTATTGAAAATTATGCACATTGAGAATTATGCACATTGTGAAATATGCACATTGAGAATTATGCACATTGAGAATTATGCACATTGAGAATTATGCAGAATTGAAATTATGCACATTGAGAATTATGCACATTAAAAATGATGTACATTGAGAATTATTCAAATTGAGAATTATGCACTTTGAAAATTATGCACATTAAAAATTATGCACTTGGAAAATTATGCACATTGAAAATAACGCACATTGAGAATTATGCACATTGACAATTATGCAGATTGAAAATAATGCACATTAAAAATTATAAATATTGAGAATTATGCACTTTGAGAATTATGCACATTGACAATTATGCACATTGAGAATTATGCACATTAAAAATTATCCACATTGAAAAATATGCAATTTTGTGAATTATGCACATTGAGAATTATGCAGAATTTAAATTGTGCACATTGAAAATTATGCAGAATAAAAATTATGCACATTGACCATTATGCACATTGACAATTATGCACATTGAGAATTATGCACATTAAGAATTATGCACAATGAAAATTATGCACATTAAGAATTATGCACATTGAAAATTATGCACATTGAGAATTATGCACATTGGAAATTATGCACATTGAGAATTATGAACATGGAGAATCATGCACATTGAGAATTATGCACATTAAAAATGATGTACATTGAGAATTATTCAAATTGAGAATTATGCACATTGAGAATTATGCACTTTGAAAATTATGCACATTGAGAATTATGCACATTGTGAAATATGCACATTGAGAATTATGCACATTGAGAATTATGCACATTGAGAATTATGCAGAATTGAAATTATGCACATTGAGAATTATGCACATTAAAAATGATGTACATTGAGAATTATTCAAATTGAGAATTATGCACTTTGAAAATTATGCACATTAAAAATTATGCACTTGGAAAATTATGCACATTGAAAATAACGCACATTGAGAATTATGCACATTGACAATTATGCAGATTGAAAATAATGCACATTAAAAATTATAAATATTGAGAATTATGCACTTTGAGAATTATGCACATTGACAATTATGCACATTGAGAATTATGCACATTAAAAATTATCCACATTGAAAAATATGCAATTTTGTGAATTATGCACATTGAGAATTATGCAGAATTTAAATTGTGCACATTGAAAATTTTGCAGAATAAAAATTATGCACATTAACCATTATGCACATTGACAATTATGCACATTGAGAATTATGCACATTAAGAATTATGCACAATGAAAATTATGCACATTAAGAATTATGCACATTGAAAATTATGCACATTGAGAATTATGCAGAATTGAAACTATGCACATTGAGAATTATGAACATGGAGAATCATGCACATTGAGAATTATGCACATTAAAAATGATGTACATTGAGAATTATTCAAATTGAGAATTATGCACATTGAGAATTATGCACTTTGAGAATTATGCACATTAAGAATTATACACATTGAAATTTATGCACATTGAGATTTATGCACATCGAAAATTATGCTCATTGACAATTATGCACAATGAAAATTATGCACATTAGGATTTATGCACATCGAAAATTATGCTCATTGAGAATTATGCACATTGAGAATTATGCACATTGAGAATTATGCACATTGAAAATTATGCACATTGAGAATTATGCACATTGAGAATTCTGCACATTGAAAATTATGCTCATTAAGAATTATGCACATTGAAAATTATGCACATTGAGAATTATGCACATTGGAAATTATGCACATTGAAAATTATGCACAATGAAAATTATGCACATTAACAATTATGCTCAATGAAAATTATGCACATTGAGATTTATGCACATCGAAAATTATGCTTATTGAAAATTATGCACATTGAGAATTATGCACATTGTGAAATATGCACATTGAGAATTATGCACATTGAGAATTATGCACATTGAGAATTATGCAGAATTGAAATTATGCACATTGAGAATTATGCACATTAAAAATGATGTACATTGAGAATTATTCAAATTGAGAATTATGCACTTTGAAAATTATGCACATTAAAAATTATGCACTTGGAAAATTATGCACATTGAAAATAACGCACATTGAGAATTATGCACATTGACAATTATGCAGATTGAAAATAATGCACATTAAAAATTATAAATATTGAGAATTATGCACTTTGAGAATTATGCACATTGACAATTATGCACATTGAGAATTATGCACATTAAAAATTATCCACATTGAAAAATATGCAATTTTGTGAATTATGCACATTGAGAATTATGCAGAATTTAAATTGTGCACATTGAAAATTATGCAGAATAAAAATTATGCACATTGACCATTATGCACATTGACAATTATGCACATTGAGAATTATGCAAATAGAAAATTATGCACATTAAAAATTGTGGACATTGAAAAATATGCAATTTGGGAATTATGCACATTGAGAATTATGCAGAATTGAAATTATGCACTTTGAGAATTATGCAGAATTGAAATTATGCACATTGAGAATTATGCACATGGAGAATCATGCACATTGAGAATTATGCACATTAAAAATGATGTACATTGAGAATTATTCAAATTGAGAATTATGCACTTTGAAAAATATGCACATTGAAAATTATGCACTTAGAAAATTATGCTCATTGAAAATAACGCACATTGAGAATTATGCACATTGAAAATTATGCTCATTGAAAATTATGCACATTGAGAATTATGCACATTGAAAATTATCACAATGAATAATATGCACATTGTTAATTATGCACATTGAGAATTATGCACATTGATAATTATGCAGATTGACAATAATGCACATTAAAAATTATAAATATTGAGAATTATGCACATTGAGAATTATGCACATTGACAATTATGCACATTGAGAATTATGCACATTGAGAATTATGCACATTAAAAATTATCCAGATTGAAAAATATGCAATTTTGAGAATTATGCACATTGAGAATTATGCAGAATTTAAATTGTGCACATTGAAAATTATGCACATTGAAAATTATGCACATTGAGAATTATGCACTTTGAGAATTATGCACATTGAAAATTATGCTCATTGAAAATTATGCACATTGAGAATTATGCACATAGAGAATTATGCACATTGAAAATTATGCAGATTGTAAAATATGCATTTTGAGAATTATGCACATTAAAAATTATGCACATTAAATACTATGCACATTGAGAATTATGCACATTGAGAATTATCAACATTGAAAATTATGCACATTGAGAATTATGCACATAGAGAATTATGCACATTACGAATTATACACATTGAAAATTATGCACATTGAGAATTATGCACATAGAGAATTATGCACATTAAGAATTATGCACATTGAAAATTATGCACAATGAAAATTATGCACATTAACAATTATGCACAATGAAAATTATGCACATTAGGATTTATGCACATCGAAAATTATGCTCATTAAAAATTATGCACATTGAGGATTATGCACATTGAGAATTATGCACATCGAGAATTATGCACATTGAAAATTATGCACATTGAGAATTATGCACATTGAAAATTATGCACATTGAGAATTATGCACATTGAGAATTATGCACATAGATAATTATGCACAATGAGAATTATGCACATTGAAAATTAGGCACATTAAGAATTATGCACATTGAGAATTACGCAGAATTGAAATTATGCACATTTAAAATTATGCACATTGAGAATTATGCACATTGAAAATTATGCTCATTAAGAATTATGCACATTGAAAATTATGCACATTGAGAATTATGCAAATAGAAAATTATGCACATTAAAAATTGTGGACATTGAAAAATATGCAATTTGGGAATTATGCACATTGAGAATTATGCAGAATTGAAATTATGCACTTTGAGAATTATGCAGAATTGAAATTATGCACATTGAGAATTATGCACATGGAGAATCATGCACATTGAGAATTATGCACATTAAAAATGATGTACATTGAGAATTATTCAAATTGAGAATTATGCACTTTGAAAAATATGCACATTGAAAATTATGCACTTAGAAAATTATGCACATTGAAAATAACGCACATTGAGAATTATGCACATTGAAAATTATGCTCATTGAAAATTATGCACATTGAGAATTATGCACATTGAAAATTATCACAATGAATAATATGCACATTGTTAATTATGCACATTGAGAATTATGCACATTGATAATTATGCAGATTGACAATAATGCACATTAAAAATTATAAATATTGAGAATTATGCACATTGAGAATTATGCACATTGACAATTATGCACATTGAGAATTATGCACATTGAGAATTATGCACATTAAAAATTATCCAGATTGAAAAAAATGCAATTTTGAGAATTATGCACATTGAGAATTATGCAGAATTTAAATTGTGCACATTGAAAATTATGCACATTGAAAATTATGCACATTGAGAATTATGCACTTTGAGAATTATGCACATTGAAAATTATGCTCATTGAAAATTATGCACATTGAGAATTATGCACATAGAGAATTATGCACATTGAAAATTATGCAGATTGTAAAATATGCATTTTGAGAATTATGCACATTAAAAATTATGCACATTAAATACTATGCACATTGAGAATTATGCACATTGAGAATTATCAACATTGAAAATTATGCACATTGAGAATTATGCACATAGAGAATTATGCACATTACGAATTATACACATTGAAAATTATGCACATTGAGAATTATGCACATAGAGAATTATGCACATTAAGAATTATGCACATTGAAAATTATGCACAATGAAAATTATGCACATTAACAATTATGCACAATGAAAATTATGCACATTAGGATTTATGCACATCGAAAATTATGCTCATTAAAAATTATGCACATTGAGGATTATGCACATTGAGAATTATGCACATCGAGAATTATGCACATTGAAAATTATGCACATTGAGAATTATGCACATTGAAAATTATGCACATTGAGAATTATGCACTTTGAGAATATGCACATTAAGAATTATGCACAATGAGAATTATGCACATTGAAAATTATGCACATTAAGAATTATGCACATTGAGAATTACGCAGAATTGAAATTATGCACATTCAAAATTATGCACATTGAGAATTATGCACATTAAAAATTATGCTCATTAAGAATTATGCACATTGAAAATTATGCACATTGAGAATTATGCAGATAGAGAATTATGCATATTAAAAATTGTGGACATTGAAAAATATGCACTTTGGGAATTATACACATTGAGAATTATGCACATTGAGAATTATGCACATTGAGAATTATGCAGAATTGAAATTATGCACATTGAGAATTATGCACATGGAGAATCATGCACATTGAGAATTATGCACATTAAAAATGATGTACATTGAGAATTATTCAAATTGAGAATTATGCACTTTGAAAAATATGCACATTGAAAATTATGCACTTAGAAAATTATGCACATTGAAAATAACGCACATTGAGAATTATGCACATTGAAAATTATGCTCATTGAAAATTATGCACATTGAGAATTATGCACATTGAAAATTATCACAATGAATAATATGCACATTGTTAATTATGCACATTGAGAATTATGCACATTGATAATTATGCAGATTGACAATAATGCACATTAAAAATTATAAATATTGAGAATTATGCACATTGAGAATTATGCACATTGACAATTATGCACATTGAGAATTATGCACATTGAGAATTATGCACATTAAAAATTATCCAGATTGAAAAAAATGCAATTTTGAGAATTATGCACATTGAGAATTATGCAGAATTTAAATTGTGCACATTGAAAATTATGCACATTGAAAATTATGCACATTGAGAATTATGCACTTTGAGAATTATGCACATTGAAAATTATGCTCATTGAAAATTATGCACATTGAGAATTATGCACATAGAGAATTATGCACATTGAAAATTATGCAGATTGTAAAATATGCATTTTGAGAATTATGCACATTAAAAATTATGCACATTAAATACTATGCACATTGAGAATTATGCACATTGAGAATTATCAACATTGAAAATTATGCACATTGAGAATTATGCACATAGAGAATTATGCACATTACGAATTATACACATTGAAAATTATGCACATTGAGAATTATGCACATAGAGAATTATGCACATTAAGAATTATGCACATTGAAAATTATGCACAATGAAAATTATGCACATTAACAATTATGCACAATGAAAATTATGCACATTAGGATTTATGCACATCGAAAATTATGCTCATTAAAAATTATGCACATTGAGGATTATGCACATTGAGAATTATGCACATCGAGAATTATGCACATTGAAAATTATGCACATTGAGAATTATGCACATTGAAAATTATGCACATTGAGAATTATGCACTTTGAGAATATGCACATTGAGAATTATGCACAATGAGAATTATGCACATTGAAAATTATGCACATTAAGAATTATGCACATTGAGAATTACGCAGAATTGAAATTATGCACATTCAAAATTATGCACATTGAGAATTATGCACATTAAAAATTATGCTCATTAAGAATTATGCACATTGAAAATTATGCACATTGAGAATTATGCAGATAGAGAATTATGCATATTAAAAATTGTGGACATTGAAAAATATGCACTTTGGGAATTATGCACATTGAGAATTATGCACATTGAGAATTATGCACATTGAGAATTATGCAGAATTGAAATTATGCACATTGAGAATTATGCACATGGAGAATCATGCACATTGAGAATTATGCACATTAAAAATGATGTACATTGAGAATTATTCAAATTGAGAATTATGCACTTTGAAAATTATGCACATTAAAAATTATGCACTTGGAAAATTATGCACATTGAAAATAAAGCACATTGAGAATTATGCACATTGACAATTATGCAGATTGAAAATAATGCACATTAAAAATTATAAATATTGAGAATTATGCACATTGAGAATTATGCACATTGACAATTATGCACATTGAGAATTATGCACATTGAGAATTATGCACATTAAAAATTATCCACATTGAAAAATATGCAATTTTGAGAATTATGCACATTGAGAATTATGCAGAATTTAAATTGTGCACATTGAAAATTATGCAGAATAAAAATTATGCACATTAACCATTATGCACATTGAAAATTATGCACATTGAGAATTATGCACATTAAGAATTATGCACATTGGAAATTATGGACATTGAGAATTACGCACATTGAAAATTATGCTCATTAACAATTATGCACTTTGAAAATGATTCACAATAAAAATTAGGCACATTGAAAATTATGCACTTGGAAAATTATGCACATTGGAAATAACGCACATTTAGAATCATGCACATTGAAAATTATGCTAATTGAAAATTATGCACATTGAGAATTATTCACATTAAAAATTATGCACATTGAGAATTATGCACATTGACAATAATGCACAGTGAAAATTATGCACATTGAGAATTATGCACATTGGAATTATGCACATTGAGAATTATGCACATCGAGAATTATGCACATTGAAAATTATGCACATTGAGAATTATGCACATTGAAAATTATGCACATTGAGAATTATGCACTTTAAGAAATATGCACATTAAGAATTATGCACAATGAGAATTATGCACATTGAAAATTATGCACATTAAGAATTATGCACATTGAGACTTACGCAGAATTGAAATTATGCACATTCAAAATTATGCACATTAAGAATTATGCACATTGAAAATTATGCTCATTAAGAATTATGCACATTGAAAATTATGCACATTGAGAATTATGCAGATAGAGAATTATGCATATTAAAAATTGTGGACATTGAAAAATATGCACTTTGGGAATTATGCACATTGAGAATTATGCACATTGAGAATTATGCAGAATTGAAATTATGCACATTGAGAATTATGAACATGGAGAATCATGCACATTGAGAATTATGCACATTAAAAATGATGTACATTGAGAATTATTCAAATTGAGAATTATGCACATTGAGAATTATGCACTTTGAGAATTATGCACATTAAAAATTATACACATTGAAATTTATGCACATTGAGATTTATGCACATCGAAAATTATGCTCATTGACAATTATGCACAATGAAAATTATGCACATTAGGATTTATGCACATCGAAAATTATGCTCATTGAGAATTATGCACATTGAGAATTATGCACATTGAGAATTATGCACATTGAAAATTATGCACATTGAGAATTATGCACATTGAGAATTCTGCACATTGAAAATTATGCTCATTAAGAATTATGCACATTGAAAATTATGCACATTGAGAATTATGCACATTGGAAATTATGCACATTGAAAATTATGCACAATGAAAATTATGCACATTAACAATTATGCTCAATGAAAATTATGCACATTGAGATTTATGCACATCGAAAATTATGCTTATTGAAAATTATGCACATTGAGAATTATGCACATTGTGAAATATGCACATTGAGAATTATGCATATTGAGAATTATGCACATTGAGAATTATGCAGAATTGAAACTATGCACATTGAGAATTATGAACATGGAGAATCATGCACATTGAGAATTATGCACATTAAAAATGATGTACATTGAGAATTATTCAAATTGAGAATTATGCACTTTGAAAATTATGCACATTAAAAATTATGCACTTGGAAAATTATGCACATTGAAAATAAAGCACATTGAGAATTATGCACATTGACAATTATGCAGATTGAAAATAATGCACATTAAAAATTATAAATATTGAGAATTATGCACATTGAGAATTATGCACATTGACAATTATGCACATTGAGAATTATGCACATTGAGAATTATGCACATTAAAAATTATCCACATTGAAAAATATGCAATTTTGAGAATTATGCACATTGAGAATTATGCAGAATTTAAATTGTGCACATTGAAAATTATGCAGAATAAAAATTATGCACATTAACCATTATGCACATTGAAAATTATGCACATTGAGAATTATGCACATTAAGAATTATGCACATTGGAAATTATGGACATTGAGAATTACGCACATTGAAAATTATGCTCATTAACAATTATGCACTTTGAAAATGATTCACAATAAAAATTAGGCACATTGAAAATTATGCACTTGGAAAATTATGCACATTGGAAATAACGCACATTTAGAATCATGCACATTGAAAATTATGCTAATTGAAAATTATGCACATTGAGAATTATTCACATTAAAAATTATGCACATTGAGAATTATGCACATTGACAATAATGCACAGTGAAAATTATGCACATTGAGAATTATGCACATTGGAATTATGCACATTGAGAATTATGCACATCGAGAATTATGCACATTGAAAATTATGCACATTGAGAATTATGCACATTGAAAATTATGCACATTGAGAATTATGCACTTTAAGAAATATGCACATTAAGAATTATGCACAATGAGAATTATGCACATTGAAAATTATGCACATTAAGAATTATGCACATTGAGACTTACGCAGAATTGAAATTATGCACATTCAAAATTATGCACATTAAGAATTATGCACATTGAAAATTATGCTCATTAAGAATTATGCACATTGAAAATTATGCACATTGAGAATTATGCAGATAGAGAATTATGCATATTAAAAATTGTGGACATTGAAAAATATGCACTTTGGGAATTATGCACATTGAGAATTATGCACATTGAGAATTATGCAGAATTGAAATTATGCACATTGAGAATTATGAACATGGAGAATCATGCACATTGAGAATTATGCACATTAAAAATGATGTACATTGAGAATTATTCAAATTGAGAATTATGCACATTGAGAATTATGCACTTTGAGAATTATGCACATTAAAAATTATACACATTGAAATTTATGCACATTGAGATTTATGCACATCGAAAATTATGCTCATTGACAATTATGCACAATGAAAATTATGCACATTAGGATTTATGCACATCGAAAATTATGCTCATTGAGAATTATGCACATTGAGAATTATGCACATTGAGAATTATGCACATTGAAAATTATGCACATTGAGAATTATGCACATTGAGAATTCTGCACATTGAAAATTATGCTCATTAAGAATTATGCACATTGAAAATTATGCACATTGAGAATTATGCACATTGGAAATTATGCACATTGAAAATTATGCACAATGAAAATTATGCACATTAACAATTATGCTCAATGAAAATTATGCACATTGAGATTTATGCACATCGAAAATTATGCTTATTGAAAATTATGCACATTGAGAATTATGCACATTGTGAAATATGCACATTGAGAATTATGCATATTGAGAATTATGCACATTGAGAATTATGCAGAATTGAAACTATGCACATTGAGAATTATGAACATGGAGAATCATGCACATTGAGAATTATGCACATTAAAAATGATGTACATTGAGAATTATTCAAATTGAGAATTATGCACATTGAGAATTATGCACTTTGAGAATTATGCACATTAAGAATTATACACATTGAAATTTATGCACATTGAGATTTATGCACATCGAAAATTATGCTTATTGACAATTATGCACAATGAAAATTATGCACATTAGGATTTATGCACATCGAAAATTATGCTCATTGAGAATTATGCACATTGAGAATTATGCACATTGAGAATTATGCACATTGAAAATTATGCACATTGAGAATTATGCACATTGAGAATTATGCACATTGAGAATTCTGCACATTGAAAATTATGCTCATTAAGAATTAAGCACATTGAAAATTATGCACATTGAGAATTATGCACATTGGAAATTATGCACATTGAAAATTATGCACAATGAAAATTATGCACATTAACAATTATGCTCAATGAAAATTATGCACATTGAGATTTATGCACATCGAAAATTATGCTTATTGAAAATTATGCACATTGAGAATTATGCACATTGTGAAATATGCACATTGAGAATTATGCACATTGAGAATTATGCACATTGAGAATTATGCAGAATTGAAATTATGCACATTGAGAAATATGCACATTAAAAATGATGTACATTGAGAATTATTCAAATTGAGAATTATGCACTTTGAAAATTATGCACATTAAAAATTATGCACTTGGAAAATTATGCACATTGAAAATAACGCACATTGAGAATTATGCACATTGACAATTATGCAGATTGAAAATAATGCACATTAAAAATTATAAATATTGAGAATTATGCACTTTGAGAATTATGCACATTGACAATTATGCACATTGAGAAGTATGCACATTAAAAATTATCCAAATTGAAAAATATGCAATTTTGTGAATTATGCACATTGAGAATTATGCAGAATTTAAATTGTGCACATTGAAAATTATGCAGAATAAAAATTATGCACATTGACCATTATGCACATTGAAAATTATGCACATTGAGAATTATGCACATTAAGAATTATGCACATTGGAAATTATGGACATTGAGAATTACGCACA
Organism: Ganaspis brasiliensis; assembly: GCA_037103525.1. Lineage (NCBI taxonomy): Eukaryota > Metazoa > Arthropoda > Insecta > Hymenoptera > Figitidae > Ganaspis > Ganaspis brasiliensis. The sequence goes on along the minus strand of JAZKLR010000061.1, from coordinate 1,421,911 downwards.
TTGAAAATTATGCTCATTAACAATTATGCACATTGAAAATTATGCTCATTAACAATTATGCACTTTGAAAATGATTCACAATAAAAATTATGCACATTAAAAATTATGCACATTGAGAATTATGCACATTGAAAATTATGCACATTGAAAATTATGCTCATTGAGAATTATGCACATTGAAAATTATGCACATTAAGAATTATGCACATTAAGAATTATGCAGAATTGAAATAATGCACATTCAAAATTATGCACATTGAAAATTATGCACATTGAGAATTATGCACATTAAGAATTATGCACATTGACAATTATTCACCTTGAAAATTATGCTCATTGAGAATTATGCACATTGACAATAATGCACAGTGAAAATTATGCACATTGAGAATTATGCACATTGGAATTATGCACATTGAGAATTATGCAGATTGGAAATTATGTACATTGAAAATTATGCACAATGAGAATTATGCACATTAACAATTATACACAATGAAAATTATGCACATTAGGATTTATGCACATCGAAAATTTTGCTCATTGAAAAATATGCACATTGAGAATTATGTACATTGAGAATTATGCAAATTGAGAATTATGCACTTTGAAAATTATGCACATTGAGAATTATGCACATTAAAAATTATGCACATTGAGAATTCTGCTCATTAAGAATTATGCACATTGAAAATTATGCACATTGAGAATTATGCACATTGGAAATTATGCACATTGAAAATTATGCACAATGAAAATTATGCACATTAACAATTATGCACAATGAAAATTATGCACATTAGGATTTATGCACATCGAAAATTATGCTCATTGAGAATTATGCACATTGAGAATTATGCACATTGAGAATTATGCACATTGAAAATTATGCACATTGAGAATTATGCACATTGAGAATTATGCACATTGAAAATTATGCTCATTAAGAATTATGCACATTGAAAATTATGCACAATGAAAATTATGCACATTAACAATTATGCACAATGAAAATTATGCACATTAGGATTTATGCACATCGAAAATTATGCTCATTAAAAATTATGCACATTGAGGATTATGCACATTGAGAATTATGCACATCGAGAATTATGCACATTGAAAATTATGCACATTAAGAATTATGCACATTGAAAATTATGCAAATTGAGAATTATGCACTTTGAGAATTATGCACATTGAGAATTATGCACAATGAGAATTATGCACATTGAAAATTATGCACATTAAGAATTATGCACATTGAGACTTACGCAGAATTGAAATTATGCACATTCAAAATTATGCACATTGAGAATTATGCACATTGAAAATTATGCTCATTAAGAATTATGCACATTGAAAATTATGCACATTGAGAATTATGCAGATAGAGAATTATGCATATTAAAAATTGTGGACATTGAAAAATATGCACTTTGAGAATTATGCACATTGAGAATTATGCACATTGAGAATTATGCAGAATTGAAATTATGCACATTGAGAATTATGAACATGGAGAATCATGCACATTGAGAATTATGCACATTAAAAATGATGTACATTGAGAATTATTCAAATTGAGAATTATGCACTTTGAAAATTATGCACATTAAAAATTATGCACTTGGAAAATTATGCACATTGAAAATAACGCACATTGAGAATTATGCACATTGACAATTATGCACATTGAGAATTATGCACATTAAAAATTATCCACATTGAAAAATATGCAATTTTGAGAATTATGCACATTGAGAATTATGCAGAATTTAAATTGTGCACATTGAAAATTATGCAGAATAAAAATTATGCACATTGACCATTATGCACATTGAAAATTATGCACATTGAGAATTATGCACATTAAGAATTATGCACATTGAAAATTATGGACATTGAGAATTACGCACATTGAAAATTATGCTCATTAACAATTATGCACTTTGAAAATGATTCACAATAAAAATTATGCACATTGAAAATTATGCACTTGGAAAATTATGCACATTGGAAATAACGCACATTTAGAATCATGCACATTGAAAATTATGCTAATTGAAAATTATGCACATTGAGAATTATTCACATTAAAAATTATGCACATTGAGAATTATGCACATTGACAGTAATGCACAGTGAAAATTATGCACATTGAGAATTATGCACATTGGAATTATGCACATTGAGAATTATTGACATTGGAAATTATGCACATTGAAATTTATGCACAATGAAAATTATGCACATTAACAATTATGCACAATAAAAAATATGCACATTAAGATTTATGCACATCGAAAATTATGCTCATTGACAATTATGCACATTGAAAATTGTCCACATTGAGAATTATGCACATTGAGAATTATGCACATTGAAAATTATCCACATTGAGAATCATGCACATTGAGAATTATGCACATTAAAAATTATGCACTTTGAGAATTATGCACATTGACAATAATGCACAGTGAAAATTATGCACATTGAGAATTATGCACATTGGAATTGTGCACATTGAGAATTATGCACATTGGAAATTATGCACATTGAAAATTATGCACAATGAAAATTATGCACATTAAAAATTATGCACAATGAAAATTATGCACATTAGGATTTATACACATCGAAAATTATGCTTATTGAAAATTATGCACATTGAGAATTATGCACATTGAGAATTATGCACATTGAGAATTATGCACATTCAAAATTATGCACAATGAGAATTATGCACATTGAAAATTCTGCACATTGAGAATTATGCACTTTGAGAATTATGCACATTGAGAATTATGCACATTGAAAATTATGCTCATTAAGAATTATGCACATTGAAAATTATGCACATTGAGAATTATGCACATAGATAATTATGCACAATGAGAATTATGCACATTGAAAATTATGCACATTAAGAATTATGCACATTGAGAATTACGCAGAATTGAAATTATGCACATTTAAAATTATGCACATTGAGAATAATGCACATTGAAAATTATGCTCATTAAGAATTATGCACATTGAAAATTATGCACATTGAGAATTATGCAAATAGAAAATTATGCACATTAAAAATTGTGGACATTGAAAAATATGCAATTTGGGAATTATGCACATTGAGAATTATGCACATTGAGAATTATGCAGAATTGAAATTATGCACTTTGAGAATTATGCAGAATTGAAATTATGCACATTGAGAATTATGCACATGGAGAATCATGCACATTGAGAATTATGCACATTAAAAATGATGTACATTGAGAATTATTCAAATTGAGAATTATGCACTTTGAAAAATATGCACATTGAAAATTATGCACTTAGAAAATTATGCACATTGAAAATAACGCACATTGAGAATTATGCACATTGAAAATTATGCTTATTGAAAATTATGCACATTGAGAATTATGCACATTGAAAATTATCACAATGAATAATATGCACATTGTTAATTATGCACATTGAGAATTATGCACATTGATAATTATGCAGATTGACAATAATGCACATTAAAAATTATAAATATTGAGAATTATGCACATTGAGAATTATGCACATTGACAATTATGCACATTGAGAATTATGCACATTGAGAATTATGCACATTAAAATTTATCCAGATTGAAAAATATGCAATTTTGAGAATTATGCACATTGAGAATTATGCACATTGAAAATTATGCACATTGAGAATTATGCACTTTGAGAATTATGCACATTGAAAATTATGCTCATTGAAAATTATGCACATTGAGAATTATGCACATAGAGAATTATGCACATTGAAAATTATGCAGATTGTAAAATATGCATTTTGAGAATTATGCACATTAAAAATTATGCACATTAAATACTATGCACATTGAGAATTATGCACATTGAGAATTATTAACATTGAAAATTATGCACATTGAGAATTATGCACATAGAGAATTATGCACATTACGAATTATACACATTGAAAATTATGCACATTAAGAATTATGCACATAGAGAATTATGCACATTAAGAATTATGCACATTGAAAATTATGCACAATGAAAATTATGCACATTAACAATTATGCACAATGAAAATTATGCACATTAGGATTTATGCACATCGAAAATTATGCTCATTAAAAATTATGCACATTGAGGATTATGCACATTGAGAATTATGCACATCGAGAATTATGCACATTGAAAATTATGCACATTGAGAATTATGCACATTGAAAATTATGCACATTGAGAATTATGCACTTTGAGAATATGCACATTGAGAATTATGCACAATGAGAATTATGCACATTGAAAATTATGCACATTAAGAATTATGCACATTGAGAATTACGCAGAATTGAAATTATGCACATTCAAAATTATGCACATTGAGAATTATGCACATTAAAAATTATGCTCATTAAGAATTATGCACATTGAAAATTATGCACATTGAGAATTATGCAGATAGAGAATTATGCATATTAAAAATTGTGGACATTGAAAAATATGCACTTTGGGAATTATGCACATTGAGAATTATGCACATTGAGAATTATGCAGAATTGAAATTATGCACATTGAGAATTATGCACATGGAGAATCATGCACATTGAGAATTATGCACATTAAAAATGATGTACATTGAGAATTATTCAAATTGAGAATTATGCACTTTGAAAATTATGCACATTAAAAATTATGCACTTGGAAAATTATGCACATTGAAAATAACGCACATTGAGAATTATGCACATTGACAATTATGCAGATTGAAAATAATGCACATTAAAAATTATAAATATTGAGAATTATGCACATTGAGAATTATGCACATTGACAATTATGCACATTGAGAATTATGCACATTGAGAATTATGCACATTAAAAATTATGCACATTAAAAATTATGCACTTGGAAAATTATGCACATTGAAAATAACGCACATTGAGAATTATGCACATTGACAATTATGCACATTGAGAATTATGCACATTGAGAATTATGCACATTAAAAATTATCCACATTGAAAAATATGCAATTTTGAGAATTATGCACATTGAGAATTATGCAGAATTTAAATTGTGCACATTGAAAATTATGCAGAATAAAAATTATGCACATTGACCATTATGCACATTGAAAATTATGCACATTGAGAATTATGCACATTAAGAATTATGCACATTGAAAATTATGGACATTGAGAATTACGCACATTGAAAATTATGCTCATTAACAATTATGCACTTTGAAAATGATTCACAATAAAAATTATGCACATTGAAAATTATGCACTTGGAAAATTATGCACATTGGAAATAACGCACATTTAGAATCATGCACATTGAAAATTATGCTAATTGAAAATTATGCACATTGAGAATTATTCACATTAAAAATTATGCACATTGAGAATTATGCACATTGACAATAATGCACAGTGAAAATTATGCACATTGAGAATTATGCACATTGGAATTATGCACATTGAGAATTATTGACATTGGAAATTATGCACATTGAAATTTATGCACAATGAAAATTATGCACATTAACAATTATGCACAATAAAAAATATGCACATTAAGATTTATGCACATCGAAAATTATGCTCATTGACAATTATGCACATTGAAAATTGTCCACATTGAGAATTATGCACATTGAGAATTATGCACATTGAAAATTATCCACATTGAGAATCATGCACATTGAGAATTATGCACATTAAAAATTATGCACTTTGAGAATTATGCACATTGACAATAATGCACAGTGAAAATTATGCACATTGAGAATTATGCACATTGGAATTGTGCACATTGAGAATTATGCACATTGGAAATTATGCACATTGAAAATTATGCACAATGAAAATTATGCACATTAAAAATTATGCACAATGAAAATTATGCACATTAGGATTTATACACATCGAAAATTATGCTTATTGAAAATTATGCACATTGAGAATTATGCACATTGAGAATTATGCACATTGAGAATTATGCACATTCAAAATTATGCACAATGAGAATTATGCACATTGAAAATTCTGCACATTGAGAATTATGCACTTTGAGAATTATGCACATTGAGAATTATGCACATTGAAAATTATGCTCATTAAGAATTATGCACATTGAAAATTATGCACATTGAGAATTATGCACATAGATAATTATGCACAATGAGAATTATGCACATTGAAAATTATGCACATTAAGAATTATGCACATTGAGAATTACGCAGAATTGAAATTATGCACATTTAAAATTATGCACATTGAGAATAATGCACATTGAAAATTATGCTCATTAAGAATTATGCACATTGAAAATTATGCACATTGAGAATTATGCAAATAGAAAATTATGCACATTAAAAATTGTGGACATTGAAAAATATGCAATTTGGGAATTATGCACATTGAGAATTATGCACATTGAGAATTATGCAGAATTGAAATTATGCACTTTGAGAATTATGCAGAATTGAAATTATGCACATTGAGAATTATGCACATGGAGAATCATGCACATTGAGAATTATGCACATTAAAAATGATGTACATTGAGAATTATTCAAATTGAGAATTATGCACTTTGAAAAATATGCACATTGAAAATTATGCACTTAGAAAATTATGCACATTGAAAATAACGCACATTGAGAATTATGCACATTGAAAATTATGCTCATTGAAAATTATGCACATTGAGAATTATGCACATTGAAAATTATCACAATGAATAATATGCACATTGTTAATTATGCACATTGAGAATTATGCACATTGATAATTATGCAGATTGACAATAATGCACATTAAAAATTATAAATATTGAGAATTATGCACATTGAGAATTATGCACATTGACAATTATGCACATTGAGAATTATGCACATTGAGAATTATGCACATTAAAAATTATCCAGATTGAAAAATATGCAATTTTGAAAATTATGCACATTGAGAATTATGCAGAATTTAAATTGTGCACATTGAAAATTATGCACATTGAAAATTATGCACATTGAGAATTATGCACTTTGAGAATTATGCACATTGAAAATTATGCTCATTGAAAATTATGCACATTGAGAATTATGCACATAGAGAATTATGCACATTGAAAATTATGCAGATTGTAAAATATGCATTTTGAGAATTATGCACATTAAAAATTATGCACATTAAATACTATGCACATTGAGAATTATGCACATTGAGAATTATTAACATTGAAAATTATGCACATTGAGAATTATGCACATAGAGAATTATGCACATTACGAATTATACACATTGAAAATTATGCACATTGAGAATTATGCACATAGAGAATTATGCACATTAAGAATTATGCACATTGAAAATTATGCACAATGAAAATTATGCACATTAACAATTATGCACAATGAAAATTATGCACATTAGGATTTATGGACATCGAAAATTATGCTCATTAAAAATTATGCACATTGAGGATTATGCACATTGAGAATTATGCACATCGAGAATTATGCACATTGAAAATTATGCACATTGAGAATTATGCACATTGAAAATTATGCACATTGAGAATTATGCACTTTGAGAATATGCACATTGAGAATTATGCACAATGAGAATTATGCACATTGAAAATTATGCACATTAAGAATTATGCACATTGAGAATTACGCAGAATTGAAATTATGCACATTCAAAATTATGCACATTGAGAATTATGCACATTAAAAATTATGCTCATTAAGAATTATGCACATTGAAAATTATGCACATTGAGAATTATGCAGATAGAGAATTATGCATATTAAAAATTGTGGACATTGAAAAATATGCACTTTGGGAATTATGCACATTGAGAATTATGCACATTGAGAATTATGCAGAATTGAAATTATGCACATTGAGAATTATGCACATGGAGAATCATGCACATTGAGAATTATGCACATTAAAAATGATGTACATTGAGAATTATTCAAATTGAGAATTATGCACTTTGAAAATTATGCACATTAAAAATTATGCACTTGGAAAATTATGCACATTGAAAATAAAGCACATTGAGAATTATGCACATTGACAATTATGCAGATTGAAAATAATGCACATTAAAAATTATAAATATTGAGAATTATGCACATTGAGAATTATGCACATTGACAATTATGCACATTGACAATTATGCACATTGAGAATTATGCACATTAAAAATTATCCACATTGAAAAATATGCAATTTTGAGAATTATGCACATTGAGAATTATGCAGAATTTAAATTGTGCACATTGAAAATTATGCAGAATAAAAATTATGCACATTAACCATTATGCACATTGAAAATTATGCACATTGAGAATTATGCACATTAAAAATTATGCACATTGGAAATTATGGACATTGAGAATTACGCACATTGAAAATTATGCTCATTAACAATTATGCACTTTGAAAATGATTCACAATAAAAATTAGGCACATTGAAAATTATGCACTTGGAAAATTATGCACATTGGAAATAACGCACATTTAGAATCATGCACATTGAAAATTATGCTAATTGAAAATTATGCACATTGAGAATTTTTCACATTAAAAATTATGCACATTGAGAATTATGCACATTGACAATAATGCACAGTGAAAATTATGCACATTGAGAATTATGCACATTTGAATTATGCACATTGAGAATTATTGACATTGGAAATAATGCACATTGAAATTTATGCACAATGAAAATTATGCACATTAACAATTATGCACAATGAAAATTATGCACATTAAGATTTATGCACATCGAAAATTATGCTCATTGACAATTATGCACATTGAAAATTGTCCACATTGAGAATTATGCACATTGAGAATTATGCACATTGAAAATTATCCACATTGAGAATCATGCACATTGAGAATTATGCACATTAAAAATTATGCACTTTGAGAATTTTGCACATTGAAAATTATGCACATTAACAATTATGCACTTTGAAAATTATTTACAATGAAAATTAGGCACATTGAAAATTATGCAGAATAAAAATTATGCACATTGACCATTATGCACATTGAAAATTATGCACATTGAGAATTATGCACATTGAAAATTATGCACATTGAAAATTATGCACAATGAAAATTATGCACATTAACAATTATGCACAATGAAAATTATGCACATTAGGATTTATGCACATCGCAAATTATGCTCATTAAAAATTATGCACATTGAGAATTATGCACATTGAGAATTATGCACATCGAGAATTATGCACATTGAAAATTATGCACATTGAGAATTATGCACATTGAAAATTATGCACATTGAGAATTATGCACTTTAAGAATTATGCACATTAAGAATTATGCACAATGAGAATTATGCACATTGAAAATTATGCACATTAAGAATTATGCACATTGAGAATTACGCAGAATTGAAATTATGCACATTCAAAATTATGCACATTGAGAATTATGCACATTGAAAATTATGCTCATTAAGAATTATGCACATTGAAAATTATGCACATTGAGAATTATGCAGATAGAGAATTATGCATATTAAAAATTGTGGACATTGAAAAATATGCACTTTGGGAATTATGCACATTGAGAATTATGCACATTGAGAATTATGCAGAATTGAAATTATGCACATTGAGAATTATGCACATGGAGAATCATGCACATTGAGAATTATGCACATTAAAAATGATGTACATTGAGAATTATTCAAATTGAGAATTATGCACTTTGAAAATTATGCACATTAAAAATTATGCACTTGGAAAATTATGCACATTGAAAATAACGCACATTGAGAATTCTGCACATTGACAATTATGCAGATTGAAAATAATGCACATTAAAAATTATAAATATTGAGAATTATGCACATTGAGAATTATGCACATTGACAATTATGCACATTGAGAATTATGCACATTAAAAATTATCCACATTGAAAAATATGCAATTTTGAGAATTATGCACATTGAGAATTATGCAGAATTTAAATTGTGCACATTGAAAATTATGCAGAATAAAAATTATGCACATTAACCATTATGCACATTGAAAATTATGCACATTGAGAATTATGCACATTAAAAATTATGCACAGTGGAAATTATGGACATTGAGAATTACGCACATTGAAAATTATGCTCATTAACAATTATGCACTTTGAAAATGATTCACAATAAAAATTAGGCACATTGAAAATTATGCACTTGGAAAATTATGCACATTGGAAATAACGCACATTTAGAATCATGCACATTGAAAATTATGCTAATTGAAAATTATGCACATTGAGAATTATTCACATTAAAAATTATGCACATTGAGAATTATGCACATTGACAATAATGCACAGTGAAAATTATGCACATTGAGAATTATGCACATTGGAATTATGCACATTGAGAATTATTGACATTGGAAATTATGCACATTGAAATTTATGCACAATGAAAATTATGCACATTAACAATTATGCACAATGAAAATTATGCACATTAAGATTTATGCACATCGAAAATTATGCTCATTGACAATTATGCACATTGAAAATTGTCCACATTGAGAATTATGCACATTGAGAATTATGCACATTGAAAATTATCCACATTGAGAATCATGCACATTGAGAATTATGCACATTAAAAATTATGCACTTTGAGAATTATGCACATTGAAAATTATGCACATTAACAATTATGCACTTTGAAAATTATTTACAATGAAAATTAGGCACATTGAAAATTATGCAGAATAAAAATTATGCACATTGACCATTATGCACATTGAAAATTATGCACATTGAGAATTATGCACATTGAAAATTATGCACATTGAAAATTATGCACAATGAAAATTATGCACATTAACAATTATGCACAATGAAAATTATGCACATTAGGATTTATGCACATCGAAAATTATGCTCATTAAAAATTATGCACATTGAGAATTATGCACATTGAGAATTATGCACATCGAGAATTATGCACATTGAAAATTATGCACATTGAGAATTATGCACATTGAAAATTATGCACATTGAGAATTATGCACTTTAAGAATTATGCACATTAAGAATTATGCACAATGAGAATTATGCACATTGAAAATTATGCACATTAAGAATTATGCGCATTGAGAATTACGCAGAATTGAAATTATGCACATTCAAAATTATGCACATTGAGAATTATGCACATTGAAAATTATGCTCATTAAGAATTATGCACATTGAAAATTATGCACATTGAGAATTATGCAGATAGAGAATTATGCATATTAAAAATTGTAGACATTGAAAAATATGCACTTTGGGAATTATGCACATTGAGAATTATGCACATTGAGAATTATGCAGAATTGAAATTATGCACATTGAGAATTATGCACATGGAGAATCATGCACATTGAGAATTATGCACATTAAAAATGATGTACATTGAGAATTATTCAAATTGAGAATTATGCACTTTGAAAATTATGCACATTAAAAATTATGCACTTGGAAAATTATGCACATTGAAAATAACGCACATTGAGAATTCTGCACATTGACAATTATGCAGATTGAAAATAATGCACATTAAAAATTATAAATATTGAGAATTATGCACATTGAGAATTATGCACATTGACAATTATGCACATTGAGAATTATGCACATTAAAAATTATCCACATTGAAAAATATGCAATTTTGAGAATTATGCACATTGAGAATTATGCAGAATTTAAATTGTGCACATTGAAAATTATGCAGAATAAAAATTATGCACATTGACCATTATGCACATTGAAAATTATGCTCATTAAGAATTATGCACATTGAAAATTATGCACATTGAGAATTATGCACATTGGAAATTATGCACATTGAAAATTATGCACAATGAAAATTATGCACATTAACAATTATGCACATTGAGAATTATGCACTTTGAGAATTATGCACATTGAGAATTATGCACAATGAGAATTATGCACATTGAAAATTATGCACATTAAGAATTATGCACATTGAGAATTACGCAGAATTGAAATTATGCACATTAAAAATTATGCACATTAAGAATTATGCACATTGAAAATTATGCTCATTAAGAATTATGCACATTGAAAATTATGCACATTGAGAATTATGCACTTTGAGAATTATGCACATTGAGAATTATGCACAATGAGAATTATGCACATTGAAAATTATGCACATTAAGAATTATGCACATTGAAAATTATGCACATTGAGAATTATGCACTTTGAGAATTATGCACATTGAGAATTATGCACAATGAGAATTATGCACATTGAAAATTATGCACATTAAGAATTATGCACATTGAGAATTACGCAGAATTGAAATTATGCACATTAAAAATTATGCACATTGAGAATTATGCACATTGAAAATTATGCTCATTAAGAATTATGCACATTGAAAATTATGCACATTGAGAATTATGCAGATAGAGAATTATGCATTTAAAAAATTGTGGACATTGAAAAATATGCACTTTGAGAATTATGCACATTGAGAATTATGCACATTGGAATTTATGCACATTGAAAATTATGCACAATGAGAATTATGCACATTAACAATTATGCACAATGAAAATTATGCACATTAGGATTTATGCACATCGAAAATTTTGCTCATTGAAAAATATGCACATTGAGAATTATGTACATTGAGAATTATGCAAATTAAGAATTATGCACTTTGAAAATTATGCACATTGAGAATTATGCACATTGAAAATTATGCACATTGAGAATTATGCTCATTAAGAATTATGCACATTGAAAATTATGCACATTGAGAATTATGCACATTGGAAATTATGCACATTGAAAATTATGCACAATGAAAATTATGCACATTAACAATTATGCACAATGAAAATTATGCACATTAGGATTTATGCACATCGAAAATTATGCTCATTGAGAATTATGCACATTGAGAATTATGCACATTGAGAATTATGCACATTGAAAATTATGCACATTGAGAATTATGCACATTGAGAATTATGCACATTGAAAATTATGCTCATTAAGAATTATGCACATTGAAAATTATGCACATTGAGAATTATGCACATTGGAAATTATGCACATTGAAAATTATGCACAATGAAAATTATGCACATTAACAATTATGCACAATGAAAATTATGCACATTAGGATTTATGCACATCGAAAATTATGCTCATTAAAAATTATGCACATTGAGAATTATGCACATTGAAAATTATGCACAATGAAAATTATGCACATTAACAATTATGCTCAATGAAAATTATGCACATTGAGATTTATGCACATCGAAGATTATGCTTATTGAAAATTATGCACATTGAGAATTATGCACATTGTGAAATATGCACATTGAGAATTATGCACATTGAGAATTATGCACATTGAGAATTATGCACATTGAGAATTATGCACATTGACAATTATGCAGATTGAAAATAATGCACATTAAAAATTATAAATATTGAGAATTATGCACATTGAGAATTATGCACATTGACAATTATGCACATTGAGAATTATGCACATTAAAAATTATCCACATTGAAAAATATGCAATTTTGTGAATTATGCACATTGAGAATTATGCAGAATTTAAATTGTGCACATTGAAAATTATGCAGAATAAAAATTATGCACATTGACCATTATGCACATTGAAAATTATGCACATTGAGAATTATGCACATTAAGAATTATGCACATTGGAAATTATGGACATTGAGAATTAAGCACATTGAAAATTATGCTCATTAACAATTATGCACTTTGAAAATGATTCACAATAAAAATTATGCACTTTGAAAATTATGCACTTGGAAAATTATGCACATTAAAAATTATGCACATTGAGAATTATGCACATTGAAAATTATGCACATTGAAAATTATGCTCATTGAGAATTATGCACATTGAAAATTATGCACATTAAGAATTATGCACATTGAGAATTATGCAGAATTGAAATAATGCACATTCAAAATTATGCACATTGAAAATTATGCACATTGAGAATTATGCACATTAAGAATTATGCACATTGACAATTATTCACATTGAAAATTATGCTCATTGAGAATTATGCACATTGACAATAATGCACAGTGAAAATTATGCACATTGAGAATTATGCACATTGGAATTATGCACATTGAGAATTATGCACATTGGAAATTATGTACATTGAAAATTATGCACAATGAGAATTATGCACATTAACAATTATACACAATGAAAATTATGCACATTAGGATTTATGCACATCGAAAATTTTGCTCATTGAAAAATATGCACATTGAGAATTATGTACATTGAGAATTATGCAAATTGAGAATTATGCACTTTTAAAAAATTATGCACATTTATAATTATGCACATTGAAAATTATGCACATTGAGAATTATGCTCATTAAGAATTATGCACATTGAAAATTATGCACATTGAGAATTATGCACATTGGAAATTATGCACATTGAAAATTATGCACAATGAAAATTATGCACATTAACAATTATGCACAATGAAAATTATGCACATTAGGATTTATGCACATCGAAAATTATGCTCATTGAGAATTATGCACATTGAGAATTATGCACATTGAGAATTATGCACATTGAAAATTATGCACATTGAGAATTATGCACATTGAGAATTATGCACATTGAAAATTATGCTCATTAAGAATTATGCACATTGAAAATTATGCACATTGAGAATTATGCACATTGGAAATTATGCACATTGAAAATTATGCACATTAACAATTATGCACAATGAAAATTATGCACATTAGGATTTATGCACATCGAAAATTATGCTCATTAAAAATTATGCACATTGAGGATTATGCACATTGAGAATTATGCACATCGAGAATTATGCACATTGAAAATTATGCACATTAAGAATTATGCACATTGAAAATTATGCACATTGAGAATTATGCACTTTGAGAATTATGCACATTGAGAATTATGCACAATGAGAATTATTCACATTGAAAATTATGCACATTAAGAATTATGCACATTGAGACTTACGCAGAATTGAAATTATGCACATTCAAAATTATGCACATTGAGAATTATGCACATTGAAAATTATGCTCATTAAGAATTATGCACATTAAAAATTATGCACATTGAGAATTATGCAGATAGAGAATTATGCATATTAAAAATTGTGGACATTGAAAAATATGCACTTTGGGAATTATGCACATTGAGAATTATGCACATTGAGAATTATGCAGAATTGAAATTATGCACATTGAGAATTATGAACATGGAGAATCATGCACATTGAGAATTATGCACATTAAAAATGATGTACATTGAGAATTATTCAAATTGAGAATTATGCACATTGAGAATTATGCACTTTGAGAATTATGCACATTAAGAATTATACACATTTAAATTTATGCACATTGAGATTTATGCACATCGAAAATTATGCTCATTGACAATTATGCACAATGAAAATTATGCACATTAGGATTTATGCACATCGAAAATTATGCTCATTGAGAATTATGCACATTGAGAATTATGCACATTGAGAATTATGCACATTGAAAATTATGCACATTGAGAATTATGCACATTGAGAATTATGCACATTGAAAATTATGCTCATTAAGAATTATGCACATTGAAAATTATGCACATTGAGAATTATGCACATTGGAAATTATGCACATTGAAAATTATGCACAATGAAAATTATGCACATTAACAATTATGCACAATGAAAATTATGCACATTAGGATTTATGCACATCGAAAATTATGCTCATTAAAAATTATGCACATTGAGAATTATGCACATTGAAAATTATGCACAATGAAAATTATGCACATTAACAATTATGCTCAATGAAAATTATGCACATTGAGATTTATGCACATCGAAAATTATGCTTATTGAAAATTATGCACATTGAGAATTATGCACATTGTGAAATATGCACATTGAGAATTATGCACATTGAGAATTATGCACATTGAGAATTATGCAGAATTGAAATTATGCACATTGAGAATTATGCACATTAAAAATGATCTACATTGAGAATTATTCAAATTGAGAATTATGCACTTTGAAAATTATGCACATTAAAAATTATGCACTTGGAAAATTATGCACATTGAAAATAACGCACATTGAGAATTATGCACATTGACAATTATGCAGATTGAAAATAATGCACATTAAAAATTATAAATATTGAGAATTATGCAATTTGAGAATTATGCACATTGACAATTATGCACATTGAGAATTATGCACATTAAAAATTATCCACATTGAAAAATATGCAATTTTGTGAATTATGCACATTGAGAATTATGCAGAATTTAAATTGTGCACATTGAAAATTATGCAGAATAAAAATTATGCACATTGACCATTATGCACATTGAAAATTATGCACATTGAGAATTATGCACATTAAGAATTATGCACATTGGAAATTATGGACATTGAGAATTACGCACATTGAAAATTATGCTCATTAACAATTATGCACATTGAAAATTATGCTCATTAACAATTATGCACTTTGAAAATGATTCACAATAAAAATTATGCACATTAAAAATTATGCACATTGAGAATTATGCACATTGAAAATTATGCACATTGAAAATTATGCTCATTGAGAATTATGCACATTGAAAATTATGCACATTGAGAATTATGCACATTAAGAATTATGCACATTGACAATTATTCACATTGAAAATTATGCTCATTGAGAATTATGCACATTGACAATAATGCACAGTGAAAATTATGCACATTGAGAATTATGCACATTGGAATTATGCACATTGAGAATTATGCAGATTGGAAATTATGTACATTGAAAATTATGCACAATGAGAATTATGCACATTAACAATTATACACAATGAAAATTATGCACATTAGGATTTATGCACATCGAAAATTTTGCTCATTGAAAAATATGCACATTGAGAATTATGTACATTGAGAATTATGCAAATTGAGAATTATGCACTTTGAAAATTATGCACATTGAGAATTATGCACATTGAAAATTATGCACATTGAGAATTATGCTCATTAAGAATTATGCACATTGAAAATTATGCACATTGAGAATTATGCACATTGGAAATTATGCACATTGAAAATTATGCACAATGAAAATTATGCACATTAACAATTATGCACAATGAAAATTATGCACATTAGGATTTATGCACATCGAAAATTATGCTCATTGAGAATTATGCACATTGAGAATTATGCACATTGAAAATTATGCTCATTAAGAATTATGCACATTGAAAATTATGCACAATGAAAATTATGCACATTAACAATTATGCACAATGAAAATTATGCACATTAGGATTTATGCACATCGAAAATTATGCTCATTAAAAATTATGCACATTGAGGATTATGCACATTGAGAATTATGCACATCGAGAATTATGCACATTGAAAATTATGCACATTAAGAATTATGCACATTGAAAATTATGCACATTGAGAATTATGCACTTTGAGAATTATGCACATTGAGAATTATGCACAATGAGAATTATGCACATTGAAAATTATGCACATTAAGAATTATGCACATTGAGACTTACGCAGAATTGAAATTATGCACATTCAAAATTATGCACATTGAGAATTATGCACATTGAAAATTATGCTCATTAAGAATTATGCACATTGAAAATTATGCACATTGAGAATTATGCAGATAGAGAATTATGCATATTAAAAATTGTGGACATTGAAAAATATGCACTTTGGGAATTATGCACATTGAGAATTATGCACATTGAGAATTATGCAGAATTGAAATTATGCACATTGAGAATTATGAACATGGAGAATCATGCACATTGAGAATTATGCACATTAAAAATTATCCACATTGAAAAATATGCAATTTTGAGAATTATGCAGAATTTAAATTGTGCACATTGAAAATTATGCAGAATAAAAATTATGCACATTGACCATTATGCACATTGAAAATTATGCACATTGAGAATTATGCACATTAAGAATTATGCACATTGGAAATTATAGACATTGAGAATTACGCACATTGAAAATTATGCTCATTAACAATTATGCACTTTGAAAATGATTCACAATAAAAATTATGCACATTGAAAATTATGCTCTTGGAAAATTATGCACATTGGAAATAACGCACATTTAGAATCATGCACATTGAAAATTATGCTAATTGAAAATTATGCACATTGAGAATTATTCACATTAAAAATTATGCACATTGAGAATTATGCACATTGACAATAATGCACAGTGAAAATTATGCACATTGAGAATTATGCACATTGGAATTATGCACATTGAGAATTATTGACATTGGAAATTATGCACATTGAAATTTATGCACAATGAAAATTATGCACATTAACAATTATGCACAATAAAAATTATGCACATTAAGATTTATGCACATCGAAAATTATGCTCATTGACAATTATGCACATTGAAAATTGTCCACATTGAGAATTATGCACATTGAGAATTATGCACATTGAAAATTATCCACATTGAGAATCATGCACATTGAGAATTATGCACATTAAAAATTATGCACTTTGAGAATTATGCACATTGAAAATTATGCACATTAACAATTATGCACTTTGAAAATTATTCACAATGAAAATTAGGCACATTGAAAATTATGCAGAATAAAAATTATGCACATTGACCATTATGCACATTGAAAATTATGCACATTGAGGATTATGCACATTGAAAATTATGCACATTGAAAATTATGCACAATGAAAATTATGCACATTAACAATTATGCACAATGAAAATTATGCACAATAGGATTTATGCACATCGAAAATTATGCTTATTAAAAATTATGCACATTGAGAATTATGCACATTGAGAATTATGCACATCGAGAATTATGCACATTGAAAATTATGCACATTGAGAATTATGCACATTGAAAATTATGCACATTGAGAATTATGCACTTTAAGAATTATGCACATTGAGAATTATGCACAATGAGAATTATGCACATTGAGAATTATGCACATTAAGAATTATGCACATTGGAAATTATGGACATTGAGAATTACGCACATTGAAAATTATGCTCATTAACAATTATGCACTTTGAAAATGATTCACAATAAAAATTATGCACATTGAAAATTATGCACTTGGAAAATTATGCACATTAAAAATTATGCACATTGAGAATTATGCACATTGAAAAATATGCAATTTTGAGAATTATGCACATTGAGAATTATGCACATTAAGAATTATGCACATTGAGAATTATGCAGAATTAAAATAATGCACATTCAAAATTATGCACATTGCAAATTATGCACATTAAGAATTATGCACATTGAAAATTATGCACATTGAGAATTATGCGCATTAAGAATTATGCACATTGGAAATTATGGACATTGAGAATTACGCACATTGAAAATTATGCTCATTAACAATTATGCACTTTGAAAATGATTCACAATAAAAATTATGCACATTGAAAATTATGCACTTGGAAAATTATGCACATTAAAAATTGTGCACATTGAGAATTATGCACATTGAAAATTATGCACATTGAAAATTATGCTCATTGAGAATTATGCACATTGAAAATTATGCACATTAAGAATTATGCACATTGAGAATTATGCAGAATTGAAATAATGCACATTCAAAATTATGCACATTGAAAATTATGCACATTAAGAATTATGCACATTGAAAATTATGCACATTGAGAATTATGCACATTGGAAATTATGCACATTGAAAATTATGCACAATGAAAATTATGCACATTAACAATTATGCACAATGAAAATTATGCACATTAGGATTTATGCACATCGAAAATTATGCTCATTAAAAATTATGCACATTGAGGATTATGCACATTGAGAATTATGCACATCGAGAATTATGCAAATTGAAAATTATGCACATTAAGAATTATGCACATTGAAAATTATGCACATTGAGAATTATGCACTTTGAGAATTATGCACATTGAGAATTATGCACAATGAGAATTATGCACATTGAAAATTATGCACATTAAGAATTATGCACATTGAGACTTACGCAGAATTGAAATTATGCACATTCAAAATTATGCGCATTGAGAATTATGCACATTGAAAATTATGCTCATTAAGAATTATGAACATTGAAAATTATGCACATTGAGAATTATGCAGATAGAGAATTATGCATATTAAAAATTGTGGACATTAAAAAATATGCACTTTGGGAATTATGCACATTGAGAATTATGCACATTGAGAATTATGCACATTGAGAATTATGCAGAATTGAAATTATGCACATTGAGAATTATGAACATGGAGAATCATGCACATTGAGAATTATACACATTAAAAATGATGTACATTGAGAATTATTCAAATTGAGAATTATGCACATTGAGAATTATGCACTTTGAGAATTATGCACATTAAGAATTATACACATTGAAATTTATGCACATTGAGATTTATGCACATCGAAAATTATGCTCATTGACAATTATGCACAATGAAAATTATGCACATTCGGATTTATGCACATCGAAAATTATGCTCATTGAGAATTATGCACATTGAGAATTATGCACATTGAGAATTATGCACATTGAAAATTATAAATATTGAGAATTATGCACATTGAGAATTATGCACATTGACAATTATGCACATTGAGAATTATGCACATTGAGAATTATGCACATTAAAAATTATCCACATTGAAAAATATGCAATTTTGAGAATTATGCAGAATTTAAATTGTGCACATTGAAAATTATGCAGAATAAAAATTATGCACATTGACCATTATGCACATTGAAAATTATGCACATTGAGAATTATGCACATTAAGAATTATGCACATTGGAAATTATGGACATTGAGAATTACGCACATTGAAAATTATGCTCATTAACAATTATGCACTTTGAAAATGATTCACAATAAAAATTATGCACATTGAAAATTATGCTCTTGGAAAATTATGCACATTGGAAATAACGCACATTTAGAATCATGCACATTGAAAATTATGCTAATTGAAAATTATGCACATTGAGAATTATTCACATTAAAAATTATGCACATTGAGAATTATGCACATTGACAATAATGCACAGTGAAAATTATGCACATTGAGAATTATGCACATTGGAATTATGCACATTGAGAATTATTGACATTGGAAATTATGCACATTGAAATTTATGCACAATGAAAATTATGCACATTAACAATTATGCACAATAAAAATTATGCACATTAAGATTTATGCACATCGAAAATTATGCTCATTGACAATTATGCACATTGAAAATTGTCCACATTGAGAATTATGCACATTGAGAATTATGCACATTGAAAATTATCCACATTGAGAATCATGCACATTGAGAATTATGCACATTAAAAATTATGCACTTTGAGAATTATGCACATTGAAAATTATGCACATTAACAATTATGCACTTTGAAAATTATTCACAATGAAAATTAGGCACATTGAAAATTATGCAGAATAAAAATTATGCACATTGACCATTATGCACATTGAAAATTATGCACATTGAGGATTATGCACATTGAAAATTATGCACATTGAAAATTATGCACAATGAAAATTATGCACATTAACAATTATGCACAATGAAAATTATGCACAATAGGATTTATGCACATCGAAAATTATGCTTATTAAAAATTATGCACATTGAGAATTATGCACATTGAGAATTATGCACATCGAGAATTATGCACATTGAAAATTATGCACATTGAGAATTATGCACATTGAAAATTATGCACATTGAGAATTATGCACTTTAAGAATTATGCACATTGAGAATTATGCACAATGAGAATTATGCACATTGAGAATTATGCACATTAAGAATTATGCACATTGGAAATTATGGACATTGAGAATTACGCACATTGAAAATTATGCTCATTAACAATTATGCACTTTGAAAATGATTCACAATAAAAATTATGCACATTGAAAATTATGCACTTGGAAAATTATGCACATTAAAAATTATGCACATTGAGAATTATGCACATTGAAAAATATGCAATTTTGAGAATTATGCACATTGAGAATTATGCACATTAAGAATTATGCACATTGAGAATTATGCAGAATTAAAATAATGCACATTCAAAATTATGCACATTGCAAATTATGCACATTAAGAATTATGCACATTGAAAATTATGCACATTGAGAATTATGCGCATTAAGAATTATGCACATTGGAAATTATGGACATTGAGAATTACGCACATTGAAAATTATGCTCATTAACAATTATGCACTTTGAAAATGATTCACAATAAAAATTATGCACATTGAAAATTATGCACTTGGAAAATTATGCACATTAAAAATTGTGCACATTGAGAATTATGCACATTGAAAATTATGCACATTGAAAATTATGCTCATTGAGAATTATGCACATTGAAAATTATGCACATTAAGAATTATGCACATTGAGAATTATGCAGAATTGAAATAATGCACATTCAAAATTATGCACATTGAAAATTATGCACATTAAGAATTATGCACATTGAAAATTATGCACATTGAGAATTATGCACATTGGAAATTATGCACATTGAAAATTATGCACAATGAAAATTATGCACATTAACAATTATGCACAATGAAAATTATGCACATTAGGATTTATGCACATCGAAAATTATGCTCATTAAAAATTATGCACATTGAGGATTATGCACATTGAGAATTATGCACATCGAGAATTATGCAAATTGAAAATTATGCACATTAAGAATTATGCACATTGAAAATTATGCACATTGAGAATTATGCACTTTGAGAATTATGCACATTGAGAATTATGCACAATGAGAATTATGCACATTGAAAATTATGCACATTAAGAATTATGCACATTGAGACTTACGCAGAATTGAAATTATGCACATTCAAAATTATGCACATTGAGAATTATGCACATTGAAAATTATGCTCATTAAGAATTATGAACATTGAAAATTATGCACATTGAGAATTATGCAGATAGAGAATTATGCATATTAAAAATTGTGGACATTAAAAAATATGCACTTTGGGAATTATGCACATTGAGAATTATGCACATTGAGAATTATGCACATTGAGAATTATGCAGAATTGAAATTATGCACATTGAGAATTATGAACATGGAGAATCATGCACATTGAGAATTATACACATTAAAAATGATGTACATTGAGAATTATTCAAATTGAGAATTATGCACATTGAGAATTATGCACTTTGAGAATTATGCACATTAAGAATTATACACATTGAAATTTATGCACATTGAGATTTATGCACATCGAAAATTATGCTCATTGACAATTATGCACAATGAAAATTATGCACATTCGGATTTATGCACATCGAAAATTATGCTCATTGAGAATTATGCACATTGAGAATTATGCACATTGAGAATTATGCACATTGAAAATTATGCACATTGAGAATTATGCACATTGAGAATTATGCACATTGAAAATTATGCTCATTAAGAATTATGCACATTGAAAATTATGCACATTGAGAATTATGCACATTGGAAATTATGCACATTGAAAATTATGCACAATGAAAATTATGCACATTAACAATTATGCACAATGAAAATTATGCACATTAGGATTTATGCACATCGAAAATTATGCTCATTAAAAATTATGCACATTGAGAATTATGCACATTGAAAATTATGCACAATGAAAATTATGCACGTTAACAATTATGCTCAATGAAAATTATGCACATTGAGATTTATGCACATCGAAAATTATGCTTATTGAAAATTATGCACATTGAGAATTATGCACATTGTGAAATATGCACATTGAGAATTATGCACATTGAGATATATGCACATTGAGAATTATGCAGAATTGAAATTATGCACATTGAGAATTATGCACATTAAAAATGATGTACATTGAGATTTATTCAAATTGAGAATTATGCACTTTGAAAATGATGCACATTAAAAATTATGCACTTGGAAAATAATGCACATTGAAAATAACGCACATTGAGAATTATGCACATTGACAATTATGCAGATTGAAAATAATGCACATTAAAAATTATAAATATTGAGAATTATGCACATTGAGAATTATGCACATTGACAATTATGCACATTGAGAATTATGCACATTAAAAATTATCCACATTGAAAAATATGCAATTTTGTGAATTATGCACATTGAGAATTATGCAGAATTTAAATTGTGCACATTGAAAATTATGCAGAATAAAAATTATGCACATTGACCATTATGCACATTGAAAATTATGCACATTGAGAATTATGCACATTAAGAATTATGCACATTGGAAATTATGGACATTGAGAATTACGCACATTGAAAATTATGCTCATTAACAATTATGCACATTGAAAATTATGCTCATTAACAATTATGCACTTTGAAAATGATTCACAATAAAAATTATGCACATTAAAAATTATGCACATTGAGAATTATGCACATTGAAAATTATGCACATTGAAATTTATGCTCATTGAGAATTATGCACATTGAAAATTATGCACATTAAGAATTATGCACATTGAGAATTATGCAGAATTGAAATAATGCACATTCAAAATTATGCACATTGAAAATTATGCACATTGAGAATTATGCACATTAAGAATTATGCACATTGACAATTATTCACATTGAAAATTATGCTCATTGAGAATTATGCACATTGACAATAATGCACAGTGAAAATTATGCACATTGAGAATTATGCACATTGGAATTATGCACATTGAGAATTATGCACATTGGAAATTATGTACATTGAAAATTATGCACAATGAGAATTATGCACATTAACAATTATACACAATGAAAATTATGCACATTAGGATTTATGCACATCGAAAATTTTGCTCATTGAAAAATATGCACATTGAGAATTATGTACATTGAGAATTATGCAAATTGAGAATTATGCACTTTGAAAATTATGCACATTGAGAATTATGCACATTGAAAATTATGCACATTGAGAATTATGCTCATTAAGAATTATGCACATTGAAAATTATGCACATTGAGAATTATGCACATTGGAAATTATGCACATTGAAAATTATGCACAATGAAAATTATGCACATTAACAATTATGCACAATGAAAATTATGCACATTAGGATTTATGCACATCGAAAATTATGCTCATTGAGAATTATGCACATTGAGAATTATGCACATTGAGAATTATGCACATTGAAAATTATGCACATTAAGAATTATGCACATTGAGAATTATGCACATTGAAAATTATGCTCATTAAGAATTATGCACATTGAAAATTATGCACATTGAGAATTATGCACATTGGAAATTATGCACATTGAAAATTATGCACAATGAGAATTATGCACATTGAGGATTATGCACATTGAGAATTATGCACATCGAGAATTATGCACATTGAAAATTATGCACATTAAGAATTATGCACATTGAAAATTATGCACATTGAGAATTATGCACTTTGAGAATTATGCACATTGAGAATTATGCTCATTGAGAATTATGCACATTGAGAATTATGCACATTGAGAATTATGCACATTGAGAATTATGCACATTGAAAATTATGCACATTGAGAATTATGCACATTGAGGATTATGCACATTGAGAATTATGCACATCGAGAATTATGCACATTGAAAATTATGCACATTAAGAATTATGCACATTGAAAATTATGTACATTGAGAATTATGCACTTTGAGAATTATGCACATTGAGAATTATGCACAATGAGAATTATGCACATTGAAAATTATGCACATTAAGAATTATGCACATTGAGAATTATGCACATTGAGAATTATGCACATTGAAAATTATGCACATTGAGAATTATGCACATTGAGGATTATGCACATTGAGAATTATGCACATCGAGAATTATGCACATTGAAAATTATGCACATTAAGAATTATGCACATTGAAAATTATGCACATTGAGAATTATGCACTTTGAGAATTATGCACATTGAGAATTATGCACAATGAGAATTATGCACATTGAAAATTATGCACATTAAGAATTATGCACATTGAGACTTACGCAGAATTGAAATTATGCACATTTAAAATTATGCACATTGAGAATTATGCACATTGAAAATTATGCTCATTAAGAATTATGCACATTGAAAATTATGCACATTGAGAATTATGCAGATTGAAAATAATGCACATTAAAAATTATAAATATTGAGAATTATGCACATTGAGAATTATGCACATTGACAATTATGCACATTGAGAATTATGCACATTGAGAATTATGCACATTAAAAATTATCCACATTGAAAAATATGCAATTTTGAGAATTATGCACATTGAGAATTATGCAGAATTTAAATTGTGCACATTGAAAATTATGCAGAATAAAAATTATGCACATTGACCATTATGCACATTGAAAATTATGCACATTGAGAATTATGCACATTAAGAATTATGCACATTGGAAATTATGGACATTGAGAATTACGCACATTGAAAATTACGCTCATTAACAATTATGCACTTTGAAAATGATTCACAATAAAAATTATGCACATTGAAAATTATGCACTTGGAAAATTATGCACATTGGAAATAACGCACATTTAGAATCATGCACATTGAAAATTATGCTAATTGAAAATTATGCACATTGAGAATTATTCACATTAAAAATTATGCACATTGAGAATTATGCACATTGACAATAATGCACAGTGAAAATTATGCACATTGAGAATTATGCACATTGGAATTATGCACATTGAGAATTATTGACATTGGAAATTATGCACATTGAAATTTATGCACAATGAAAATTATGCACATTAACAATTATGCACAAAGAAAATTATGCACATTAAGATTTATGCACATCGAAAATTATGCTCATTGACAATTATGCACATTGAAAATTGTCCACATTGAGAATTATGCACATTGAGAATTATGCACATTGAAAATTATCCACATTGAGAATCATGCACATTGAGAATTATGCACATTAAAAATTATGCACTTTGAGAATTATGCACATTGAAAATTATGCACATTAACAATTATGCACTTTGAAAATTATTCACAATGAAAATTAGGCACATTGAAAATTATGCAGAATAAAAATTATGCACATTGACCATTATGCACATTGAAAATTATGCACATTGAGGATTATGCACATTGAAAATTATGCACATTGAAAATTATGCACAATGAAAATTATGCACATTAATAATTATGCACAATGAAAATTATGCACAATAGGATTTATGCACACCGAAAATTATGCTCATTAAAAATTATGCACATTGAGAATTATGCACATTGAGAATTATGCACATCGAGAATTATGCACATTGAAAATTATGCACATTGAGAATTATGCACATTGAAAATTATGCACATTGAGAATTATGCACTTTAAGAATTATGCACATTGAGAATTATGCACAATGAGAGTTATGCACATTGAAAATTATGCACATTAAGAATTATGCACATTGAGAATTACGCAGAATTGAAATTATGCACATTCAAAATTATGCACATTGAGAATTATGCACATTGAAAATTATGCTCATTAAGAATTATGCACATTGAAAATTATGCACATTGAGAATTATGCAGATAGAGAATTATGCATATTAAAAATTGTGGACATTGAAAAATATGCACTTTGGGAATTATGAACATTGAGAATTATGCACATTGAGATTTATGCAGAATTGAAATTCTGCACATTGAGAATTATGCACATGGAGAATCATGCACATTGAGAATTATGCACATTAAAAATGATGTACATTGAGAATTATTCAAATTGAGAATTATGCACTTTGAAAATTATGCAATTTTGAGAATTATGCACATTGAGAATTATGCAGAATTTAAATTGTGCACATTGAAAATTATGCAGAATAAAAATTATGCACATTGACCATTATGCACATTGAAAATTATGCACATTAGGATTTATGCACATCGAAAATTATGCTCATTAAAAATTATGCACATTGAGAATTATGCACATCGAAAATTATGCTCATTGACAATTATGCACAATGAAAATTATGCACATTAGGATTTATGCACATCGAAAATTATGCTCATTGAGAATTATGCACATTGAGAATTATGCACATTGAGAATTATGCACATTGAAAATTATGCACATTGAGAATTATGCACATTGAGAATTATGCACATTGAAAATTATGCTCATTAAGAATTATGCACATTGAAAATTATGCACATTGAGAATTATGCACATTGGAAATTATGCACATTGAAAATTATGCACGATGAAAATTATGCACATTAACAATTATGCACAATGAAAATTATGCACATTAGGATTTATGCACATCGAAAATTATGCTCATTAAAAATTATGCACATTGAGAATTATGCACATTGAAAATTATGCACAATGAAAATTATGCACATTAACAATTATGCTCAATGAAAATTATGCACATTGAGATTTATGCACATCGAAAATTATGCTTATTGAAAATTATGCACATTGAGAATTATGCACATTGTGAAATATGCACATTGAGAATTATGCACATTGAGAATTATGCACATTGAGAATTATGCAGAATTGAAATTATGCACATTGAGAATTATGCACATTAAAAATGATGTACATTGAGAATTATTCAAATTGAGTATTATGCACTTTGAAAATTATGCACATTAAAAATTATGCACTTGGAAAATTATGCACATTGAAAATAACGCACATTGAGAATTATGCACATTGACAATTATGCAGATTGAAAATAATGCACATTAAAAATTATAAATATTGAGAATTATGCACATTGAGAATTATGCACATTGTGAAATATGCACATTGAGAATTATGCACATTGAGAATTATGCACATTGAGAATTATGCAGAATTGAAATTATGCACATTGAGAATTATGCACATTAAAAATGATGTACATTGAGATTTATTCAAATTGAGAATTATGCACTTTGAAAATGATGCACATTAAAAATTATGCACTTGGAAAATAATGCACATTGAAAATAACGCACATTGAGAATTATGCACATTGACAATTATGCAGATTGAAAATAATGCACATTAAAAATTATAAATATTGAGAATTATGCACATTGAGAATTATGCACATTGACAATTATGCACATTGAGAATTATGCACATTAAAAATTATCCACATTGAAAAATATGCAATTTTGTGAATTATGCACATTGAGAATTATGCAGAATTTAAATTGTGCACATTGAAAATTATGCAGAATAAAAATTATGCACATTGACCATTATGCACATTGAGAATTATGCACATTGAAAATTATGCTCATTAAGAATTATGCACATTGAAAATTATGCACATTGAGAATTATGCAGATAGAGAATTATGCATATTAAAAATTGTGGACATTGAAAAATATGCACTTTGGGAATTATGAACATTGAGAATTATGCACATTGAGAATTATGCAGAATTGAAATTCTGCACATTGAGAATTATGCACATGGAGAATCATGCACATTGAGAATTATGCACATTAAAAATGATGTACATTGAGAATTATTCAAATTGAGAATTATGCACTTTGAAAATTATGCAATTTTGAGAATTATGCACATTGAGAATTATGCAGAATTTAAATTGTGCACATTGAAAATTATGCAGAATAAAAATTATGCACATTGACCATTATGCACATTGAAAATTATGCACATTAGGATTTATGCACATCGAAAATTATGCTCATTAAAAATTATGCACATTGAGAATTATGCACATCGAAAATTATGCTCATTGACAATTATGCACAATGAAAATTATGCACATTAGGATTTATGCACATCGAAAATTATGCTCATTGAGAATTATGCACATTGAGAATTATGCACATTGAGAATTATGCACATTGAAAATTATGCACATTGAGAATTATGCACATTGAGAATTATGCACATTGAAAATTATGCTCATTAAGAATTATGCACATTGAAAATTATGCACATTGAGAATTATGCACATTGGAAATTATGCACATTGAAAATTATGCACGATGAAAATTATGCACATTAACAATTATGCACAATGAAAATTATGCACATTAGGATTTATGCACATCGAAAATTATGCTCATTAAAAATTATGCACATTGAGAATTATGCACATTGAAAATTATGCACAATGAAAATTATGCACATTAACAATTATGCTCAATGAAAATTATGCACATTGAGATTTATGCACATCGAAAATTATGCTTATTGAAAATTATGCACATTGAGAATTATGCACATTGTGAAATATGCACATTGAGAATTATGCACATAGAGAATTATGCACATTGAGAATTATGCAGAATTGAAATTATGCACATTGAGAATTATGCACATTAAAAATGATGTACATTGAGAATTATTCAAATTGAGTATTATGCACTTTGAAAATTATGCACATTAAAAATTATGCACTTGGAAAATTATGCACATTGAAAATAACGCACATTGAGAATTATGCACATTGACAATTATGCAGATTGAAAATAATGCACATTAAAAATT
The DNA here is from genome assembly GCA_037103525.1 of Ganaspis brasiliensis. NCBI lineage: Eukaryota > Metazoa > Arthropoda > Insecta > Hymenoptera > Figitidae > Ganaspis > Ganaspis brasiliensis. The sequence continues at coordinate 1,391,051 of JAZKLR010000061.1, read as the reverse complement.
ATAAATATTGAGAATTATGCACATTGAGAATTATGCACATTGACAATTATGCACATTGAGAATTATGCACATTAAAAATTATCCACATTGAAAAATATGCAATTTTGTGAATTATGCACATTGAGAATTATGCAGAATTTAAATTGTGCACATTGAAAATTATGCAGAATAAAAATTATGCACATTGACCATTATGCACATTGAAAATTATGCACATTGAGAATTATGCACATTAAGAATTATGCACATTGGAAATTATGGACATTGAGAATTACGCACATTGAAAATTATGCTCATTAACAATTATGCACATTGAAAATTATGCTCATTAACAATTATGCACTTTGAAAATGATTCACAATAAAAATTATGCACATTAAAAATTATGCACATTGAGAATTATGCACATTGAAAATTATGCACATTGAAATTTATGCTCATTGAGAATTATGCACATTGAAAATTATGCACATTAAGAATTATGCACATTGAGAATTATGCAGAATTGAAATAATGCACATTCAAAATTATGCACATTGAAAATTATGCACATTGAGAATTATGCACATTAAGAATTATGCACATTGACAATTATTCACATTGAAAATTATGCTCATTGAGAATTATGCACATTGACAATAATGCACAGTGAAAATTATGCACATTGAGAATTATGCACATTGGAATTATGCACATTGAGAATTATGCACATTGGAAATTATGTACATTGAAAATTATGCACAATGAGAATTATGCACATTAACAATTATACACAATGAAAATTATGCACATTAGGATTTATGCACATCGAAAATTTTGCTCATTGAAAAATATGCACATTGAGAATTATGTACATTGAGAATTATGCAAATTGAGAATTATGCACTTTGAAAATTATGCACATTGAGAATTATGCACATTGAAAATTATGCACATTGAGAATTATGCTCATTAAGAATTATGCACATTGAAAATTATGCACATTGAGAATTATGCACATTGGAAATTATGCACATTGAAAATTATGCACAATGAAAATTATGCACATTAACAATTATGCACAATGAAAATTATGCACATTAGGATTTATGCACATCGAAAATTATGCTCATTGAGAATTATGCACATTGAGAATTATGCACATTGAGAATTATGCACATTGAAAATTATGCACATTAAGAATTATGCACATTGAGAATTATGCACATTGAAAATTATGCTCATTAAGAATTATGCACATTGAAAATTATGCACATTGAGAATTATGCACATTGGAAATTATGCACATTGAAAATTATGCACAATGAGAATTATGCACATTGAGGATTATGCACATTGAGAATTATGCACATCGAGAATTATGCACATTGAAAATTATGCACATTAAGAATTATGCACATTGAAAATTATGCACATTGAGAATTATGCACTTTGAGAATTATGCACATTGAGAATTATGCTCATTGAGAATTATGCACATTGAGAATTATGCACATTGAGAATTATGCACATTGAGAATTATGCACATTGAAAATTATGCACATTGAGAATTATGCACATTGAGGATTATGCACATTGAGAATTATGCACATCGAGAATTATGCACATTGAAAATTATGCACATTAAGAATTATGCACATTGAAAATTATGCACATTGAGAATTATGCACTTTGAGAATTATGCACATTGAGAATTATGCACAATGAGAATTATGCACATTGAAAATTATGCACATTAAGAATTATGCACATTGAGAATTATGCACATTGAGAATTATGCACATTGAAAATTATGCACATTGAGAATTATGCACATTGAGGATTATGCACATTGAGAATTATGCACATCGAGAATTATGCACATTGAAAATTATGCACATTAAGAATTATGCACATTGAAAATTATGCACATTGAGAATTATGCACTTTGAGAATTATGCACATTGAGAATTATGCACAATGAGAATTATGCACATTGAAAATTATGCACATTAAGAATTATGCACATTGAGACTTACGCAGAATTGAAATTATGCACATTTAAAATTATGCACATTGAGAATTATGCACATTGAAAATTATGCTCATTAAGAATTATGCACATTGAAAATTATGCACATTGAGAATTATGCAGATTGAAAATAATGCACATTAAAAATTATAAATATTGAGAATTATGCACATTGAGAATTATGCACATTGACAATTATGCACATTGAGAATTATGCACATTGAGAATTATGCACATTAAAAATTATCCACATTGAAAAATATGCAATTTTGAGAATTATGCACATTGAGAATTATGCAGAATTTAAATTGTGCACATTGAAAATTATGCAGAATAAAAATTATGCACATTGACCATTATGCACATTGAAAATTATGCACATTGAGAATTATGCACATTAAGAATTATGCACATTGGAAATTATGGACATTGAGAATTACGCACATTGAAAATTATGCTCATTAACAATTATGCACTTTGAAAATGATTCACAATAAAAATTATGCACATTGAAAATTATGCACTTGGAAAATTATGCACATTGGAAATAACGCACATTTAGAATCATGCACATTGAAAATTATGCTAATTGAAAATTATGCACATTGAGAATTATTCACATTAAAAATTATGCACATTGAGAATTATGCACATTGACAATAATGCACAGTGAAAATTATGCACATTGAGAATTATGCACATTGGAATTATGCACATTGAGAATTATTGACATTGGAAATTATGCACATTGAAATTTATGCACAATGAAAATTATGCACATTAACAATTATGCACAAAGAAAATTATGCACATTAAGATTTATGCACATCGAAAATTATGCTCATTGACAATTATGCACATTGAAAATTGTCCACATTGAGAATTATGCACATTGAGAATTATGCACATTGAAAATTATCCACATTGAGAATCATGCACATTGAGAATTATGCACATTAAAAATTATGCACTTTGAGAATTATGCACATTGAAAATTATGCACATTAACAATTATGCACTTTGAAAATTATTCACAATGAAAATTAGGCACATTGAAAATTATGCAGAATAAAAATTATGCACATTGACCATTATGCACATTGAAAATTATGCACATTGAGGATTATGCACATTGAAAATTATGCACATTGAAAATTATGCACAATGAAAATTATGCACATTAATAATTATGCACAATGAAAATTATGCACAATAGGATTTATGCACACCGAAAATTATGCTCATTAAAAATTATGCACATTGAGAATTATGCACATTGAGAATTATGCACATCGAGAATTATGCACATTGAAAATTATGCACATTGAGAATTATGCACATTGAAAATTATGCACATTGAGAATTATGCACTTTAAGAATTATGCACATTGAGAATTATGCACAATGAGAGTTATGCACATTGAAAATTATGCACATTAAGAATTATGCACATTGAGAATTACGCAGAATTGAAATTATGCACATTCAAAATTATGCACATTGAGAATTATGCACATTGAAAATTATGCTCATTAAGAATTATGCACATTGAAAATTATGCACATTGAGAATTATGCAGATAGAGAATTATGCATATTAAAAATTGTGGACATTGAAAAATATGCACTTTGGGAATTATGAACATTGAGAATTATGCACATTGAGAATTATGCAGAATTGAAATTCTGCACATTGAGAATTATGCACATGGAGAATCATGCACATTGAGAATTATGCACATTAAAAATGATGTACATTGAGAATTATTCAAATTGAGAATTATGCACTTTGAAAATTATGCAATTTTGAGAATTATGCACATTGAGAATTATGCAGAATTTAAATTGTGCACATTGAAAATTATGCAGAATAAAAATTATGCACATTGACCATTATGCACATTGAAAATTATGCACATTAGGATTTATGCACATCGAAAATTATGCTCATTAAAAATTATGCACATTGAGAATTATGCACATCGAAAATTATGCTCATTGACAATTATGCACAATGAAAATTATGCACATTAGGATTTATGCACATCGAAAATTATGCTCATTGAGAATTATGCACATTGAGAATTATGCACATTGAGAATTATGCACATTGAAAATTATGCACATTGAGAATTATGCACATTGAGAATTATGCACATTGAAAATTATGCTCATTAAGAATTATGCACATTGAAAATTATGCACATTGAGAATTATGCACATTGGAAATTATGCACATTGAAAATTATGCACGATGAAAATTATGCACATTAACAATTATGCACAATGAAAATTATGCACATTAGGATTTATGCACATCGAAAATTATGCTCATTAAAAATTATGCACATTGAGAATTATGCACATTGAAAATTATGCACAATGAAAATTATGCACATTAACAATTATGCTCAATGAAAATTATGCACATTGAGATTTATGCACATCGAAAATTATGCTTATTGAAAATTATGCACATTGAGAATTATGCACATTGTGAAATATGCACATTGAGAATTATGCACATTGAGAATTATGCACATTGAGAATTATGCAGAATTGAAATTATGCACATTGAGAATTATGCACATTAAAAATGATGTACATTGAGAATTATTCAAATTGAGTATTATGCACTTTGAAAATTATGCACATTAAAAATTATGCACTTGGAAAATTATGCACATTGAAAATAACGCACATTGAGAATTATGCACATTGACAATTATGCAGATTGAAAATAATGCACATTAAAAATTATAAATATTGAGAATTATGCACATTGAGAATTATGCACATTGACAATTATGCACATTGAGAATTATGCACATTAAAAATTATCCACATTGAAAAATATGCAATTTTGTGAATTATGCACATTGAGAATTATGCAGAATTTAAATTGTGCACATTGAAAATTATGCAGAATAAAAATTATGCACATTGAGAATTATGCACATTGAGAATTATGCAGAATTGAAATTATGCACATTGAGAATTATGCACATTAAAAATGATGTACATTGAGAATTATTCAAATTGAGAATTATGCACTTTGAAAATTATGCACATTAAAAATTATGCACTTGGAAAATTATGCACATTAAAAATAACGCACATTGAGAATTATGCACATTGACAATTATGCAGATTGAAAATAATGCACATTAAAAATTATAAATATTGAGAATTATGCACATTGAGAATTATGCACATTGACAATTATGCACATTGACAATTATTCACATTGAAAATTATGCTCATTGAGAATTATGCACATTGACAATAATGTACAGTGAAAATTATGCACATTGAGAATTATGCACATTGGAATTATGCACATTGAGAATTATGCACATTGGAAATTATGTACATTGAAAATTATTCACAATGAGAATTATGCACATTAACAATTATACACAATGAAAATTATGCACATTAGGATTTATGCACATCGAAAATTTTGCTCATTGAAAAATATGCACATTGAGAATTATGTACATTGAGAATTATGCAAATTGAGAATTATGCACTTTGAAAATTATGCACATTGAGAATTATGCACATTGAAAATTATGCACATTAAGAATTATGCACATTGAGAATTATGCACATTGAAAATTATGCTCATTAAGAATTATGCACATTGAAAATTATGCACATTGAGAATTATGCACATTGGAAATTATGCACATTGGAAATTATGCACATTGAAAATTATGCACAATGAAAATTATGCACATTAACAATTATGCACAATGAAAATTATGCACATTAGGATTTATGCACATCGAAAATTATGCTCATTGAGAATTATGCACATTGAGAATTATGCACATTGAGAATTATGCACATTGAAAATTATGCACATTAAGAATTATGCACATTGAGAATTATGCACATTGAAAATTATGCTCATTAAGAATTATGCACATTGAAAATTATGCACATTGAGAATTATGCACATTGGAAATTATGCACATTGAAAATTATGCACAATGAGAATTATGCACATTGAGGATTATGCACATTGAGAATTATGCACATCGAGAATTATGCACATTGAAAATTATGCACATTAAGAATTATGCACATTGAAAATTATGCACATTGAGAATTATGCACTTTGAGAATTATGCACATTGAGAATTATGCTCATTGAGAATTATGCACATTGAGAATTATGCACATTGAGAATTATGCACATTGAGAATTATGCACATTGAAAATTATGCACATTGAGAATTATGCACATTGAGGATTATGCACATTGAGAATTATGCACATCGAGAATTATGCACATTGAAAATTATGCACATTAAGAATTATGCACATTGAAAATTATGCACATTGAGAATTATGCACTTTGAGAATTATGCACATTGAGAATTATGCACAATGAGAATTATGCACATTGAAAATTATGCACATTAAGAATTATGCACATTGAGAATTATGCACATTGAGAATTATGCACATTGAAAATTATGCACATTGAGAATTATGCACATTGAGGATTATGCACATTGAGAATTATGCACATCGAGAATTATGCACATTGAAAATTATGCACATTAAGAATTATGCACATTGAAAATTATGCACATTGAGAATTATGCACTTTGAGAATTATGCACATTGAGAATTATGCACAATGAGAATTATGCACATTGAAAATTATGCACATTAAGAATTATGCACATTGAGACTTACGCAGAATTGAAATTATGCACATTTAAAATTATGCACATTGAGAATTATGCACATTGAAAATTATGCTCATTAAGAATTATGCACATTGAAAATTATGCACATTGAGAATTATGCAGATTGAAAATAATGCACATTAAAAATTATAAATATTGAGAATTATGCACATTGAGAATTATGCACATTGACAATTATGCACATTGAGAATTATGCACATTGAGAATTATGCACATTAAAAATTATCCACATTGAAAAATATGCAATTTTGAGAATTATGCACATTGAGAATTATGCAGAATTTAAATTGTGCACATTGAAAATTATGCAGAATAAAAATTATGCACATTGACCATTATGCACATTGAAAATTATGCACATTGAGAATTATGCACATTAAGAATTATGCACATTGGAAATTATGGACATTGAGAATTACGCACATTGAAAATTATGCTCATTAACAATTATGCACTTTGAAAATGATTCACAATAAAAATTATGCACATTGAAAATTATGCACTTGGAAAATTATGCACATTGGAAATAACGCACATTTAGAATCATGCACATTGAAAATTATGCTAATTGAAAATTATGCACATTGAGAATTATTCACATTAAAAATTATGCACATTGAGAATTATGCACATTGACAATAATGCACAGTGAAAATTATGCACATTGAGAATTATGCACATTGGAATTATGCACATTGAGAATTATTGACATTGGAAATTATGCACATTGAAATTTATGCACAATGAAAATTATGCACATTAACAATTATGCACAAAGAAAATTATGCACATTAAGATTTATGCACATCGAAAATTATGCTCATTGACAATTATGCACATTGAAAATTGTCCACATTGAGAATTATGCACATTGAGAATTATGCACATTGAAAATTATCCACATTGAGAATCATGCACATTGAGAATTATGCACATTAAAAATTATGCACTTTGAGAATTATGCACATTGAAAATTATGCACATTAACAATTATGCACTTTGAAAATTATTCACAATGAAAATTAGGCACATTGAAAATTATGCAGAATAAAAATTATGCACATTGACCATTATGCACATTGAAAATTATGCACATTGAGGATTATGCACATTGAAAATTATGCACATTGAAAATTATGCACAATGAAAATTATGCACATTAATAATTATGCACAATGAAAATTATGCACAATAGGATTTATGCACACCGAAAATTATGCTCATTAAAAATTATGCACATTGAGAATTATGCACATTGAGAATTATGCACATCGAGAATTATGCACATTGAAAATTATGCACATTGAGAATTATGCACATTGAAAATTATGCACATTGAGAATTATGCACTTTAAGAATTATGCACATTGAGAATTATGCACAATGAGAGTTATGCACATTGAAAATTATGCACATTAAGAATTATGCACATTGAGAATTACGCAGAATTGAAATTATGCACATTCAAAATTATGCACATTGAGAATTATGCACATTGAAAATTATGCTCATTAAGAATTATGCACATTGAAAATTATGCACATTGAGAATTATGCAGATAGAGAATTATGCATATTAAAAATTGTGGACATTGAAAAATATGCACTTTGGGAATTATGAACATTGAGAATTATGCACATTGAGAATTATGCAGAATTGAAATTCTGCACATTGAGAATTATGCACATGGAGAATCATGCACATTGAGAATTATGCACATTAAAAATGATGTACATTGAGAATTATTCAAATTGAGAATTATGCACTTTGAAAATTATGCAATTTTGAGAATTATGCACATTGAGAATTATGCAGAATTTAAATTGTGCACATTGAAAATTATGCAGAATAAAAATTATGCACATTGACCATTATGCACATTGAAAATTATGCACATTAGGATTTATGCACATCGAAAATTATGCTCATTAAAAATTATGCACATTGAGAATTATGCACATCGAAAATTATGCTCATTGACAATTATGCACAATGAAAATTATGCACATTAGGATTTATGCACATCGAAAATTATGCTCATTGAGAATTATGCACATTGAGAATTATGCACATTGAGAATTATGCACATTGAAAATTATGCACATTGAGAATTATGCACATTGAGAATTATGCACATTGAAAATTATGCTCATTAAGAATTATGCACATTGAAAATTATGCACATTGAGAATTATGCACATTGGAAATTATGCACATTGAAAATTATGCACGATGAAAATTATGCACATTAACAATTATGCACAATGAAAATTATGCACATTAGGATTTATGCACATCGAAAATTATGCTCATTAAAAATTATGCACATTGAGAATTATGCACATTGAAAATTATGCACAATGAAAATTATGCACATTAACAATTATGCTCAATGAAAATTATGCACATTGAGATTTATGCACATCGAAAATTATGCTTATTGAAAATTATGCACATTGAGAATTATGCACATTGTGAAATATGCACATTGAGAATTATGCACATTGAGAATTATGCACATTGAGAATTATGCAGAATTGAAATTATGCACATTGAGAATTATGCACATTAAAAATGATGTACATTGAGAATTATTCAAATTGAGTATTATGCACTTTGAAAATTATGCACATTAAAAATTATGCACTTGGAAAATTATGCACATTGAAAATAACGCACATTGAGAATTATGCACATTGACAATTATGCAGATTGAAAATAATGCACATTAAAAATTATAAATATTGAGAATTATGCACATTGAGAATTATGCACATTAAAAATTATCCACATTGAAAAATATGCAATTTTGTGAATTATGCACATTGAGAATTATGCAGAATTTAAATTGTGCACATTGAAAATTATGCAGAATAAAAATTATGCACATTGAGAATTATGCACATTGAGAATTATGCAGAATTGAAATTATGCACATTGAGAATTATGCACATTAAAAATGATGTACATTGAGAATTATTCAAATTGAGAATTATGCACTTTGAAAATTATGCACATTAAAAATTATGCACTTGGAAAATTATGCACACTAAAAATAACGCACATTGAGAATTATGCACATTGACAATTATGCAGATTGAAAATAATGCACATTAAAAATTATAAATATTGAGAATTATGCACATTGAGAATTATGCACATTGACAATTATGCACATTGACAATTATTCACATTGAAAATTATGCTCATTGAGAATTATGCACATTGACAATAATGTACAGTGAAAATTATGCACATTGAGAATTATGCACATTGGAATTATGCACATTGAGAATTATGCACATTGGAAATTATGTACATTGAAAATTATGCACAATGAGAATTATGCACATTAACAATTATACACAATGAAAATTATGCACATTAGGATTTATGCACATCGAAAATTTTGCTCATTGAAAAATATGCACATTGAGAATTATGTACATTGAGAATTATGCAAATTGAGAATTATGCACTTTGAAAATTATGCACATTGAGAATTATGCACATTGAAAATTATGCAAATTGAGAATTATGCTCATTAAGAATTATGCACATTGAAAATTATGCACATTGAGAATTATGCACATTGGAAATTATGCACATTGAAAATTATGCACAATGAAAATTATGCACATTAACAATTATGCACAATGAAAATTATGCACATTGGGATTTATGCACATCGAAAATTATGCTCATTGAGAATTATGCACATTGAGAATTATGCACATTGAGAATTATGCACATTGAAAATTATGCACATTGAGAATTATGCACATTGAGAATTATGCACATTAAAAATTATGCTCATTAAGAATTATGCACATTGAAAATTATGCACATTGAAAATTATGCACATTGGAAATTATGCACATTGAAAATTATGCACAATGAAAATTATGCACATTAACAATTATGCACAATGAAAATTATGCACATTAGGATTTATGCACATCGAAAATTATGCTCATTAAAAATTATGCACATTGAGGATTATGCACTTTGAGAATTATGCACATTGAGAATTATGCACAATGAGAATTATGCACATTGAAAATTATGCACATTAAGAATTATGCACATTGAGACTTACGCAGAATTGAAATTATGCACATTCAAAATTATGCACATTGAGAATTATGCACATTGAAAATTATGCTCATTAAGAATTATGCACATTGAAAATTATGCACATTGAGAATTATGCAGATAGAGAATTATGCATATTAAAAATTGTGGACATTGAAAAATATGCACTTTGGGAATTATGCACATTGAGAATTATGCACATTGAGAATTATGCAGAATTGAAATTATGCACATTGAGAATTATGAACATGGAGAATCATGCACATTGAGAATTATGCACATTAAAAATGATGTACATTGAGAATTATTCAAATTGAGAATTATGCACTTTGAAAATTATGCACATTAAAAATTATGCAGTTGGAAAATTATGCACATTGAAAATAACGCACATTGAGAATTATGCACATTGACAATTATGCAGATTGAAAATAATGCAAATTAAAAATTATAAATATTGAGAATTATGCACATTGAGAATTATGCACATTGACAATTATGCACATTGAGAATTATGCACATTAAGAATTATGCACATTAAAAATTATCCACATTGAAAAATATGCAATTTTGAGAATTATGCACATTGAGAATTATGCAGAATTTAATTTGTGCACATTGAAAATTATGCAGAATAAAAATTATGCACATTGACCATTATGCACATTGAAAATTATGCACATTGAGAATTATGCACATTAAGAATTATGCACATTGGAAATTATGGACATTGAGAATTACGCACATTGAAAATTATGCTCATTAGCAATTATGCACTTTGAAAATGATTCACAATAAAAATTATGCACATTGAAAATTATGCACTTGCAAAATTATGCACATTGGAAATAACGCACATTTAGAATCATGCACATTGAAAATTATGCTAATTGAAAATTATGCACATTGAGAATTATTCACATTAAAAATTATGCACATTGAGAATTATGCACATTGACAATAATGCACAGTGAAAATTATGCACATTGAGAATTATGCACATTGGAATTATGCACATTGAGAATTATTGACATTGGAAATTATGCACATTGAAATTTATGCACAATGAAAATTATGCACATTAACAATTATGCACAATGAAAATTATGCACATTAAGATTTATGCACATCGAAAATTATGCTCATTGACAATTATGCACATTGAAAATTGTCCACATTGAGAATTATGCACATTGAGAATTATGCACATTGAAAATTATCCACATTGAGAATCATGCACATTGAGAATTATGCACATTAAAAATTATGCACTTTGAGAATTATGCACATTGAAAATTATGCACATTAACAATTATGCACAATGAAAATTATGCACATTAGGATTTATGCACATCGAAAATTATGCTCATTAAAAATTATGCACATTGAGAATTATGCACATTGAGGATTATGCACATTGAAAATTATGCACATTGAAAATTATGCACAATGAAAATTATGCACATTAACAATTATGCACAATGAAAATTATGCACATTAGGATTTATGCACATCGAAAATTATGCTCATTAAAAATTATGCACATTGAGAATTATGCACATTGAGAATTATGCACATCGAGAATTATGCACATTGAAAATTATGCACATTGAGAATTATGCACATTGAAAATTATGCACATTGAGAATTATGCACTTTAAGAATTATGCACATTGAGAATTATGCACAATGAGAATTATGCACATTGAAAATTATGCACATTAAGAATTATGCACATTGAGAATTACGCAGAATTGAAATTATGCACATTCAAAATTATGCACATTGAGAATTATGCACATTGAAAATTATGCTCATTAAGAATTATGCACATTGAAAATTATGCACATTGAGAATTATGCAGATAGAGAATTATGCATATTAAAAATTGTGGACATTGAAAAATATGCACTTTGGGAATTATGAACATTGAGAATTATGCACATTGAGAATTATGCAGAATTGAAATTACGCACATTGAGAATTATGCACATTGAAAATTATGCACATTGAGGATTATGCACATTGAAAATTATGCACATTGAAAATTATGCACAATGAAAATTATGCACATTAACAATTATGCACAATGAAAATTATGCACATTAGGATTTATGCACATCGAAAATTATGCTCATTAAAAATTATGCACATTGAGAATTATGCACATTGAGAATTATGCACATCGAGAATTATGCACATTGAAAATTATGCACATTGAGAATTATGCACATTGAAAATTATGCACATTGAGAATTATGCACTTTAAGAATTATGCACATTGAGAATTATGCACAATGAGAATTATGCACATTGAAAATTATGCACATTAAGAATTATGCACATTGAGAATTACGCAGAATTAAAATTATGCACATTCAAAATTATGCACATTGAGAATTATGCACATTGAAAATTATGCTCATTAAGAATTATGCACATTGAAAATTATGCACATTGAGAATTATGCAGATAGAGAATTATGCATATTAAAAATTGTGGACATTGAAAAATATGCACTTTGGGAATTATGAACATTGAGAATTATGCACATTGAGAATTATGCAGAATTGAAATTACTTACATTGAGAATTATGCACATGGAGAATCATGCACATTGAGAATTATGCACATTAAAAATGATGTACATTGAGAATTATTCAAATTGAGAATTATGCACTTTGAAAATTATGCAATTTTGAGAATTATGCACATTGAGAATTATGCAGAATTTAAATTGTGCACATTGAAAATTATGCAGAATAAAAATTATGCACATTGACCATTATGCACATTGAAAATTATGCACATTGAGAATTATGCACATTAAGAATTATGCACATTGGAAATTATGGACATTGAGAATTACGCACATTGAAAATTATGCTCATTAACAATTATGCACTTTGAAAATGATTCACAATAAAAATTATGCACATTGAAAATTATGCACTTGGAAAATTATGCACATTAAAAATTATGCACATTGAGAATTATGCACATTGAGAATTATGCACATTGAAAATTATGCTCATTAAGAATTATGCACATTGAAAATTATGCACATTGAGAATTATGCACATTGGAAATTATGCACATTGAAAATTATGCACAATGAGAATTATGCACATTGAGGATTATGCACATTGAGAATTATGCACATCGAGAATTATGCACATTGAAAATTATGCACATTAAGAATTATGCACATTGAAAATTATGCACATTGAGAATTATGCACTTTGAGAATTATGCACATTGAGAATTATGCACAATGAGAATTATGCACATTGAAAATTATGCACATTAAGAATTATGCACATTGAGAATTATGCACATTGAGAATTATGCACATTGAAAATTATGCACATTGAGAATTATGCACATTGAGGATTATGCACATTGAGAATTATGCACATCGAGAATTATGCACATTGAAAATTATGCACATTAAGAATTATGCACATTGAAAATTATGCACATTGAGAATTATGCACTTTGAGAATTATGCACATTGAGAATTATGCACAATGAGAATTATGCACATTGAAAATTATGCACATTAAGAATTATGCACATTGAGACTTACGCAGAATTGAAATTATGCACATTCAAAATTATGCACATTGAGAATTATGCACATTGAAAATTATGCTCATTAAGAATTATGCACATTGAAAATTATGCACATTGAGAATTATGCAGATAGAGAATTATGCATATTAAAAATTGTGGACATTGAAAAATATGCACTTTGGGAATTATGCACATTGAGAATTATGCACATTGAGAATTATGCAGAATTGAAATTATGCACATTGAGAATTATGAACATGGAGAATCATGCACATTGAGAATTATGCACATTAAAAATGATGTACATTGAGAATCATTCAAATTGAGAATTATGCACTTTGAAAATTATGCACATTAAAAATTATGCACTTGGAAAATTATGCACATTGAAAATAACGCACATTGAGAATTATGCACATTGACAATTATGCAGATTGAAAATAATGCACATTAAAAATTATAAATATTGAGAATTATGCACATTGAGAATTATGCACATTGACAATTATGCACATTGAGAATTATGCACATTAAGAATTATGCACATTAAAAATTATCCACATTGAAAAATATGCAATTTTGAGAATTATGCACATTGAGAATTATGCAGAATTTAAATTGTGCACATTGAAAATTATGCAGAATAAAAATTATGCACATTGACCATTATGCACATTGAAAATTATGCACATTGAGAATTATGCACATTAAGAATTATGCACATTGGAAATTATGGACATTGAGAATTACGCACATTGAAAATTATGCTCATTAACAATTATGCACTTTGAAAATGATTCACAATAAAAATTATGCACATTGAAAATTATGCACTTGGAAAATTATGCACATTGGAAATAACGCACATTTAGAATCATGCACACTGAAAATTATGCTAATTGAAAATTATGCACATTGAGAATTATTCACATTAAAAATTATGCACATTGAGAATTATGCACATTGACAATAATGCACAGTGAAAATTATGCACATTGAGAATTATGCACATTGGAATTATGCACATTGAGAATTATTGACATTGGAAATTATGCACATTGAAATTTATGCACAATGAAAATTATGCACATTAACAATTATGCACAAAGAAAATTATGCACATTAAGATTTATGCACATCGAAAATTATGCTCATTGACAATTATGCACATTGAAAATTGTCCACATTGAGAATTATGCACATTGAGAATTATGCACATTGAAAATTATCCACATTGAGAATCATGCACATTGAGAATTATGCACATTAAAAATTATGCACTTTGAGAATTATGCACATTGAAAATTATGCACATTAACAATTATGCACTTTGAAAATTATTCACAATGAAAATTAGGCACATTGAAAATTATGCAGAATAAAAATTATGCACATTGACCATTATGCACATTGAAAATTATGCACATTGAGGATTATGCACATTGAAAATTATGCACATTGAAAATTATGCACAATGAAAATTATGCACATTAACAATTATGCACAATGAAAATTATGCACAATAGGATTTATGCACATCGAAAATTATGCTCATTAAAAATTATGCACATTGAGAATTATGCACATTGAGAATTATGCTAATTGAAAATTATGCACATTGAGAATTATTCACATTAAAAATTATGCACATTGAGAATTATGCACATTGACAATAATGCACAGTGAAAATTATGCACATTGAGAATTATGCACATTGGAATTATGCACATTGAGAATTATTGACATTGGAAATTATGCACATTGAAATTTATGCACAATGAAAATTATGCACATTAACAATTATGCACAATGAAAATTATGCACATTAAGATTTATGCACATCGAAAATTATGCTCATTGACAATTATGCACATTGAAAATTGTCCACATTGAGAATTATGCACATTGAGAATTATGCACATTGAAAATTATCCACATTGAGAATCATGCACATTGAGAATTATGCACATTAAAAATTATGCACTTTGAGAATTATGCACATTGAAAATTATGCACATTAACAATTATGCACAATGAAAATTATGCACATTAGGATTTATGCACATCGAAAATTATGCTCATTAAAAATTATGCACATTGAGAATTATGCACATTGAGGATTATGCACATTGAAAATTATGCACATTGAAAATTATGCACAATGAAAATTATGCACATTAACAATTATGCACAATGAAAATTATGCACATTAGGATTTATGCACATCGAAAATTATGCTCATTAAAAATTATGCACATTGAGAATTATGCACATTGAGAATTATGCACATCGAGAATTATGCACATTGAAAATTATGCACATTGAGAATTATGCACATTGAAAATTATGCACATTGAGAATTATGCACTTTAAGAATTATGCACATTGAGAATTATGCACAATGAGAATTATGCACATTGAAAATTATGCACATTAAGAATTATGCACATTGAGAATTACGCAGAATTGAAATTATGCACATTCAAAATTATGCACATTGAGAATTATGCACATTGAAAATTATGCTCATTAAGAATTATGCACATTGAAAATTATGCACATTGAGAATTATGCAGATAGAGAATTATGCATATTAAAAATTGTGGACATTGAAAAATATGCACTTTGGGAATTATGAACATTGAGAATTATGCACATTGAGAATTATGCAGAATTGAAATTACGCACATTGAGAATTATGCACATTGAAAATTATGCACATTGAGGATTATGCACATTGAAAATTATGCACATTGAAAATTATGCACAATGAAAATTATGCACATTAACAATTATGCACAATGAAAATTATGCACATTAGGATTTATGCACATCGAAAATTATGCTCATTAAAAATTATGCACATTGAGAATTATGCACATTGAGAATTATGCACATCGAGAATTATGCACATTGAAAATTATGCACATTGAGAATTATGCACATTGAAAATTATGCACATTGAGAATTATGCACTTTAAGAATTATGCACATTGAGAATTATGCACAATGAGAATTATGCACATTGAAAATTATGCACATTAAGAATTATGCACATTGAGAATTACGCAGAATTAAAATTATGCACATTCAAAATTATGCACATTGAGAATTATGCACATTGAAAATTATGCTCATTAAGAATTATGCACATTGAAAATTATGCACATTGAGAATTATGCAGATAGAGAATTATGCATATTAAAAATTGTGGACATTGAAAAATATGCACTTTGGGAATTATGAACATTGAGAATTATGCACATTGAGAATTATGCAGAATTGAAATTACTTACATTTAGAATTATGCACATGGAGAATCATGCACATTGAGAATTATGCACATTAAAAATGATGTACATTGAGAATTATTCAAATTGAGAATTATGCACTTTGAAAATTATGCAATTTTGAGAATTATGCACATTGAGAATTATGCAGAATTTAAATTGTGCACATTGAAAATTATGCAGAATAAAAATTATGCACATTGACCATTATGCACATTGAAAATTATGCACATTGAGAATTATGCACATTAAGAATTATGCACATTGGAAATTATGGACATTGAGAATTACGCACATTGAAAATTATGCTCATTAACAATTATGCACTTTGAAAATGATTCACAATAAAAATTATGCACATTGAAAATTATGCACTTGGAAAATTATGCACATTAAAAATTATGCACATTGAGAATTATGCACATTGAGAATTATGCACATTGAAAATTATGCTCATTAAGAATTATGCACATTGAAAATTATGCACATTGAGAATTATGCACATTGGAAATTATGCACATTGAAAATTATGCACAATGAGAATTATGCACATTGAGGATTATGCACATTGAGAATTATGCACATCGAGAATTATGCACATTGAAAATTATGCACATTAAGAATTATGCACATTGAAAATTATGCACATTGAGAATTATGCACTTTGAGAATTATGCACATTGAGAATTATGCACAATGAGAATTATGCACATTGAAAATTATGCACATTAAGAATTATGCACATTGAGAATTATGCACATTGAGAATTATGCACATTGAAAATTATGCACATTGAGAATTATGCACATTGAGGATTATGCACATTGAGAATTATGCACATCGAGAATTATGCACATTGAAAATTATGCACATTAAGAATTATGCACATTGAAAATTATGCACATTGAGAATTATGCACTTTGAGAATTATGCACATTGAGAATTATGCACAATGAGAATTATGCACATTGAAAATTATGCACATTAAGAATTATGCACATTGAGACTTACGCAGAATTGAAATTATGCACATTCAAAATTATGCACATTGAGAATTATGCACATTGAAAATTATGCTCATTAAGAATTATGCACATTGAAAATTATGCACATTGAGAATTATGCAGATAGAGAATTATGCATATTAAAAATTGTGGACATTGAAAAATATGCACTTTGGGAATTATGCACATTGAGAATTATGCACATTGAGAATTATGCAGAATTGAAATTATGCACATTGAGAATTATGAACATGGAGAATCATGCACATTGAGAATTATGCACATTAAAAATGATGTACATTGAGAATCATTCAAATTGAGAATTATGCACTTTGAAAATTATGCACATTAAAAATTATGCACTTGGAAAATTATGCACATTGAAAATAACGCACATTGAGAATTATGCACATTGACAATTATGCAGATTGAAAATAATGCACATTAAAAATTATAAATATTGAGAATTATGCACATTGAGAATTATGCACATTGACAATTATGCACATTGAGAATTATGCACATTAAGAATTATGCACATTAAAAATTATCCACATTGAAAAATATGCAATTTTGAGAATTATGCACATTGAGAATTATGCAGAATTTAAATTGTGCACATTGAAAATTATGCAGAATAAAAATTATGCACATTGACCATTATGCACATTGAAAATTATGCACATTGAGAATTATGCACATTAAGAATTATGCACATTGGAAATTATGGACATTGAGAATTACGCACATTGAAAATTATGCTCATTAACAATTATGCACTTTGAAAATGATTCACAATAAAAATTATGCACATTGAAAATTATGCACTTGGAAAATTATGCACATTGGAAATAACGCACATTTAGAATCATGCACATTGAAAATTATGCTAATTGAAAATTATGCACATTGAGAATTATTCACATTAAAAATTATGCACATTGAGAATTATGCACATTGACAATAATGCACAGTGAAAATTATGCACATTGAGAATTATGCACATTGGAATTATGCACATTGAGAATTATTGACATTGGAAATTATGCACATTGAAATTTATGCACAATGAAAATTATGCACATTAACAATTATGCACAAAGAAAATTATGCACATTAAGATTTATGCACATCGAAAATTATGCTCATTGACAATTATGCACATTGAAAATTGTCCACATTGAGAATTATGCACATTGAGAATTATGCACATTGAAAATTATCCACATTGAGAATCATGCACATTGAGAATTATGCACATTAAAAATTATGCACTTTGAGAATTATGCACATTGAAAATTATGCACATTAACAATTATGCACTTTGAAAATTATTCACAATGAAAATTAGGCACATTGAAAATTATGCAGAATAAAAATTATGCACATTGACCATTATGCACATTGAAAATTATGCACATTGAGGATTATGCACATTGAAAATTATGCACATTGAAAATTATGCACAATGAAAATTATGCACATTAACAATTATGCACAATGAAAATTATGCACAATAGGATTTATGCACATCGAAAATTATGCTCATTAAAAATTATGCACATTGAGAATTATGCACATTGAGAATTATGCTAATTGAAAATTATGCACATTGAGAATTATTCACATTAAAAATTATGCACATTGAGAATTATGCACATTGACAATAATGCACAGTGAAAATTATGCACATTGAGAATTATGCACATTGGAATTATGCACATTGAGAATTATTGACATTGGAAATTATGCACATTGAAATTTATGCACAATGAAAATTATGCACATTAACAATTATGCACAATGAAAATTATGCACATTAAGATTTATGCACATCGAAAATTATGCTCATTGACAATTATGCACATTGAAAATTGTCCACATTGAGAATTATGCACATTGAGAATTATGCACATTGAAAATTATCCACATTGAGAATCATGCACATTGAGAATTATGCACATTAAAAATTATGCACTTTGAGAATTATGCACATTGAAAATTATGCACATTAACAATTATGCACAATGAAAATTATGCACATTAGGATTTATGCACATCGAAAATTATGCTCATTAAAAATTATGCACATTGAGAATTATGCACATTGAGGATTATGCACATTGAAAATTATGCACATTGAAAATTATGCACAATGAAAATTATGCACATTAACAATTATGCACAATAAAAATTATGCACATTAGGATTTATGCACATCGAAAATTATGCTCATTAAAAATTATGCACATTGAGAATTATGCACATTGAGAATTATGCACATCGAGAATTATGCACATTGAAAATTATGCACATTGAGAATTATGCACATTGAAAATTATGCACATTGAGAATTATGCACTTTAAGAATTATGCACATTGAGAATTATGCACAATGAGAATTATGCACATTGAAAATTATGCACATTAAGAATTATGCACATTGAGAATTACGCAGAATTGAAATTATGCACATTCAAAATTATGCACATTGAGAATTATGCACATTGAAAATTATGCTCATTAAGAATTATGCACATTGAAAATTATGCACATTGAGAATTATGCAGATAGAGAATTATGCATATTAAAAATTGTGGACATTGAAAAATATGCACTTTGGGAATTATGAACATTGAGAATTATGCACATTGAGAATTATGCAGAATTGAAATTACGCACATTGAGAATTATGCACATTGAAAATTATGCACATTGAGGATTATGCACATTGAAAATTATGCACATTGAAAATTATGCACAATGAAAATTATGCACATTAACAATTATGCACAATGAAAATTATGCACATTAGGATTTATGCACATCGAAAATTATGCTCATTAAAAATTATGCACATTGAGAATTATGCACATTGAGAATTATGCACATCGAGAATTATGCACATTGAAAATTATGCACATTGAGAATTATGCACATTGAAAATTATGCACATTGAGAATTATGCACTTTAAGAATTATGCACATTGAGAATTATGCACAATGAGAATTATGCACATTGAAAATTATGCACATTAAGAATTATGCACATTGAGAATTACGCAGAATTAAAATTATGCACATTCAAAATTATGCACATTGAGAATTATGCACATTGAAAATTATGCTCATTAAGAATTATGCACATTGAAAATTATGCACATTGAGAATTATGCAGATAGAGAATTATGCATATTAAAAATTGTGGACATTGAAAAATATGCACTTTGGGAATTATGAACATTGAGAATTATGCACATTGAGAATTATGCAGAATTGAAATTACGCACATTGAGAATTATGCACATGGAGAATCATGCACATTGAGAATTATGCACATTAAAAATGATGTACATTGAGAATTATTCAAATTGAGAATTATGCACTTTGAAAATTATGCAATTTTGAGAATTATGCACATTGAGAATTATGCAGAATTTAAATTGTGCACATTGAAAATTATGCAGAATAAAAATTATGCACATTGAGAATTATGCCCATTGAGAATTATGCACATTGAAAATTATGCTCATTAAGAATTATGCACATTGAAAATTATGCACATTGAGAATTATGCACATTGGAAATTATGCACATTGAAAATTATGCACAATGAGAATTATGCACATTGAGGATTATGCACATTGAGAATTATGCACATCGAGAATTATGCACATTGAAAATTATGCACATTAAGAATTATGCACATTGAAAATTATGCACATTGAGAATTATGCACTTTGAGAATTACGCACATTGAGAATTATGCACAATGAGAATTATGCACATTGAAAATTATGCACATTAAGAATTATGCACATTGAGAATTATGCACATTGAGAATTATGCACATTGAAAATTATGCACATTGAGAATTATGCACATTGAGGATTATGCACATTGAGAATTATGCACATCGAGAATTATGCACATTGAAAATTATGCACATTAAGAATTATGCACATTGAAAATTATGCACATTGAGAATTATGCACTTTGAGAATTATGCACATTGAGAATTATGCACAATGAGAATTATGCACATTGAAAATTATGCACATTAAGAATTATGCACATTGAGACTTACGCAGAATTGAAATTATGCACATTCAAAATTATGCACATTGAGAATTATGCACATTGAAAATTATGCTCATTAAGAATTATGCACAGTGAAAATTATGCACATTGAGAATTATGCAGATAGAGAATTATGCATATTAAAAATTGTGGACATTGAAAAATATGCACTTTGGGAATTATGCACATTGAGAATTATGCACATTGAGAATTATGCAGAATTGAAATTATGCACATTGAGAATTATGAACATGGAGAATCATGCACATTGAGAATTATGCACATTAAAAATGATGTACATTGAGAATCATTCAAATTGAGAATTATGCACTTTGAAAATTATGCACATTAAAAATTATGCACTTGGAAAATTATGCACATTGAAAATAACGCACATTGAGAATTATGCACATTGACAATTATGCAGATTGAAAATAATGCACATTAAAAATTATAAATATTGAGAATTATGCACATTGAGAATTATGCACATTGACAATTATGCACATTGAGAATTATGCACATTGAGAATTATGCACATTAAAAATTATCCACATTGAAAAATATGCAATTTTGAGAATTATGCACATTGAGAATTATGCAGAATTTAAATTGTGCACATTGAAAATTATGCAGAATAAAAATTATGCACATTGACCATTATGCACATTGAAAATTATGCACATTGAGAATTATGCACATTAAGAATTATGCACATTGGAAATTATGGACATTGAGAATTACGCACATTGAAAATTATGCTCATTAACAATTATGCACTTTGAAAATGATTCACAATAAAAATTATGCACATTGAAAATTATGCACTTGGAAAATTATGCACATTGGAAATAACGCACATTTAGAATCATGCACATTGAAAATTATGCTAATTGAAAATTATGCACATTGAGAATTATTCACATTAAAAATTATGCACATTGAGAATTATGCACATTGACAATAATGCACAGTGAAAATTATGCACATTGAGAATTATGCACATTGGAATTATGCACATTGAGAATTATTGACATTGGAAATTATGCACATTGAAATTTATGCACAATGAAAATTATGCACATTAACAATTATGCACAAAGAAAATTATGCACATTAAGATTTATGCACATCGAAAATTATGCTCATTGACAATTATGCACATTGAAAATTGTCCACATTGAGAATTATGCACATTGAGAATTATGCACATTGAAAATTATCCACATTGAGAATCATGCACATTGAGAATTATGCACATTAAAAATTATGCACTTTGAGAATTATGCACATTGAAAATTATGCACATTAACAATTATGCACTTTGAAAATTATTCACAATGAAAATTAGGCACATTGAAAATTATGCAGAATAAAAATTATGCACATTGACCATTATGCACATTGAAAATTATGCACATTGAGGATTATGCACATTGAAAATTATGCACATTGAAAATTATGCACAATGAAAATTATGCACATTAACAATTATGCACAATGAAAATTATGCACAATAGGATTTATGCACATCGAAAATTATGCTCATTAAAAATTATGCACATTGAGAATTATGCACATTGAGAATTATGCACATCGAGAATTATGCACATTGAAAATTATGCACATTGAGAATTATGCACATTGAAAATGATGCACATTTAGAATTATGCACTTTAAGAATTATGCACATTGAGAATTATGCACAATGAGAATTATGCACATTGAAAATTATGCACATTAAGAATTATGCACATTGAGAATTACGCAGAATTGAAATTATGCACATTCAAAATTATGCACATTGAGAATTATGCACATTGAAAATTATGCTCATTAAGAATTATGCACATTGAAAATTATGCACATTGAGAATTATGCACATTGAGAATTATGCACATTGAGAATTATGCACATTGAAAATTATGCACATTGAGAATTATGCACATTGAGAATTATGCACATTGAAAATTATGCTCATTAAGAATTATGCACATTGAAAATTATGCACATTGAGAATTATGCACATTGGAAATTATGCACATTGAAAATTATGCACAATGAAAATTATGCACATTAACAATTATGCACAATGAAAATTATGCACATTAGGATTTATCTACATCGAAAATTATGCTCATTAAAAATTATGCACATTGAGAATTATGCACATTGAAAATTATGCACAATGAAAATTATGCACATTAACAATTATGCTCAATGAAAATTATGCACATTGAGATTTATGCACATCGAAAATTATGCTTATTGAAAATTATGCACATTGAGAATTATGCACATTGTGAAATATGCACATTGAGAATTATGCACATTGAGAATTATGCACATTGAGAATTATGCAGAATTGAAATTATGCACATTGAGAATTATGCACATTAAAAATGATGTACATTGAGAATTATTCAAATTGAGAATTATGCACTTTGAAAATTATGCACATTAAAAATTATGCACTTGGAAAATTATGCACATTGAAAATAACGCACATTGAGAATTATGCACATTGACAATTATGCAGATTGAAAATAATGCACATTAAAAATTATAAATATTGAGAATTATGCACATTGAGAATTATGCACATTGACAATTATGCACATTGAGAATTATGCACATTAAAAATTATCCACATTGAAAAATATGCAATTTTGTGAATTATGCACATTGAGAATTATGCAGAATTTAAATTGTGCACATTGAAAATTATGCAGAATAAAAATTATGCACATTGAGAATTATGCACATTGAGAATTATGCAGAATTGAAATTATGCACATTGAGAATTATGCACATTAAAAATGATGTACATTGAGAATTATTCAAATTGAGAATTATGCACTTTGAAAATTATGCACATTAAAAATTATGCACTTGGAAAATTATGCACATTGAAAATAACGCACATTGAGAATTATGCACATTGACAATTATGCAGATTGAAAATAATGCACATTAAAAATTATAAATATTGAGAATTATGCACATTGAGAATTATGCACATTGACAATTATGCACATTGAAAATTATGCACAATGAAAATTATGCACATTAACAATTATGCACAATGAAAATTATGCACATTAGGATTTATGCACATCGAAAATTATGCTCATTGAGAATTATGCACATTGAGAATTATGCACATTGAGAATTATGCACATTGAAAATTATGCACATTGAGAATTATGCACATTGAGAATTATGCACATTGAAAATTATGCTCATTAAGAATTATGCACATTGAAAATTATGCACATTGAAAATTATGCACATTGGAAATTATGCACATTGAAAATTATGCACAATGAAAATTATGCACATTAACAATTATGCACAATGAAAATTATGCACATTAGGATTTATGCACATCGAAAATTTTGCTCATTGAAAAATATGCACATTGAGAATTATGTACATTGAGAATTATGCAAATTGAGAATTATGCACTTTGAAAATTATGCACATTAAGAATTATGCACATTGAAAATTATGCACATTGAGAATTATGCTCATTAAGAATTATGCACATTGAAAATTATGCACAATGAAAATTATGCACATTAACAATTATGCACAATGAAAATTATGCACATTAGGATTTATGCACATCGAAAATTATGCTCATTGAGAATTATGCACATTGAGAATTATGCACATTGAGAATTATGCACATTGAAAATTATGCACATTGAGAATTATGCACATTGAGAATTATGCACATTGAAAATTATGCTCATTAAGAATTATGCACATTGAAAATTATGCACATTGAAAATTATGCACATTGGAAATTATGCACATTGAAAATTATGCACAATGAAAATTATGCACATTAACAATTATGCACAATGAAAATTATGCACATTAGGATTTATGCACATCGAAAATTATGCTCATTAAAAATTATGCACATTGAGGATTATGCACATTGAGAATTATGCACATCGAGAATTATGCACATTGAAAATTATGCACATTAAGAATTATGCACATTGAAAATTATGCACATTGAGAATTATGCACTTTGAGAATTATGCACATTAAAAATTATCCACATTGAAAAATATGCAATTTTGTGAATTATGCACATTGAGAATTATGCAGAATTTAAATTGTGCACATTGAAAATTATGCAGAATAAAAATTATGCACATTGAGAATTATGCACATTGAGAATTATGCAGAATTGAAATTATGCACATTGAGAATTATGCACATTAAAAATGATGTACATTGAGAATTATTCAAATTGAGAATTATGCACTTTGAAAATTATGCACATTAAAAATTATGCACTTGGAAAATTATGCACATTGAAAATAACGCACATTGAGAATTATGCACATTGACAATTATGCAGATTGAAAATAATGCACATTAAAAATTATAAATATTGAGAATTATGCACATTGAGAATTATGCACATTGACAATTATGCACATTGAAAATTATGCACAATGAAAATTATGCACATTAACAATTATGCACAATGAAAATTATGCACATTAGGATTTATGCACATCGAAAATTATGCTCATTGAGAATTATGCACATTGAGAATTAT
This sequence comes from Ganaspis brasiliensis, assembly GCA_037103525.1. NCBI lineage: Eukaryota > Metazoa > Arthropoda > Insecta > Hymenoptera > Figitidae > Ganaspis > Ganaspis brasiliensis. The sequence continues at coordinate 1,363,684 of JAZKLR010000061.1, read as the reverse complement.
GCACATTGAGAATTATGCACATTGAAAATTATGCACATTGAGAATTATGCACATTGAGAATTATGCACATTGAAAATTATGCTCATTAAGAATTATGCACATTGAAAATTATGCACATTGAAAATTATGCACATTGGAAATTATGCACATTGAAAATTATGCACAATGAAAATTATGCACATTAACAATTATGCACAATGAAAATTATGCACATTAGGATTTATGCACATCGAAAATTTTGCTCATTGAAAAATATGCACATTGAGAATTATGTACATTGAGAATTATGCAAATTGAGAATTATGCACTTTGAAAATTATGCACATTAAGAATTATGCACATTGAAAATTATGCACATTGAGAATTATGCTCATTAAGAATTATGCACATTGAAAATTATGCACAATGAAAATTATGCACATTAACAATTATGCACAATGAAAATTATGCACATTAGGATTTATGCACATCGAAAATTATGCTCATTGAGAATTATGCACATTGAGAATTATGCACATTGAGAATTATGCACATTGAAAATTATGCACATTGAGAATTATGCACATTGAGAATTATGCACATTGAAAATTATGCTCATTAAGAATTATGCACATTGAAAATTATGCACATTGAAAATTATGCACATTGGAAATTATGCACATTGAAAATTATGCACAATGAAAATTATGCACATTAACAATTATGCACAATGAAAATTATGCACATTAGGATTTATGCACATCGAAAATTATGCTCATTAAAAATTATGCACATTGAGGATTATGCACATTGAGAATTATGCACATCGAGAATTATGCACATTGAAAATTATGCACATTAAGAATTATGCACATTGAAAATTATGCACATTGAGAATTATGCACTTTGAGAATTATGCACATTGAGAATTATGCACATTGAAAATTATGCACATTGAGAATTATGCAGATAGAGAATTATGCATATTAAAAATTGTGGACATTGAAAAATATGCACTTTGGGAATTATGAACATTGAGAATTATGCACATTGAGAATTATGCAGAATTGAAATTATGCACATTGAGAATTATGCACATGGAGAATCATGCACATTGAGAATTATGCACATTAAAAATTATGCACTTTGAGAATTATGCACATTGAAAATTATGCACATTAACAATTATGCACTTTGAAAATTATTCACAATGAAAATTAGGCACATTGAAAATTATGCAGAATAAAAATTATGCACATTGACCATTATGCACATTGAAAATTATGCACATTGAGGATTATGCACATTGAAAATTATGCACATTGAAAATTATGCACAATGAAAATTATGCACATTAACAATTATGCACAATGAAAATTATGCACATTAGGATTTATGCACATCGAAAATTATGCTCATTAAAAATTATGCACATTGAGAATTATGCACATTGAGAATTATGCACATCGAGAATTATGCACATTGAAAATTATGCACATTGAGAATTATGCACATTGAATATTATGCACATTGAGAATTATGCACTTTAAGAATTATGCACATTGAGAATTATGCACAATGAGAATTATGCACATGGAAAATTATGCACATTAAGAATTATGCACATTGAGAATTACGCAGAATTGAAATTATGCACATTCAAAATTATGCACATTGAGAATTATGCACATTGAAAATTATGCTCATTAAGAATTATGCACATTGAAAATTATGCACATTGAGAATTATGCAGATAGAGAATTATGCATATTAAAAATTGTGGACATTGAAAAATATGCACTTTGGGAATTATGAACATTGAGAATTATGCACATTGAGAATTATGCAGAATTGAAATTATGCACATTGAGAATTATGCACATGGAGAATCATGCACATTGAGAATTATGCACATTAAAAATAATGTACATTGAGAATTATTCAAATTGATAATTATGCACTTTGAAAATTATGCAATTTTGAGAATTATGCACATTGAAAATTATGCAGAATTTAAATTGTGCACATTGAAAATTATGCAGAATAAAAATTATGCACATTGACCATTATGCACATTGAAAATTATGCACATTGAGAATTATGCACATTAAGAATTATGCACATTGGAAATTATGGACATTGAGAATTACGCACATTGAAAATTATGCTCATTAACAATTATGCACTTTGAAAATGATTCACAATAAAAATTATGCACATTGAAAATTATGCACTTGGAAAATTATGCACATTAAAAATTATGCACATTGAGAATTATGCACATTGAAAAATATGCAATTTTGAGAATTATGCACATTGAGAATTATGCAGAATTTAAATTGTGCACATTGAAAATTATGCAGAATAAAAATTATGCACATTGACCATTATGCACATTGAAAATTATGCACATTGAGAATTATGCACATTAAGAATTATGCACATTGGAAATTATGGACATTGAGAATTACGCACATTGAAAATTATGCTCATTAACAATTATGCACTTTGAAAATGATTCACAATAAAAATTATGCACATTGAAAATTATGCACTTGGAAAATTATGCACATTAAAAATTATGCACATTGAGAATTATGCACATTGAAAATTATGCACATTGAAAATTATGCTCATTGAGAATTATGCACATTGAAAATTATGCACATTAAGAATTATGAACATTAAGAATTATGCAGAATTGAAATAATGCACATTCAAAATTATGCACATTGAAAATTATGCACATTGAGAATTATGCACATTAAGAATTATGCACATTGACAATTATTCACATTGAAAATTATGCTCATTGAGAATTATGCACATTGATAATAATGCACAGTGAAAATTATGCACATTGAGATTAATGCACATTGGAATTATGCACATTGAGAATTATGCACATTGGAAATTATGCACATTGAAAATTATGCACAATGAAAATTATGCACATTAACAATTATGCACAATGAAAATTATGCACATTAGGATTTATGCACATCGAAAATTATGCTCATTGAGAATTATGCACATTGAGAATTATGCACATTGAAAATTATGCTCATTAAGAATTATGCACATTGAAAATTATGCACATTGAGAATTATGCACATTGGAAATTATGCACATTGAAAATTATGCACAATGAAAATTATGCACATTAACAATTATGCACAATGAAAATTATGCACATTAGGATTTATGCACATCGAAAATTATGCTCATTGAGAATTATGCACATTGAGAATTATGCACATTGAAAATTATGCTCAGTAAGAATTATGCACATTGAAAATTATGCACATTGAGAATTATGCACATTGGAAATTATGCACATTGAAAATTATGCACAATGAAAATTATGCACATTAACAATTATGCACAACGAAAATTATGCACATTAGGATTTCTGCACATCGAAAATTATGCTCATTAAAAATTATGCACATTGAGGATTATGCACATTGAGAATTATGCACATCGAGAATTATGCACATTGAAAATTATGCACATTGAGAATTATGCACATTGAAAATTATGCACATTGAGAATTATGCACTTTGAGAATTATGCACATTGAGAATTATGCACAATGAGAATTATGCACATTGAAAATTATGCACATTAAGAATTATGCACATTGAGAATTACGCAGAATTGAAATTATGCACATTCAAAATTATGCACATTGAGAATTATGCACTTTGAAAATTATGCTCATTAAGAATTATGCACATTGAAAATTATGCACATTGAGAATTATGCAGATAGAGAATTATGCATATTAAAAATTGTGGACATTGAAAAATATGCACTTTAATTATGCACATTGAGAATTATGCACATTGAGAATTATGCAGAATTGAAATTATGCACATTGAGAATTATGCACATGGAGAATCATGCACATTGAGAATTATGCACATTAAAAATGATGTACATTGAGAATTATTCAAATTGAAAATTATGCACTTTGAAAATTATGCACATTAAAAATTATGCACTTGAAAATTATGCACATTGGAAATAACGCACATTGAGAATCATGCACATTAAAAATTATGCTAATTGAAAATTATGCACATTGAGAATTATTCACATTAAAAATTATGCACATTGAGAATTATGCACATTGACAATAATGCACAGTGAAAATTAGGCACATTGAGAATTATGCACATTGGAATTATGCACATTGAGAATTATGCACATTGGAAATTATGCACATTGAAAATTATGCACCATGAAAATTATGCACATTAACAATAATGCACAATGAAAATTATGCACATTGAGATTTATGCATATCGAAAATTATGCTCATTGAAAATTATGCACATTGAGAATTATGCACATTGAGAATTATGCACATTGAGAATTATGCATATTGAAAATTATGCACATTGAGAATTATGCACATTGAGAATCATGCACATTAAAAATTATGCACTTTGAGAATTATGCACATTGAGAATTATTCACATTAAAAATTATGCACATTGAGAATTATGCACATTGACAATAATGCACAGTGAAAATTATGCACATTGAAAATTATGCACATTGAGAATTATGCAGATAGAGAATTATGCATATTAAAAATTGTGGACATTGAAAAATATGCACTTTGGGAATTATGAACATTGAGAATTATGCACATTGAGAATTATGCAGAATTAAAATTATGCACATTGAGAATTATGCACATGGAGAATCATGCACATTGAGAATTATGCACATTAAAAATTATGCACTTTGAGAATTATGCACATTGAAAATTATGCACATTAACAATTATGCACTTTGAAAATTATTCACAATGAAAATTAGGCACATTGAAAATTATGCAGAATAAAAATTATGCACATTGACCATTATGCACATTGAAAATTATGCACATTGAGGATTATGCACATTGAAAATAATGCACATTGAAAATTATGCACAATGAAAATTATGCACATTAACAATTATGCACAATGAAAATTATGCACATTAGGATTTATGCACATCGAAAATTATGCTCATTAAAAATTATGCACATTGAGAATTATGCACATCGAGAATTATGCACATTGAAAATTATGCACATTGAGAATTATGCACATTGAATATTATGCACATTGAGAATTATGCACTTTAAGAATTATGCACATTGAGAATTATGCACAATGAGAATTATGCACATGGAAAATTATGCACATTAAGAATTATGCACATTGAGAATTACGCAGAATTGAAATTATGCACATTCAAAATTATGCACATTGAGAATTATGCACATTGAAAATTATGCTCATTAAGAATTATGCACATTGAAAATTATGCACATTGAGAATCATGCAGATAGAGAATTATGCATATTAAAAATTGTGGACATTGAAAAATATGCATTTTGGGAATTATGAACATTGAGAATTATGCACATTGAGAATTATGCAGAATTGAAATTATGCACATTGAGAATTATGCACATGGAGAATCATGCACATTGAGAATTATGCACATTAAAAATGATGTACATTGAGAATTATTCAAATTGATAATTATGCACTTTGAAAATTATGCAATTTTGAGAATTATGCACATTGAGAATTATGCAGAATTTAAATTGTGCACATTGAAAATTATGCAGAATAAAAATTATGCACATTGACCATTATGCACATTGAAAATTATGCACATTGAGAATTATGCACATTAAGAATTATGCACATTGGAAATTATGGACATTGAGAATTACGCACATTGAAAATTATGCTCATTAACAATTATGCACTTTGAAAATGATTCACAATAAAAATTATGCACATTGAAAATTATGCACTTGGAAAATTATGCACATTAAAAATTATGCACATTGAGAATTATGCACATTGAAAATTATGCACATTAAGAATTATGAACATTGAGAATTATGCAGAATTGAAATAATGCACATTCAAAATTATGCACATTGAAAATTATGCACATTGAGAATTATGCACATTAAGAATTATGCACATTGACAATTATTCACATTGAAAATTATGCTCATTGAGAATTATGCACATTGACAATAATGCACAGTGAAAATTATGCACATTGAGATTAATGCACATTGGAATTATGCACATTGAGAATTATGCACATTGGAAATTATGCACATTGAAAATTATGCACAATGAAAATTATGCACATTAACAATTATGCACAATGAAAATTATGCACATTAGGATTTATGCACATCGAAAATTATGCTCATTGAGAATTATGCACATTGAGAATTATGCACATTGAAAATTATGCTCATTAAGAATTATGCACATTGAAAATTATGCACATTGAGAATTATGCACATTGGAAATTATGCACATTGAAAATTATGCACAATGAAAATTATGCACATTAACAATTATGCACAATGAAAATTATGCACATTAGGATTTATGCACATCGAAAATTATGCTCATTAAAAATTATGCACATTGAGAATTATGCACATCGAGAATTATGCACATTGAAAATTATGCACATTGAGAATTATGCACATTGAATATTATGCACATTGAGAATTATGCACTTTAAGAATTATGCACATTGAGAATTATGCACAATGAGAATTATGCACATGGAAAATTATGCACATTAAGAATTATGCACATTGAGAATTACGCAGAATTGAAATTATGCACATTCAAAATTATGCACATTGAGAATTATGCACATTGAAAATTATGCTCATTAAGAATTATGCACATTGAAAATTATGCACATTGAGAATCATGCAGATAGAGAATTATGCATATTAAAAATTGTGGACATTGAAAAATATGCATTTTGGGAATTATGAACATTGAGAATTATGCACATTGAGAATTATGCAGAATTGAAATTATGCACATTGAGAATTATGCACATGGAGAATCATGCACATTGAGAATTATGCACATTAAAAATGATGTACATTGAGAATTATTCAAATTGATAATTATGCACTTTGAAAATTATGCAATTTTGAGAATTATGCACATTGAGAATTATGCAGAATTTAAATTGTGCACATTGAAAATTATGCAGAATAAAAATTATGCACATTGAGAATTATGCACATTGAAAATTATGCACATTAAGAATTATGCACATTGACAATTATTCACATTGAAAATTATGCTCATTGAGAATTATGCACATTGACAATAATGCACAGTGAAAATTATGCACATTGAGATTAATGCACATTGGAATTATGCACATTGAGAATTATGCACATTGGAAATTATGCACATTGAAAATTATGCACAATGAAAATTATGCACATTAACAATTATGCACAATGAAAATTATGCACATTAGGATTTATGCACATCGAAAATTATGCTCATTGAGAATTATGCACATTGAGAATTATGCACATTGAAAATTATGCTCATTAAGAATTATGCACATTGAAAATTATGCACATTGAGAATTATGCACATTGGAAATTATGCACATTGAAAATTATGCACAATGAAAATTATGCACATTAACAATTATGCACAATGAAAATTATGCACATTAGGATTTATGCACATCGAAAATTATGCTCATTGAGAATTATGCACATTGAGAATTATGCACATTGAAAATTATGCTCAGTAAGAATTATGCACATTGAAAATTATGCACATTGAGAATTATGCACATTGGAAATTATGCACATTGAAAATTATGCACAATGAAAATTATGCACATTAACAATTATGCACAACGAAAATTATGCACATTAGGATTTCTGCACATCGAAAATTATGCTCATTAAAAATTATGCACATTGAGGATTATGCACATTGAGAATTATGCACATCGAGAATTATGCACATTGAAAATTATGCACATTGAGAATTATGCACATTGAAAATTATGCACATTGAGAATTATGCACTTTGAGAATTATGCACATTGAGAATTATGCACAATGAGAATTATGCACATTGAAAATTATGCACATTAAGAATTATGCACATTGAGAATTACGCAGAATTGAAATTATGCACATTCAAAATTATGCACATTGAGAATTATGCACTTTGAAAATTATGCTCATTAAGAATTATGCACATTGAAAATTATGCACATTGAGAATTATGCAGATAGAGAATTATGCATATTAAAAATTGTGGACATTGAAAAATATGCACTTTGGGAATTATGCACATTGAGAATTATGCACATTGAGAATTATGCAGAATTGAAATTATGCACATTGAGAATTATGCACATGGAGAATCATGCACATTGAGAATTATGCACATTAAAAATGATGTACATTGAGAATTATTCAAATTGAAAATTATGCACTTTGAAAATTATGCACATTAACAATTATGCACTTGGAAAATTATGCACATTGGAAATAACGCACATTGAGAATCATGCACATTAAAAATTATGCTAATTGAAAATTATGCACATTGAGAATTATTCACATTAAAAATTATGCACATTGAGAATTATGCACATTGACAATAATGCACAGTGAAAATTATGCACATTGAGAATTATGCACATTGGAATTATGCACATTGAGAATTATGCACATTGGAAATTATGCACATTGAAAATTATGCACCATGAAAATTATGCACATTAACAATAATGCACAATGAAAATTATGCACATTGAGATTTATGCATATCGAAAATTATGCTCATTGAAAATTATGCACATGGAGAATTATGCACATTGAGAATTATGCACATTGAGAATTATGCATATTGAAAATTATGCACATTGAGAATTATGCACATTGAGAATCATGCACATTAAAAATTATGCACTTTGAGAATTATGCACATTGAGAATTATTCACATTAAAAATTATGCACATTGAGAATTATGCACATTGACAATAATGCACAGTGAAAATTATGCACATTGAAAATTATGCACATTGAGAATTATGCAGATAGAGAATTATGCATATTAAAAATTGTGGACATTGAAAAATATGCACTTTGGGAATTATGAACATTGAGAATTATGCACATTGAGAATTATGCAGAATTGAAATTATGCACATTGAGAATTATGCACATGGAGAATCATGCACATTGAGAATTATGCACATTAAAAATTATGCACTTTGAGAATTATGCACATTGAAAATTATGCACATTAACAATTATGCACTTTGAAAATTATTCACAATGAAAATTAGGCACATTGAAAATTATGCAGAATAAAAATTATGCACATTGACCATTATGCACATTGAAAATTATGCACATTGAGGATTATGCACATTGAAAATTATGCACATTGAAAATTATGCACAATGAAAATTATGCACATTAACAATTATGCACAATGAAAATTATGCACATTAGGATTTATGCACATCGAAAATTATGCTCATTAAAAATTATGCACATTGAGAATTATGCACATCGAGAATTATGCACATTGAAAATTATGCACATTGAGAATTATGCACATTGAATATTATGCACATTGAGAATTATGCACTTTAAGAATTATGCACATTGAGAATTATGCACAATGAGAATTATGCACATGGAAAATTATGCACATTAAGAATTATGCACATTGAGAATTACGCAGAATTGAAATTATGCACATTCAAAATTATGCACATTGAGAATTATGCACATTGAAAATTATGCTCATTAAGAATTATGCACATTGAAAATTATGCACATTGAGAATTATGCAGATAGAGAATTATTCATATTAAAAATTGTGGACATTGAAAAATATGCACTTTGGGAATTATGAACATTGAGAATTATGCACATTGAGAATTATGCAGAATTGAAATTATGCACATTGAGAATTATGCACATGGAGAATCATGCACATTGAGAATTATGCACATTAAAAAAGATGCACATTGAGAATTATTCAAATTGATAATTATGCACTTTGAAAATTATGCAATTTTGAGAATTATGCACATTGAGAATTATGCAGAATTTAAATTGTGCACATTGAAAATTATGCAGAATAAAAATTATGCACATTGACCATTATGCACATTGAAAATTATGCACATTGAGAATTATGCACATTAAGAATTATGCACATTGGAAATTATGGACATTGAGAATTACGCACATTGAAAATTATGCTCATTAACAATTATGCACTTTGAAAATGATTCACAATAAAAATTATGCACATTGAAAATTATGCACTTGGAAAATTATGCACATTAAAAATTATGCACATTGAGAATTATGCACATTGAAAAATATGCAATTTTGAGAATTATGCACATTGAGAATTATGCAGAATTTAAATTGTGCACATTGAAAATTATGCAGAATAAAAATTATGCACATTGACCATTATGCACATTGAAAATTATGCACATTGAGAATTATGCACATTAAGAATTATGCACATTGGAAATTATGGACATTGAGAATTACGCACATTGAAAATTATGCTCATTAACAATTATGCACTTTGAAAATGATTCACAATAAAAATTATGCACATTGAAAATTATGCACTTGGAAAATTATGCACATTAAAAATTATGCACATTGAGAATTATGCACATTGAAAATTATGCACATTAAGAATTATGAACATTGAGAATTATGCAGAATTGAAATAATGCACATTCAAAATTATGCACATTGAAAATTATGCACATTGAGAATTATGCACATTAAGAATTATGCACATTGACAATTATTCACATTGAAAATTATGCTCATTGAGAATTATGCACATTGACAATAATGCACAGTGAAAATTATGCACATTGAGATTAATGCACATTGGAATTATGCACATTGAGAATTATGCACATTGGAAATTATGCACATTGAAAATTATGCACAATGAAAATTATGCACATTAACAATTATGCACAATGAAAATTATGCACATTAGGATTTATGCACATCGAAAATTATGCTCATTGAGAATTATGCACATTGAGAATTATGCACATTGAAAATTATGCTCATTAAGAATTATGCACATTGAAAATTATGCACATTGAGAATTATGCACATTGGAAATTATGCACATTGAAAATTATGCACAATGAAAATTATGCACATTAACAATTATGCACAATGAAAATTATGCACATTAGGATTTATGCACATCGAAAATTATGCTCATTGAGAATTATGCACATTGAGAATTATGCACATTGAAAATTATGCTCAGTAAGAATTATGCACATTGAAAATTATGCACATTGAGAATTATGCACATTGGAAATTATGCACATTGAAAATTATGCACAATGAAAATTATGCACATTAACAATTATGCACAACGAAAATTATGCACATTAGGATTTCTGCACATCGAAAATTATGCTCATTAAAAATTATGCACATTGAGGATTATGCACATTGAGAATTATGCACATCGAGAATTATGCACATTGAAAATTATGCACATTGAGAATTATGCACATTGAAAATTATGCACATTGAGAATTATGCAGAATTGAAATTATGCACATTGAGAATTATGCACATGGAGAATCATGCACATTGAGAATTATGCACATTAAAAATGATGTACATTGAGAATTATTCAAATTGAAAATTATGCACTTTGAAAATTATGCACATTAAAAATTATGCACTTGGAAAATTATGCACATTGGAAATAACGCACATTGAGAATCATGCACATTAAAAATTATGCTAATTGAAAATTATGCACATTGAGAATTATTCACATTAAAAATTATGCACATTGAGAATTATGCACATTGAGAATTATGCACAATGAGAATTATGCACATTGAAAATTATGCACATTAAGAATTATGCACATTGAGAATTACGCAGAATTGAAATTATGCACATTCAAAATTATGCACATTGAGAATTATGCACTTTGAAAATTATGCTCATTAAGAATTATGCACATTGAAAATTATGCACATTGAGAATTATGCAGATAGAGAATTATGCATATTAAAAATTGTGGACATTGAAAAATATGCACTTTAGGAATTATGCACATTGAGAATTATGCACATTGAGAATTATGCAGAATTGAAATTATGCACATTGAGAATTATGCACATGGAGAATCATGCACATTGAAAATTATGCACATTAAAAATGATGTACATTGAGAATTATTCAAATTGAAAATTATGCACTTTGAAAATTATGCACATTAAAAATTATGCACTTGGAAAATTATGCACATTGGAAATAACGCACATTGAGAATCATGCACATTAAAAATTATGCTAATTGAAAATTATGCACATTGAGAATTATTCACATTAAAAATTATGCACATTGAGAATTATGCACATTGACAATAATGCACAGTGAAAATTATGCACATTGAGAATTATGCACATTGGAATTATGCACATTGAGAATTATGCACATTGGAAATTATGCACATTGAAAATTATGCACCATGAAAATTATGCACATTAACAATAATGCACAATGAAAATTATGCACATTGAGATTTATGCATATCGAAAATTATGCTCATTGAAAATTATGCACATTGAGAATTATGCACATTGAGAATTATGCACATTGAGAATTATGCATATTGAAAATTATGCACATTGAGAATTATGCACATTGAGAATCATGCACATTAAAAATTATGCACTTTGAGAATTATGCACATTGAGAATTATTCACATTAAAAATTATGCACATTGAGAATTATGCACATTGACAATAATGCACAGTGAAAATTATGCACATAGAGAATTATGCACATTGGAATTATGCACATTGAGAATTATGGACATTGGAAATTATGCACATTGAAAATTATGCACAATGAAAATTATGCACATTAACAATTATGCACAATGAAAATTATGCACATTAAGATTTATGCACATCGAAAATTATGCTCATTGACAATTATGCACATTGAGAATTATGCACATTGAGAATTATGGACATTGAGAATTATGCACATTGATAATTATGCACATTAAGACGTATGCACATTGAGAATTATGCAGAATTGAAATTATGCACATTCAAAATTATGCACATTGAAAATTATGCACATTGAAAATTATGCACATAGAGAATTATGCACATTGAAAATTATGCACATTGAAAATCATCCACATTGAGCATTATGCACATTGAGAATTATGCACATTGAAAATTATGCACATTGAGAATTATGCACATTGAAAATTATGCACATTAAGAATCATGCACATTGAAAATTATGCACATTGAGAATTATGCACATAGAGAATTATGCACATTGAAAATTATGCAGATTGAAAAGTATGCACTTTTAGAATTATACACATTGAGAATTATGCACATTGAAAATTATGCACTTTGAGAATTATGCACATTGAGAATTATGCACATTGAAAATTATGCACATTGAAAATTATGCACATTAACAATTATTTATTTATTTATTTATTTATAAAAATATATGGGTTAATAACCCATTTTGCAAAATTATGCACTTTAAAAATTATTTACAATGAAAATTATGCACATTGAAAATTATTTACAATGAAAATTATGCAAATTGAAAATTATGCAGAATAAAAATTAAGCACATTGACAATTATTCAGATTGAAAATTATGCACATTGAGAAATATGCACATTGAGAATTATGCACATTGAAAATTATGCACATTGAAAACTATGCACATTGAGAATTATGCAGATAGAGAATTATGCACATTAAAAATTGTTAACATTGAAAAATATGCACTTTTGGAATTATGCACATTGAGAATTATGCAGAATTGAAATTATGCACATTGAGAATTATGCACATGGAGAATCATGCACATTGAGAATTATGCACATTAAAAATGATGCACATTGAGAATTATTCAAATTGAGAATTATGCACTTTGAAAATTATGCACATTGAAAATTATGCACTTGGAAAATTATGCACATTGAAAATAATGCACATTGAGAATTATGGACATTGAAAATTATGCTCATTGAAAATTATGCACATTGAGAATTATGTACATTGAAAATTATGCACTTTAAGAATTATGCACATGGAGAATTATGCACATTTAAAATTATGCACGTTGACAATTAAGCACATTGAAAATTATGCACATTGAAAATTATCACAATGAATATTATGCACATTGTAAATTATGCACATTGAGAATTATGCACATTGACAATTATGCAGATTGAAAAAAATGCACATTGAAAATTATGAACATTGAGAATTATGCACATTGAGAATTATGCACATTGACAATTATTCACATTGAAGATTATGCACATTGAGAATTATGCACATTGACAATAATGCACAGTGAAAATTATGCACATTGAGAATTATGCACATTGAAATTATGCACATTGAGAATTATGCACATTGGAAATTATGCACATTGAAAATTATGCACAATGAAAATTATGCACATTAACAATTATGCTCAATGAAAATTATGCACATTGAGATTTATGCACATCGAAAATTATGCTTATTGAAAATTATGCACATTGAGAATTATGCACATTGTGAAATTTGCACATTGAGATTTATGCACATTGAAAATTATGCACATTGAGAATTATGCACATTAAAAATTATGCACATTGAGAATTATGCACTTTGAGAATTATGCACATTGAGAATTATGCACATTGAAAATTATGCACATTAAGAATTATGCACATTAAGAATTATGCACATTAAGAATTATGCAGAATTGAAATTATGCACATTGAGAATTATGCACATTGAAAATTATGCACATTGAGAATTATTCACACTGAAAATTATGCACATGGAGAATTATGCACTTTGAGAATTATGCACTTTGAGAATTATGCACATTGAAAATTATGCACATTGAAAATTATGCACATTGAAAATTATGCACACTGAAAATTATGCACATAGAGAATTATGCACTTTGAGAATTATCCACATTAAGAATTATGCACATTGAAAATTATGCTCATTAAGAATTATTCACATTGAACATTATGCACATTGAGAATTATGCACATAGAGAATTATGCATATTGAGAATTATGCACATTGAAAATTATGTACATTAAGAATTATGCACATTGAGAATTATGCAGAATTGAAATTATGCACATTCAAAATTATGCACATTGAAAATTATGCACATTAAAAATTATGCACATAGAGAATTATGCACATTAAAAATTATGCACATTGAAAATCATCCACATTGAGTATTATGCACATTCAGAATTATGCACATTGAAAATTATGCACATTGAGAATTATGCACATTGAAAATTATGCACATTAAGAATTATGCACATTGAAAATTAGGCACATTGAGAATTATGCACATTGAAAATTATGCACATTGAGAATTATAAACATTGAAAATTGTGCACATTGAGAATTATGCACTTTGAGAATTATGCACATTGAGAATTATGCACATTGAAAATTATGCACATTGAAAATTATGCACATTAACAATTATTTATTTATTTATTTATTTATAAAAATATATGGGTTGATAACACATTTTGCAAAATTATGCACTTTAAAAATTATTTACAATGAAAATTATGCACATTGAAAATTATTTACAATGAAAATTATGCAAATTGAAAATTATGCAGAATAAAAATTAAGCACATTGACAATTATTCAGATTGAAAATTATGCACTTTGAGAAATATGCACATTGAGAATTATGCACATTGAAAATTATGCACATTAAGAATTATGCACATTGAGAATTATGCAGAATTGAAATTATGCACATTCAAAATTATGCACATTGAAAATTATGCACATTGAAAACTATGCACATTGAGAATTATGCAGATAGAGAATTATGCACATTAAAAATTGTTAACATTGAAAAATATGCACTTTGGGAATTATGCACATTGAGAATTATGCACATTGAGAATTATGCAGAATTGAAATTATGCACATTGAGAATTATGCACATGGAGAATCATGCACATTGGGAACTATGCACATTAAAAATGATGAACATTGAGAATTATTCAAATTGAGAATTATGCGGATTGAAAAAAATGCACATTGAAAATTATGAACATTGAGAATTATGCACATTGAGAATTATGCACATTGACAATTATTCACATTGAAAATTATGCACATTGAGAATTATGCACATTGACAATAATTCACACGATGAAAATTATGCACATTGAGAATTATGCACATTGGAACTATGCACATTGAGAATTATGCACATTGAAAATTATGCACAATGAAAATTATGCACATTAACAATTATGCACAATGAAAATTATGCACATTGTGAAATGTGCACATTGAGATTTATGCACATCGAAAATTATGCTCATTGAAAATTACGCACATTGAGAATTATGCACAATGAGGATTATGCACATTGAAAATTATGCACATCGATAATTATGCACATTGAGAATTATGCACATTGAGAATTATGCACATAGAGAATTATGCACATTAAAAATTATGCACATTGAAAAATATGCACTTTGAGAATTATGCACATTGACAATTATTCACATTGAAAATTATGCACATTGAGAATTATGCACATTGACAATAATTCACACAGTGAAAATTATGCACATTGAGAATTATGCACATTGGAACTATGCACATTGAGAATTATGCACATTGAAAACTATGCACATTGAAAATTATGCACAATGAAAATTATGCGCATTAACAATTATGCACAATGAAAATTATGCACATTGTGAAATGTGCACATTGAGATTTATGCACATCGAAAATTATGCTCATTGAAAATTACGCACATTGAGAATTATGCACAATGAGGATTATGCACATTGAAAATTATGCACATCGATAATTATGCACATTGAGAATTATGCACATTGAGAATTATGCACATAGAGAATTATGCACATTAAAAATTATGCACATTGAAAATCATCCACATTGAGTATTATGCACATTCAGAATTATGCACATTGAAAATTATGCACATTGAGAATTATGCACATTGAAAATTATGCACATTAAGAATTATGCACATTGAAAATTAGGCACATTGAGAATTATGCACATTGAAAATTATGCACATTGAGAATTATAAACATTGAAAATTGTGCACATTGAGAATTATGCACTTTGAGAATTATGCACATTGAGAATTATGCACATTGAAAATTATGCACATTGAAAATTATGCACATTAACAATTATTTATTTATTTATTTATTTATAAAAATATATGGGTTGATAACACATTTTGCAAAATTATGCACTTTAAAAATTATTTACAATGAAAATTATGCACATTGAAAATTATTTACAATGAAAATTATGCAAATTGAAAATTATGCAGAATAAAAATTAAGCACATTGACAATTATTCAGATTGAAAATTATGCACTTTGAGAAATATGCACATTGAGAATTATGCACATTGAAAATTATGCACATTAAGAATTATGCACATTGAGAATTATGCAGAATTGAAATTATGCACATTCAAAATTATGCACATTGAAAATTATGCACATTGAAAACTATGCACATTGAGAATTATGCAGATAGAGAATTATGCACATTAAAAATTGTTAACATTGAAAAATATGCACTTTGGGAATTATGCACATTGAGAATTATGCACATTGAGAATTATGCAGAATTGAAATTATGCACATTGAGAATTATGCACATGGAGAATCATGCACATTGGGAACTATGCACATTAAAAATGATGAACATTGAGAATTATTCAAATTGAGAATTATGCGGATTGAAAAAAATGCACATTGAAAATTATGAACATTGAGAATTATGCACATTGAGAATTATGCACATTGACAATTATTCACATTGAAAATTATGCACATTGAGAATTATGCACATTGACAATAATTCACACGATGAAAATTATGCACATTGAGAATTATGCACATTGGAACTATGCACATTGAGAATTATGCACATTGAAAATTATGCACAATGAAAATTATGCACATTAACAATTATGCACAATGAAAATTATGCACATTGTGAAATGTGCACATTGAGATTTATGCACATCGAAAATTATGCTCATTGAAAATTACGCACATTGAGAATTATGCACAATGAGGATTATGCACATTGAAAATTATGCACATCGATAATTATGCACATTGAGAATTATGCACATTGAGAATTATGCACATAGAGAATTATGCACATTAAAAATTATGCACATTGAAAAATATGCACTTTGAGAATTATGCACATTGACAATTATTCACATTGAAAATTATGCACATTGAGAATTATGCACATTGACAATAATTCACACAGTGAAAATTATGCACATTGAGAATTATGCACATTGGAACTATGCACATTGAGAATTATGCACATTGAAAACTATGCACATTGAAAATTATGCACAATGAAAATTATGCGCATTAACAATTATGCACAATGAAAATTATGCACATTGTGAAATGTGCACATTGAGATTTATGCACATCGAAAATTATGCTCATTGAAAATTACGCACATTGAGAATTATGCACAATGAGGATTATGCACATTGAAAATTATGCACATCGATAATTATGCACATTGAGAATTATGCACATTGAGAATTATGCACATAGAGAATTATGCACATTAAAAATTATGCACATTGAAAAATATGCACCTTGAGAATTATGCACATTGAGAATTATGCAGAATTGAAATTATGCACATTCAAAATTATGCACATTGAAAATTATGCACATTGAAAACTATGCACATTGAGAATTCTGCAGATAGAGAATTATGCACATTAAAAATTGTGGACATTGGAAAATATGCACTTTGGGAATTATGCACATTGAGAATTATGTACATTGAGAATTATGCACATTGAAAATTATGCTCATTGAAAATTATGCACATTGAGAATTATGCACATCGAAAATTATGCTTATTGAAAATTACGCACATTGAGAATTATGCACAATAAGGATTATGCACATTGAAAATTATGCACATCGATAATTATGCACATTGAGAATTATGCACATTGAGAATTATGCACATAGAGAATTATGCACATTAAAAATTATGCACATTGAAAAATATGCACTTTGAGAATTATGCACATTGAGAATTATGCAGAATTGAAATTATGCACATTCAAAATTATGCACATTGAAAATTATGCACATTGAAAACTATGCACATTGAGAATTATGCAGATAGAGAATTATGCACATTAAAAATTGTGGACATTGGAAAATATGCACTTTGGAAATTATGCACATTGAGAATTATGTACATTGAGAATTATGCACATTGAAAATTATGCTCATTGAAAATTATGCACATTGAGAATTATGCACATTGAAAATTATCACAATGAATATTATGCACATTGTAAATTATGCACATTGAGAATTATGCACATTGACAATTATGCAGATTGAAAATAATGCACATTGAAAATTATAAATATTGAGAATTATGCACACTGAGAATTATGCACATTAGAATTATGCACATTGAAATTATGCACATTGAGAATTATGCACATTGGAAATTATGCACATTGAAAATTATGCACCATGAAAATTATGCACATTAACAATAATGCACAATGAAAATTATGCACATTGAGATTTATGCACATCGAAAATTATGCTCATTGAAAATTATGCACATTGAGAATTATGCACATTGAGAATTATGCACATTGAGAATTATGCATATTGAAAATTATGCACATTGAGAATTATGCACATTGAAAATTATGCACATTGAGAATTATGCACTTTGAGAATTATGCACATTGAGAATTATGCACATTGAAAATTATGCACATTGAAAATTATCACATTGAAAATTATGCACATTAACAATTATGCACATTGTAAATTATGCACATTGACAATTATGCACATTGACAATTATGCACATTGAGAATTATGCACATTGACAATTATTCACATTGAAAATTATGCACATTGAGAATTATGCATATTGACAATAATGCACAGTGAAAATTATGCACATTGAGAATTATGCACATTGAAATTATGCACATTGAGAATTATGCAGAATTGAAATTATGCACATTCAAAATTATGCACATTGAAAATTATGCACATTGAAAATTATGCACATTGAGAATTATGCAGAATTGAAATTATGCACATTGAGAATTATGCACATAGAGAATTATGCACATTAAAAATTATGCACATTGAAAATTATCACATTGAAAATTATGCACATTAACAATTATGCACATTCTAAATTATGCACATTGACAATTATGCACATTGACAATTATGCACATTGAGAATTATGCACATTGACAATTATTCACATTGAAAATTATGCACATTGAGAATTATGCATATTGACAATAATGCACAGTGAAAATTATGCACATTGAGAATTATGCACATTGAAATTATGCACATTGAGAATTATGCACATTGGAAATTATGCACATTGAAAATTATGCACAATGAAAATTATGCACATTAACAATTATGCACAATGAAAATTATGCACATTGAGATTTATGCACATCGAAAATTATGCTCATTGAAAATTATGCACATTGAGAATTATGCACATTGAGAATTATGCACATTGAGAATTATGCACATTGAAAATTATGCACATTGAGAATTATGCACATTGAAAATTATGCACATTGAGAATTATGCACTTTGAGAATTATGCACATTGAGAATTATGCACATTGAGAATTATGCACATTGACAATTATGCACAGTGAAAATTATGCACATTGAAAAATATGCACTTTGAGAATTATGCACATTGAGAATTATGCAGAATTGAAATTATGCACATTCAAAATTATGCACATTGAAAATTATGCACATTGAAAATTATGCACATTGAGAATTATGCAGAATTGAAATTATGCACATTGTGAATTATGCACATAGAGAATTATGCACATTAAAAATTATGGATATTGAAAAATATGCACTTTGGGAATTATGCACATTGAGAATTATGCAGAATTGAAATTATGCACATTGAGAATTATGCACATTGAAAATTATGTACATTGAGAATTATGCACATTGAAAATTATGCATTTTTAGAATTATGCACATAGAGAATTATGCACATTAAAAATTATGGATATTGAAAAATATGCACTTTGGGAATTATGCACATTGAGAATTATGCACATTGAGAATTATGCAGAATTGAAATTATGCACATTGAGAATTATGCACATGGAGAATCATGCACATTGAAAATTATGCACATTAATAATTATGCACAATGAAAATTATGCGCATTAACAATTATGCACATTGAAAATTATGCACATTGAAAATTATCACAATGAAAATTATGCACATTAACAATTATGCACATTGTAAATTATGCACATTGACAATTATGCACATTGACAATTATGCAGATAGAAAATAATGCACATTAAAAATTATGCACATTGAGAATTATGCACATTGAGAATTATGCACATTGACAATTATTCACATTGAAAATTATGCACATTGAGAATTATGCACATTGAGAATTATGCACATTGACAATAATTGGTATAGATTGCTTATCTCAATATAGGTTGCTCTAAAATGGTTAACTGTTGATGATCATAATTAATTATCACTCTAGGTTATTTCCTTTCAATTATGCATACTATGGTCAAGTGTTAAAATAATCTTGGGGCTAGTTAATATGTGTCAAGTTGGTATCGATTGATTATATCGATATGGGTGGCTCGGAAAGAGTTAAATGTAGATGATCATTGTTGATCCCTACTCTAGGGTTGTTCCCTTAAATCATCTATACCATCGTCAAGTGTTAAAAAAGTATTGGGGATAGTAAATCTGAGTCAAATTGGTATAGATTGATTATCTCAATATAGTTGGTTGGAAAAGGGTTAATTGTTAATGATAATTTATTCGTTATTTGTTATGTTTTATTAAGTTTCGTTATTCATTAATCATTGATCATTTGCCAATCGGTATACATACGTTTTTGGTTTTACTTAGGTTCAACATTAGTAATAAGACAATAACATACATGTAATTCGAAAAAATTTTGGTGTTGGTGGTTTACAACTCCAAACAGCTATAGTTGTCGATATTTTCAATCAATGGACATTGAATAACGCCTTTACAACTTAGGATTGATGACACACCAAACACTTGGTTAAATGTCTTATTTTGCGACGGTTTCCACAATAATTACTAACAATATTTTAATTGACGATCTCATTTACACACTTTGAGCCAAATTAACAATAAAGTTTATAATTTTGATGCACCGACGGGCTGTCACGAAGATATTCACTCTACGGAGATTCTAACGTATGCAACCCCTTTCATTGTACCTCGCATGTATTTAAAGACGATTTCCGCCTTTTGCGGGGATTAGTTTATAATATTTTACACGATTTCATGCAAAAGTGTAGTTTACCACGTTCCCATAAAAAAGTGTAGTTGATCACGTACGATTGTCATTTGAGATCACCCCTAGACTCACGATTTAACTTTTATTTGCAATAGCTTTAATCAATTGTTCGATTGATTGATTGATTGATTGATTGATTGAATATGTCAATTTTAACACCTCATTAGTATCTCAGAGGATGAGTCGAAGAGTAACCTCAATGACATAGATTTTAAACTAAAATATATTAGGGTTTAGATTTGACTCCAGGCATCAATACTGGTACAATATTGGCAATGGTCAATTATCATGATCTGTCTATCAATACGAGATGTACATGATTGCAGTTTCATGCTTTACCTTCTAAATGAATAATTACCTTAGCTTTGATAATATTGAATTTTTTAATTGTGACAATTGTATCTAGTGGCGTGCCATCCACAGTATTTTTTGACATAAAGTATTTTTTTACAAAAAGTATTTTCTGACAGAAAAAGTTTTTGTTAAAAAGTATTTTCTTACAGATAGTATTTTTTAACAAAAATGATTTTCTGACAGAGAGTATTTTTTGCCAATAAGTAATTTCTGACAGAAATTAATTAAAAAAGAATTTTCTAAGCAACATAATTTTCTTCCAAAAATTATTAAATTCTAATATATTTTATTAGATATACTTCACATTAGCACATACCCGAACAGCACCGGATGTTCCAGCAATATTGGCAAGGCTGAGACAATGCATATTTACTTTGCCTTAACCTTGCCAACTTGTTGATCTGATAAAAATACGCATTTCATGATGTAAAATTTTTTCCATCAAAATAAATATTTTTCGAGAAAAACCTAGAACCAAATTAGCCTAAATCCCATTCAGCCTGAAACCATCTTGCCTAAAATGGATTCAACCTAAATTCCATTTAACCTAAATTTTATTAAGCCTAAATCCCCTTTAACCTAAAATGCATTTAGCAAGAAACCCATTTAACCTAAAATGCATTCAGCCTAAATCCCACTTAGACTAAAATACATTCAGCCTAAAACCCATTTAACCTTAATCCCATTAAACCAAAAATGCGTACATCCTAAATCCCATTTAACCCAACATGCATTGGCAGCTTAAAATCCAATTATCCTAAAATGCATTTAGCCTAAATCCCATTTATCCCCAAAAGCATTCATCCTACATCTCATTTAACTTAAAATGGATTCAGCATAAATCCCATTTAATTTAAATCTCATTTAACCAGAATCCCATTTAAAATAACTCTTATTTAAAACAATTCTTATTTAACTTCAATCTTATTCATCCTAAATCCCTTTTAACCTCAAATGCATTATTCCTCAATCTCATTTAACCTAACATGTTAATCATCATAAACCCCATAATCTAAAATGTATTCAGCCTAAATCTGATCTAAACAAAAATGCATTCAACCTACATCCCATTTAACCTAAAATGCATTCAGCCTAAATCCCATTTAACCAAAAATGCATTCCGCCTAAATCCAATTTAACGGAAAATGCATTCAGCCTAAACTCTTATTCACCTATAATGCATACAGCTTTAAAAAATTTGGCCTAAATCGCATTGAACGGAATTTATAATGTAAAATTTAGGCTAAACGGAATTTAGGACAAATGGTTTTAAGCTGAATGCCTTTTTGAATTTAATGGGTCATAGACTAAATGCATTTTAGTTAAAATGGGATTTTGGTTAAATGGAATTTAGGTTAAATAGGATTTAGGTTTAATGGGTTTTAGGCTAAATGTTTTTTATGTTAAATGGGATTTAAATTTAATCCATTAGATTTTATGGTTTTTATTCTTTTACCACAAAAAAATTCAAATTCAACATTTTTTTTTGCATTTTGTCATCTAAAATTATTTTTATTAATGTATTTCTTAAAATTTATAGCAAAATATGTTGTAAGGAACATAACAAAATTAATGCAAAGGATTAAAAGCCATCTAACACAGTCAGTAATATAAAAAAAAATGTAGGTTTTTCAATTTTTTTGATCCAGAAACCAATTTTATACTTATAAATCTCAGTTATACGATATTTTTTTTAAAATTATTTTAAAATATGACGAAATAATAGGTAATACTCAATTATAGAAAGTTTGTCAACAGTCCATCAAAAAATGTAAAATTTGTAAATTTTCTATTTTTTTAATTTCTCTAAAAAATGGTATATCTCCCGTTCTTATTCATATTTTTCAAATCTGTAAATTTATAAACCTAACTTAAATCAAGACCTAACACTCTGCCAAACTTGGTTCCAAACGGTTCAGCCGTTTCTATTTGATGCGCGAACAGAAGTATTTTCTGACAGAAAGAATTTTTTTACAGACAGTATTTTTTGACAAAAACGATTTTCTGACAGAAAGTATTTTTTGCCAATAAGTATTTTCTGACAGAAATTATTTGAAAAATAATTTTCTAAAAGCAACATAGTTCTCTTTCAAAAATTATTAAATTCTAATATATTTTATTAGATATACTTCCCATTAGCACATACCCGAACAGGTTCGCATGTTCCAGCAATATTGGCAAGTTTGAGGCAAGGCATTTTCACTTTGCATCAACCTTGCCGAGTTGTTGATCTGATAAAAATACGCATGTCATGTTGTAAAATTTTTTTTCATCAAAATAAATATTTTTTTAGAAAAACCTAGAACCAAATTAGCCTGAATCCCATTCAGCCTAAAACCATCTTATCGAAAATGCATTCAGCCTAATCCCATTTACCCTAAATTGTAAGCCTACATCCTCTTTAACCTAAAGCTCATTTAGCAAGAAACCCATTTAACCTAAAATGCATTCAGCCTAAATCCCACTTAAACTAAAATGCAATCAGCCTAAAACCCATTTAACTTTAATCCCATTAAACCTAAAATGCATTCACAGATTAAAACCCATTTATCCTCAAATGAATTTAGCCTAAATCCCATTTATCCCCAAAAGCATTTATCCTACATCTCATTTAACCTAAAATGGATTCAGTATAAATCCCATTTAACCTAAATCTTATTTAACCTGAATACCATTTAACCTAACTCTTATTTAAACTAATTCCTATTTAACTTCAATTGTATTCAACCTAAATCCCTTTAAACCTCATATGCATTCATCCTCAATCTCATTTAACCTAACATGGAACCATCATAAACCCCATTTAACCTAAAATGCAATCAGCCTAAATCTTATCTAAACAAAAATGCTTTTATTCTAAAACCCTTTTAACCTAAAATGCATTTAGCCAAAATTCTATTTAATCTCAAATGCATTCATTCGAAATCCCATTTAACCTTAAATGCATTCAACCTACATCCCATTTAACCTAAAATGCATTCAGCCTAAATGCCATTTCACCAAAAATGCATCCCGCCTAATTCCAATGTAACCTAAAATGCAATCAGTCTAAATTCTGTTTTACCTAAAATGCATATAGCTTAAAAAAATTTGGCCTAAATCTCATTGAACGAAATTTATAATGTAAAATTTAGGCTAAACGGGAATTTGGGACAAATAGTTTTAGGCTGAATGCCTTTTTGGATTTAATGGGTCATAGGCTGAATGCATTTTAGGTTGAATGAGATTTAGGTTAAATGGGATTTAGGCTTAATGCATTTTAGGTTTAATGGAATTTAGGCTAAATAAAAATTAGGTTAAATAAGATTTATTATGTTTAATGGGTTTTAGGCAGAATGCTTTTTAGTTTAAATGGGATTTAGGTTAAATAAGTTTTAGGTTTAATGTGTTTTAGACTAAATGGATTTTAGTTTAAATGGGATTTTGGTTAAATGTAATTTAGGTTAAATAAGATTTATTATGTTTAATGGGTTTTAGGCAGAATGCTTTTTAGGTTAAATTGGGATTTAGGTTAAATAGGATTTAAATTTAATCTATTAGATTTTCTGGTTTTTAGTTTTTTGACCTAAAAAATTCAGATTCAAAATTTTTTTTGCATTGTGTCATCTAAAATTATTTTTATTAATGTATTTCTTTAAATTTATTGTAAAATGTGTTGTAAGGAACATAACAAAATTAATGCAAAAAGATTAAAAGCCATCTAACACAAAGTCAGTAATATAAAAAAAATGTAGGTTTTTCAATTTTTTTGATCCTGACACTAATTTTATACTTATATATCTCAGTTATACGATATTTTTTGTCAAATTATTCTAAAATATGACAAAATAACAGGTAATACTCAATTATAGAAAGTTTATCAGCAGTTCATAAAAAAATGCATAATTTAAAAATTTTCGATTTTTTAAATTTTTTGAAAAAAATGTATATCTTTCTTTCTTATCATTATTTTTTAAATCTGTAAGTTTATAAACCTAACTTGGGTCAAGACCTAACACTCTGCCAAATTTGGTTTCAAACGGTTCAGCTGTTTCTAAGTGATGCGCGAACAAAGGTTCTGTGACATACATACATACATACATACATACATACATACATACAGTCATGAAATTTTGTATGGGTATATTTGAATTCCTTGATGCTTAAAACGAAAAATTATGCTTGAAATTCAAAGTTCTAAGCAATGTACAGACAAAACTCTGATTTTATTAATATAGATAGATTTCTTTTCTTACACGTATTTATGTCATATAGTATTTTGAAATCATCTCTAATGCATCATGATAAATGTTTTTATTACTTGATCGAGGGTAATTAGTTTTCATGGCAATTACTTTCTTTTGTCCGGCTCATGGTATCATTCGCATTATGATAAGTATGTATCACAAGGCATCAGACATCACTGTCGCTCTACTTTATCTTGATAAGACTCGTTATTCTAGTATCATTTGATGATAATAGCCACGTACTGTTAATAAAAATGCCTGTAGTTAAACGTGTACCCCCTTGATATGTATTGATTTTATGCTTACTGATCACTGATTACCACATTAATGCTTCCGCCAATTACTCTATTTGAACATTTCCTATTTTTATTTAAGATTTGCTTAGAATAATTTTACTCTTAATCTGGTAATTTATCATCATTAATGATTAATATATGTGTTATTTAATTATTAAATAACCTGAAGTCGCAATAAAGGCCAAAACATTGAAAGTGATAACTCGTATTAATGATTTAATTTATTTTGCAATTACTCTACTTTTTAGATCTATGTACGGCGTGGTTGCCTGCGCTCAGGCACTAAATTTGAATAGCTGCTAACTGCACCAATCTGTTAACCACAAGTCAGTTCCCAAACATTCGTATCAATTTTATGTTAAATAAAGCACAATGATAGCCTCTCATATGTAAGATTGTATACAGACAGTTTAATTTGTCATAATACAATCCAAATTTTACCGTTCACCATGTTTGAATTTTACACAAGTATGTCTTGAGTTTCTACCTTATCGACGTCGCGGTTAACTATATATCGATATTGTCCTGGTAAAGACCCTCGGTTAAAAAGAAACTGAGTTTTACCGTTTCTCTATTTCTCTCTCTCTCTCTCTCTCTCTCTCACTCACACACACATTTAAATTTAAAAATTTACCTGAAATTTTACCTTATTATACTAATATTCTTCAAATTTAAATCTTTTTTCTAAATACAAACAATAGACCTCCTGCTAGGCCAATTATCGTCCGAACGAACCCTTGCATAATGAGGGTTAATAGCTTTAGGAAAAGAGGCGAAAATTTCGAACTTTAATGGAAAAAAAAGAAACTTTGCCTTTCTTTTTCTCATTACCTGCAAAAATATTTGATTCTCACTCTCTCCAAAGAGAAGCGTTACTTTCTAACGGCTCTTCATAACTCATCTAACGGTCCTTGGTAACTCATTTGCATACAACTTCTTTCTTAGTAAGGATTCTATTGATTTCTTATATGGAGAGTCTCAATGTTATAAACATATAAGCTAATCATCTATTTTTCTTCTTATACTTTACTCTTTTAACGGCGTACATATGTAGTAATAGCACTATGTAAAAACAGTTACGTCGGAGAAGTCGATTATTACATTTTGAGGTTAACTTTTCTGAAGAAGTTGATCGGAAATGACATAAACATCGACTGAGAACTTGGGTACTTTGGAGAAGTCGATTCGCACATTTTAAGGTCATCTTCCCTGAAGAAGTTGATCGGAAATGACCTGGACACCGATTGAGTACTTGGGTATTTTGGAGAAGTCGATTCGCACATTTTAAGGTCACCTTCCCTGAAGAAGTAGATCGGAAATGACCTGGACACCGATTGAGTACTTGGGTACTTCAGAGAAGTCGATTAGCACATTTTGTGATTAACTTCCCTGAAGAAATTGACCGGAAATTACCTGGACACCGGTTGATTATTGAGTACGTCGGAGAAGTGAATTATCACATTTTGACGTTAACTTTTTTGAAGAAGTTGGTCGGAAATGACCTGGACTTCGACTGAGTACTTGGCTACTTCAAAGAAGTCGATTCGCACATTTTGAGGTTAACTTCCCTAAAGAAGTTGGCCGGAAATGACCTGAACATCAGTTTAGTTCTTGGGTACGTCAAAGAAGTTGGTTATTGCATTTTGAGGTTAACTTTTGTGAAAAAATTGATTAGAAATGACCTTGACATCGACGACATCGACTCAATACTTGGGTACTTTTGAGAAGTCGATTTTCACATTTTGAGGTTAACTTCCCTGAAAAATTTGATTGGAAATTACGTGGACATCGGTTGAGTATTGGGTACGTCGAAAAAGTCGATTATCACATTTTGAGGTTAACTTTTCTGAAGAAGTTGATGGGAAATGAGCTGGACATCGACTGAGTACTTAGCTACTTTAGAGAAGTCGATTCGTACTTTTTGAGGTTAACTTCCCTGAAGAAGTTGGCCGGAAATGACCTGGACATCGGTTGCCTACTTGGTTACGTCGGAGAAGTCTATTATCTCATTTTGAGGTCAACTTTTCTGAAGATGTTGATCGCAAATACTATGAAGAACGGCTTTACGAATGTTTTTTATAATTTTCCTGTAATCTTTACGTAAATCTACATACTTGTACAAAATTTTAGCAACCTACGTCAAACAGTTTGCAAGATTAGGGGGGGAATAGGGTCATTTTTTTAAATTTTTTTCAAAAAATAGTACTTTTTGGCTAGTAAACACTATGAAGGCCGCTTACGAAAGTTCTCTATAATTTTCCTGTAATCTGCACGTAAATCTACATATGTGTTACAAAATTCAGCATCCTAAGTCAAATAATTTGGAAGATTAGGGGGGGGGGGGGGGGTCATTATCATTTCTTCGAATTTTGGGACAAAAAAAGTGGTTTTTGCTAAATTTCTGCATGTTTTTGAGCTCAAATCGCGTTTTCCATATCGTTTTCGAAAATCCAGGGTGAAATTTTATATGTGTACCAAATTTGAAGTCTCTAGCTCATATAGTTCAGAAGTTAGAGGGGGTGCGAAAACGGACACATATAGTGATGTTAATAAGGTTCCGTCTTACGGTACGGAACCCTGAAAAATGTATGTTTTTTTATTAATACCTAGATATTTTTTTAAGATTATAAATAAAACAAAAATTAATATAAATAATAGCGCAAAGAAATTATTTTCTATTTCAGAAACATTTTTTATCTTCTTGCGATTCTCATTTTTAATTAATAAAATTTTATAAAATTTATTATTCTTAACTTATAAAGTTATTTTTTTGTAATTTAAAATAATAAAAATAAGTAAAAACTTTGTTGGAATTCATAAAAATTGAATTTAATTATATTACATATTATAAATTATAATATAATATTATTAAGTTTTATTATATTATATTGTGAAATAAATAAGAATTGATTTGTCATGTACATTTTACAATTGAAAAGAATTCGAAAGATATCGAAATGTTAAAAGAGAATTTATAATAATTAATTTTTCTATGAAACTGAGTCACAACACGGAATACAAAAGAATTGTCAAGAACTGGAATTAAAAATAGGTGAAACACTCGCGCTGTACCATTAACACACTGTAATTTTTATAAATTTTCAATTTCTAATATTATATTATATTTTAGTTCGTTTCAAGATAAATTATGCAATTATTTTGGTTTTAAATTTTACTTTTAGGTTATGTTGCATACGTATTTTTTTATATCACGTGATATGCTAGTTGACATAGAAAACCTTACTAGAAGTAAAGAGATAGAAATCTTATCACTTTTTATCTTTTCTTATCCCTGTCATAGAAAGAGATGCAGAAAAGCTATCATTTTTAAACTCGACTCTATATCTTCTTATATCTTTCTATCGACCCCCATCTCTTTCAATCTCTACTTTAATCACGATGACCAGCTTATCGCCATTAAACGGCTTTTCCCTATAACTTTCAATCTCTAATCTTTACCATCCTATACCTTTCTATTGCGTCCAATCTCTTTCAATCTCTACCTTAATCATAATAACCAGTTTATCGCCATTAATCACCTTTTCCCTATAACTTTCAATCTCTAATCTATACCTTCCTATCCAGTCCTATCCCTACCTTAATGGACATAGCGAGTTATCGCTTTTAATTACCTTTTTCTATAACTTTCAATTAATTTCTAATACCTTCATATTATTTCCAAACCCCACCTGAATGAATACTACGTGCTTTCCCTTCTAATCACTTTTCATCAATACTTTTCAATAACCTATAACATATGCACATATTTTTTGCTATTCCACTCTAACCAGCATCATCAGTTATCGCTTTTAATCACCTTTCTTCTTTAACTTTTAATCTTTCACCTATCACCTTCTATCCCTTCCTATCCCTTCCTATCCCTTTCTATCTCTTTCTATCCCTTTCTATCTCTTTCTATCTCTTTTTATCCCTTTCTATCCCTTTCTATCCCTTTCTATCCCTTCCTATCCCTTTAATCCCTTTCTATCCCTACTTATACTTTCCCATCCCCAACTGAAAAAACATGATCACTCACTAGATTACTGAAAGTAATGAAAGGAAAGTGATTAAAAGCAAAAAATGATCATGTTAATACAGGCGGGATAAAAAAATATAAAAAGAGATAGAAAGGGATAGAAAAGGATAGAAAGAGATAGAAAGGGATAGAAAGTGATAGGTGAAAGATAGAAAGTTATTGATGGAAAGTGATTAATAGCCATAAACCGATAATGCTGGTTAAGAGAAGAATAGCAGAAAATATGTGTATATGACATAGGTTATTGAAAATTATAGATGAAAAGTGATTAAAAGGGAAAGCACATAGTGTTCATTCAGGTGGGGTTCGGAAATGATATGAAAGTATTAGACATTAATTCAAAGTTATAGAAAAAGATTATTAAAAGCGATAACTTGCTATGTCCATTGAAATAGGGATAGGGCGGGATAGAAAGGTATATAGTAGAGATTAAAAGTTATAAGAAAAAGGTGATTAATGGTGATAACTGATCATTATGATTAAGGTAGAGATTGAAAGAGATTGGAGGCAATAGAAAGGGATAGAATGATAAAGATTAGACATTTAAAGTTATAGGGAAAATGTGATTAATGGCGATAAGCTGGTCATGGTGATTAAGGTGGAGATCGAAAGAGATTGAAGGCAATAGAAAGGGAAAGGATGGTAAAGATTAAAGATTGAAAGTTATAGGGAAAAGGTAATTAATGGTGAAAACTGATAATTGAGATTATGGTAGAGATTGAAAGACGTTTAAAGTCAATAGAAAGGGTTAAAAAGGTATAGAGCCGGGATTAAAAATTATACGTTTTCTGTATCTCTTTCTATAACAAAGATAAGAAAAGATAAAAGGTGATAAGATTTCTATCTCTTTATTTCCAGTATGGATCTCCAAAAATATAAATACTATGTGGGATAGAAAAAAATAGAAGAGGAAGATTAAAAGAGATGGGAGTAAGAGTGATAAAAGGCAGTCGAGTAAAGGAGTGATCTGTAGTGTATCGTTCGTTAGCTCAGTTGGTAGTGTGCTTAGGTTAATGCGCACGAGGTTAGGGGATCGCTCCATCATAGCTGACGATTTTTCAGTATTATACGCGTTAAATATCAGATTAATTTCAGTATATATAGATATATATATACTACCATATAAAATAACTAAAGCAATTGGGTATTTAAAATAGTAAATAAGCGAAAAGATAGATGGAGATTAAATTTTTAAAGAAGAGGATAGAAAGGAGGTGTAAAGAGATTCACTTTTTATAGAAAAGGAAAAAAAGGGATAGAAAAGGGATAGAAAGAGATAAAAATAGTTGATGGACGAAGAGATAAAAAGAGATTTATTTATTTTAGAAGATGATAGAAAGGGGATAGAAACGGATACAAATTCAAAGCGAATAGAGAAAGGATATAAAGAGGTAGAAGTTTAGAGATAGAAAGATATTGTGTTTTGGGAATGCAAAGTAGATATATGGAAGGGATAGAAAAAGTGTAATCTCTTTCTATTCTCATATTTCTTTCCCTTTTTATCTTTTTACTCTTAGCAGGGAAAGACATATGCAGGTACTTTCTCTATTCTTTTCCATTCGATTATTCCGTATTCTTCCATATTTTTACAATAAAGCACTCACAAATTTTTGGCACTCCCTTCGATCTGGCGCCCTGTTCAAATGAACATGTTGAACACCCTTTCGAGCCGGCACTGTTTACAACCGAATTGATAAAAAAATTAGTAAATTAATCAAAGGAACTTTAAATATTAATTTAATAAATTAGGAAGTTTTTATAAAAGTTTTTAAATAAGAACTGACTGTTATAAAAGCAAATATTTTATGACAAGTGTTTGAATACTTGAAATAATATTAAATACTTAAATAACGTTTGTAAATAAATCCGCCAGTTTGTCAGCCAATAAAATCACTTGCACCTCATGAGTAAGATTTTTTTTGTTAGCAGTCGCCTATACAGCTCAGTTGTTAAGTAGTTAGTTTGCGAGCGTCAAACCCGGGTTCGTAACCCCATACCTCCAAATTTATTTTCAAAATTTTCTTCGTAATGCTAAGCTTCCAAAGTTAATTAAGGCAACTTCTTGTAAATAATATAGTGTAAATCAAGATTAATAATTTTTTGTTTATTTTATATTTCTTTAAATGTGGGTATTTCTCTGCCCTATTGAAAAAGGGCTACATTTGAGGCCACATTTGTGGGCGCATATGTTGTTTCAAATCCGCTACCACATTTGAGGCCGCTAATGAGGCCCTTAAATGTGGGCACAAATGTAGCCTTTTATTTTTAATAGGGTGTGTATTCTACCTTCTTCAAAGTCTGTAAAAGCTTATACATTTTTTGTTCCAAATAACCCCTTGTTCGTCATTAATCCACTTGACCCTTATAACCTTTTTAATACATTTTTAATTGAAATGTATTTTGTTAATAAGAGATTCCACTGATTTTGAGGTTTTTTCACTGATTTTTCTTTTAATAATAAAAAAAATATTTATTACTTAAATTTTTTGTATTATAAAATACATCTCTAAAAGTAATCGAAATTTGGTTTCATTTTTTCTTAAATGATCGTATCAAAAAATGGCTGCCGAAAGTTTCCTCTCTAAAAGTTTGTCACACTTTTTCTCTTCAACGGTTAATCTTAAATGGAAAAACTAAAAAGTTTTTCAATCTGTACCATTTTGACTATCGTATTGACTAGAATCAGAAATATTTATTGAAAAAAAAAATGGCAGACTTTTTAATTTTTTCACCATGATTTTGCAACTTAAATTGTTTTTAACTTTTGAAAATATTAATGGATTTAAAAAATCCTAGTTCATACGAAAACTACACATTCAAGGAACATGCTTTTCAAATTTAAAGTTAATCGGTTCAATAATATTATAATAAAAGTGTGACAAAGTTTGAAGGACCAAATGTACAAAAATTTAACTTAAAGTTCGGCAATATTTTTAAATAGTAAAGCACGATAAGAAAAATTTATATTAATAGTTATATATTTATGTATATAACCCTTCTTATGTAACAATATACATCTCTTATATAATAGTTTAAGAACTGCTCATTCGAGCAGTGCACCAGAAAAAACAGTAAATTTGAAAACAAACAAATTGCAGTTAGTTAATTAATAAAAAATACGAATTTTCGAGGTTTTTTTTTACTTTAGACTATTTTTCCTGTCTTTTTAGTATACCGTCAAGTGGGGCTCTTTTGTGCACATAACCGCTCTTTTTTCACTCTATGCTTTATTAAAATTCAGAATTTGATTAAATAAAGAGTTTCTTTATTCAGTTATGTTGTGGACATCCTTTTAAAGGTGTCCTATGAGTTACCCGATAAAAAAAATTTTTGTCTGAGTTATAGAAACTCAAAGTTTGCTTATGTATAAAGTAGTGTAAAAATTTTTTTTGAACGTTTTTGCTGTATGAAGTATTATTGCTAGACATTCTAGAGTACAATAAAGAAAAACAAAACCAGAAATATTTTTTTTGTAGGAATTGTTCAACTAATTTGAAAGTAAAACACTAAAACTTCACAAAAATGTAGATTTAGAAAAAAGTAATTTATTTAAGAAAATTTGACTTAATATAACTTTTATTACACTTCTTGAGTTATTTTAAGAGAAGAAGTTTCAAAATTAACTTGAAAAGCATGCAATTATTAATGTTACTTTTTTAAGGTTTTTATGAAACCACGTGTAAAATTGAAATCTTATGCTTATTTCTCGTCTTTTATAACAAAAATAAGACAAAATTGTTTCAAAACGAAATTCTAAAGTATTTTTGACTAACCACACCGAAAAAAAATTATCTCATAAGTAGAGGAATATTCCTTTTCTATTATTACTCTGGTTGTGAAAGGATTTTGCGAGAGGAAAAGGATTTTTTGACACGTAGCCACTCTTTTGTTTAACTTCAACCTAATTTAATAATATAAAGAATGAAGAAGTAATAAAAAATTTCTATACTTGAGATATATTCGGGAAATTATATATTCTACTTTGAATACAGGTAAATTTTTGATGTAAAAAAATATCAAGTTTGTGACAAATTTAAGCATTTTCAATAATATGTAAAAATTTGTAAATTTGACAGAAATGGATAAAAGAGGAAAATCCTCTCAATTATAAAGGGATACTTTAATGACCTTATAGAAGGAGGTGAAGTTGAATCAAAATGAGAGGAATCCGTTACTATTCAGAATTTTTTTTCCAGTGTACAAAACAAATTATTGAAAAAAACTTGATTTTAAAGAATGCACAAAATAACCCACCAAATCCTGGTTTTTCAGTTTTTTACACTTTTTTTTAAAAATATGCAATAAAAAGTTACCGCATCACGTATACATCATAACAAATAAATCGTCAACAAGTATTATCAGTAAAGATTAGATTTTAAAAACCTCGCGTGCACAAAATAGCCCCACTCTCTAAATCTGAATTAGTTAAAAATAACTAATAATTAGTAAAATCGTGCCTGAGTTTTTATTTCAGCAATTAGTTAAAAATAACTAATTATTAGTGAAAAAAATGACTAATTTTTAGTAAAAACATAACTGAAAAATAGTTAAAATTCGACTAATTGAATTAGTAAACAGAATTTTACTAAAATATTAGTCATTTTGACATAACCTAAAAATGAATTTGACTAATAATTAGTTATTTTTTACTGAATGATCAGTAGATATATAACTATTTGAATTCGTGACTGAGTTTTTGCTTTTAAATTAGTAATTTTTAACTAATTTAGATTTAGAGAGCACGGCGCACGAAATAGCCCCACTTGACGGTATATATCTTTGGTATAGACTTTTTTATGAGTGTATTTAAATATGTATTTGCAGAAAATACAATTTATGTTTAGAATATTAATTCTATAAAAATTCAAAATTTGAAATATGCTAATTAAAAAAAATTACTTTTTGTAATCTTCTATTACGTATTACAACCAAGGTAGTATTTTTTTTTAAATCTGACTATCTTTTGAGTCAGACATCAATTGCGATTTTGTTAATGTTTAAAATGAGAATTCCAAGTAAAGCGATATTAGCACTACTTTAAAATTTGCTTCATCTGGTTGTGGTTATTACAATAGTAAGACTGTGTTGGTGCAACGGTTTTCCCCCACGGCAGCAAAGGCTATATAGAAGACACCGTTAAGAATTTCATCTTCAGAACTGAAAGTCAGTGTCACGGGAATCTTCTAGGAAAAATCTAAGTGAGTACACAACACTACGTTGCTGCACAGTTAATTACTAAATGTTTTATTCATTTCATTAGCAATATTTATATAAATATAAAACAAATTAATATCATTCTATCATCTAACTGTTTAATGTTAAATTACAGAAAACTTGATTGATAAAACTTGAGTTTTTGACATTTTTGAGCTTTCTTTTTAATTTAATTGATACTTTGCCTTTTCGTAAAAAAAAACTTAAAAGAATTAAGAAAAGCTTATTAATAATTCTATACATTTCTATCGATTTGGTTCAATAATTTTTAAAAATATTTTTTCCTAATTCACTAACTTTTATATGAATAATACTTTTTTTTGTTCAACAAATATTTAAAGCATTGATAAACAAAATTTTAATAAAAAAATATTTTGACTTTGCACCAAATATACATAAATTTGTTAAGAAACACATTAATATACCTATCTTCGCTTCTGTTGCATACTTTTATTAGTATTTTTTAATATTATAAAATACTTTTAAAAACTGATTGTTAAATATCGTAAAAACGAAAATAATTACATTTTTTTTGGCAAAAAGCCAATTTTTTATTACAATGAATTACGGTATTGAATCTTTCAATCTTCAAGTGTAGAAACATGTTCTTTTTAGCATAACTTTAAAGGGCTATTAAGACATTACAATAGTGAGCTGTAGATAAAAATTATAGGTTGTTTTCTTGAGGCTGATCAAATCTGTAAAGAAAAATGCTCTTACTTGATTTTAATGTTGACGTTTCTAGCTCTCAGAAGACAAAAAAAATTAGTAAATGTTGATTTATTAGAAATAATAGAGTGGCACAAGTGGTGGAACTTTAATTTTGTAACTATAAAAACGAGATAAATATTAGTTTTAGGGGAAGTGAGGGCAAGATGGGGTAACTAAGGTTTGAAGCTCAATAAAACTAACATTATTGAGTCAAAAATATATTATTTATAATAATAATAATAATCTTTGCTAATCAGTCTTCTATGATAAGTCTTATTTGGAACATCTGTTACTTAATTAAATATAAAATTATTTCTGGTCACATGTGACAGAAAATTCTGTTACCTGGTCAGAAATTTAACATAACCTTATTGATTCTGCGCATGTGCGAGGAGGATTGTGACAGAAATCTCTGTCACGCGTATCAGAATTTATATTCTGTACTGACATATAGAAAATTCTGTTACCATTGTAACATAAAAGTGTTGTAAATTTCAAAATATTTTTAACAGTGTGAATACCCTTAAAAAAAGAAGTACTGGATTCAGTACTGGTTTCAGTACTGGGAAGAAGTACTGGGTTCAGTACTGGGATAAGTACTGGGTTCAGTACTGGGTTTAGTACTGGATTCAGTATTGGAAAACCAGTACTTTTTTCGCAATGCACTGTTGAAAATTTGTTCACGTTGCGCACTAAGTTTCTATAGGTCCTACGGCTGCGCAGTAGTTTTTTGTTGTAAATTAAATAGAGAGGAATACATTGAACGCAAAATCACAGCTGTAATGAAATTTAAAAAAAAATTTGCTATTGTGCTTAAAAAATTATATTACGCGAAAAAAGTACTGGTTTTCCAGTACTGACCCCAGTACTGAACCCAGTACTGAACCCAGTACTTATCCCAGTACTGAACCCAGTACTTATCCCAGTACTGAACCCAGTACTTATCCCAGTACTGAACCCAGTACTTATCCCAGTACTGAACCCAGTACTTCTTCCCAGTACTGAATCCAGTACTACTTTTTTGTAAGGGTAATATTATATATTATATAAAATATTGTTATTCACATAACAAACACGTTCTAAATAAAATACAAAAATGACAAGAAAATCGTCAAAAACAGTTTTTTTCATGTAACAAATAAAAAACTCGGGTTTCATCAATGAGTGTCTTAGACAATCAAAAACCATCGTAACGGTGCTATATTATGCACAAAATGATCATGATTGGTTAATTAGTTTCTTAATTAAGGCAGGTACCTCGTCTTACCCACAACCCAGTCTTACCCCCATCTCTTCTATGTAAAAGGTAAACATTATTACATTTATAAATCACGCATAGAAGAAGTTTACTGTGGCAGTAAAGTATTCGCTGCCACGTCAAAATAAGTTTGCAAATATAGGGACAGCGAACAAATTTGCTGTGAGAGTAAAAAAGTTTACTGTGAAAGTAAATTTAAAATTTTTTTTCTAATATTGCTTATCACAGCAAACTTTGTTTATTGTCACAGCAAATAATTTGCTGTGGTTACTAATTTTGTTAGATTCAAAGTGAAAGGATTTTTTCATTCTAAAACTATTTTTTTTTTGGTGTAAAAAGAGGAAAATTCTACTTTTCATCACAGGTTTACCCCACTACCAACTCTATTCAAGTAGGATTGGCAACCTGAACATCAGCTGATGCTTCGTGTGTCAGAATAGCAAGCGTGCTTGAATAGCATTGCTAGTGGGTTAAACTGTGATAAAAAGTAGGATCCTCTTTGTTTTAATCTCCAGAACTCTAAAAACATCGTTTTCAGTAGAGTTCTTGACTCAAGATATTATATAAAAATTATGTGTGGAACACGGGAGCATCTAGATAAATCTTGAATCGTGTGATTGCCGAACTCGCTTCGCTCGTGCGGAAAACTTCACATAAGTCTCGATTTCCCTACAGATTGTTACACAAATAACTATTTCTTATTTGTGTAAATTACTACGATGAAAACAATGGGAATTGTTACAACTTATTATTAAAAAAGTAAAAGATATCAAGTAAATTACTTTAACAATTAACAATAATTCATACCCTACCGATAGAAAACCACTGGAAAATTATTGGAAGCTCACTGGCCCAGTGAGCTACTAGCGCACTAGGGTTTATTGATACACTCAGGCCAGGTCAAAATTTATTGCTCGTTTTGAGGTAGTCCTTTTAAATTTAGTTTCAAAAGAAACTAAAATTATATTGTCACAAGCCATCTGTGGCTCTTTATTGAATAAGTATATATTTTTATGTAAATTTCTTAAAAAAATATTTTTCTGAAAATTCAATATACATTATACGTGTATATACCTATATTAAAAATTGTGTCAAAAATATAACAATATAATTATTTACAGAGAATTATATTAATTAAAAAAGCTTATTATGATTTAAAATTATTAATTAATTTTATTGTTTATAAATTATAATATTACTTTTTGCAATTATTATTTTATATAAAAAATATAAATGTCTATAACATATATTTTAATAATTAATTATTCTTTAAGTATTTTATTGATTATAATTTTAATTTAGTAGTATAAATTTTCAAAATGAATTTTAGAAATTCAGAATAGTAAAATATAGAAGATTTCAATTTTTGTATTGCAGACCTCAAAAAGTAAAAGTATATAAATTCCAGGTAATAAAATGCTGGGTTGAAAAAATTAACTTAAATGACAAAAGATTTGGAAATCTACTGTTAAAGCAGGGATCCATTTTAAATCCCCATGTCTATTGTTACCCTAGCTAATAATTTTTGAACCCTAATATTTTATGACTTGAAATTTCTGCAATTTAATTATTTGAAAATTTTAATTAAAAAATTTAGAATCTGTAATACTTCACGATTATAAATATCTAAAATTTATTGTAATAATTTTATATTTGAAGAAATTATAAGATATTTCGTAAACCATAAATATTACGTTAAAACTGATATCATTTTTAAAATCAAAGTCAAAGAGATATGTAATAAACATAATAGAATCATAAAATTAGCTGAAGTTTATAAAAATAAGTATAAGGTTGAAATAAATAAACATTATTTTCAGCGTAATTATTTTTATGCCCGAAGGTCACCAAAAGTATTTATGTTGGTCATAAACCGCAAAAGGACCCAAGAAATTATTTTTACCTCTTAAGGGTTTCCAGTGGTATTTCCCATTGTCATAAATCAGACTTAAAAGACCCAATAAGTTTTGAGTGAGTAAATGTTTCAAACACTATCTGAAAACGCATTGAAACGGCCCAAAAAACTCAGTGATTTTCGCCAGTGAGTTTTCCATAGTGATGCATTTGAGCGACACGATCCGAGAAACGAGCGACATTTTTTGTTTTTCATAAAATTGACAGACGAACGATCAATTTGTTTAGTCTCGGTAAAGCGAACATCTCGGATAGTCGAACGATCATTCCGAGCATCTCGTTTTTACCATAAAATTAGGCGTCAAGTTGTAGTCAATTAAAAAATAATGACATTCAAATAAAAAATTCAAGATTTATATGAAACTTTTAAAACTTTCCGAAATGCAAAAATGAAAGAGGTTCAATTCAGACAGGCTATGTATGTTGAAGTCAAAGAATCATTCCCCATTGAAATATATGTTATTTTTCAGACAATTTTAGACGACACTTATTTTCCTGTTTTGGTGAAAACAAATTTTTAACGAAGTTATGCGGATTTGAATTTTTTAAGTTGAAAGTGAGATTACAAGAAAATAACGTTAAAATTGTTTAAAGTTTTTATATCTTTTTTACTATTGTATATATTAAAATGATCCTTCCTGTATCTAATTAGGGCTTTTATGTTCTTTTAAATTCCATAAGGAAATTTAAAATATTTTCAAATTTAAGAAAACTGCGGCATTTTTTCGAAAAAAATAAAAATCAAATTTTCTGAAAATCCCCCACTGTTTTTTTTCTCTCGATTTTTTTGCTACTTTCTGGAAGTAAAACGATTATTTTCTGTAAGAATTTATTAGAGTCCCGTGTCTTAGAGAAGAATAAAAAAAAGTTTTCTTTTTAAGAAAAGAAGTTCTTTTAAACCCTGTTTTAGATATTACAACAAAAGTCCAAATAGAAAAAATGTTCCTCTTAAGAAGTGGAGTAAAAAAGTCTGATAGCTTTTATCTCTAACTTGCGAATCTTTCGAATTATTAATTATAACACGAAATAAATACATAAATTTTGCATTTTTGCAAGTAGAACAAAGTTTCAATATATCACTGAAATGCAATAAATGTTAAATGTGTAAAAACTGACGAATTCTATATAAAATTAATTTAACAAATAATGATTTCTTAAAAATTTGAAATTAGACAGATTTAGATCTTTAGATTTTTAATTTAAATTCCAATTAATTTGCATATTTATTAATCGTTGTTTTATTTTTCTACAAAACAAATTATAAAATAATTTTTGAGTAACTCTTATTTTATAATTTGTTATACATAACATAAATGTTTCTGAAAAATAACATATTTCAATGGGAAATGATTCCCTGACTTGAACATACATAGCCTGTCTGAATTGAAATGGAAACAACCAAGGCATCCTTTTTTTATTATTATATAATGATTTAATTTCTTTCTCTGTAATGTCTATTTAAATTCAGTAAAAATTTAGGTGTGTGAATGACTTTTTAAAAATTTTGCACATCATTTCTTTAATTTTAAAAATTATTCTTCTATTTAATGAAAAAAATATATATTTTTGATTTTTTACTTTGAAGTAACACGCAATTAATTTAAGTTCAAGAAATAAAAATTTTATGTAAATTAATAGTTATTCTAAAATAGAAAATTGTTTATTTTAAAAACGTAAATAAGGGTGTGATAATTAGGTTATAATGGCTTCTTCGGGACATATTTCAAACTAATGTAAATTAATAAATATATAGGCTTGAATAAAATTCTTCTAAACAAAGTATTAATATGTGTTTTATTGATTCATTCAGATTAATTCTTTCTGATTAAAAATAATAATAATAATAATAATAAGAACAAGAACAAGAACAAGAAAATTGGATTTAAAATTGATCATTAAAACTGCCATATTTCAACATAACTACTTTTTTCCGAAAGCTTTTAAGAAGCTCAAACTTGGCACATATGTATTTAAGTTTGTACAAAATAGACATTATATTGAAATTTCAGGAGGGTAATTTGTTTAATTTCTAAAATATTGAAGTTTGAAATTTATTACAAAAGGGGTTATTTTTTAAGAATTTAGATTTACTCTGAAGTTGGTTAGTTTAGCAATTATCAACTAAAAGCGATTTCATTTAAATTTAAAATCTTAATTAATATTCATTTCTAAATAATTA
The DNA here is from genome assembly GCA_037103525.1 of Ganaspis brasiliensis. Classification (NCBI taxonomy): domain Eukaryota; kingdom Metazoa; phylum Arthropoda; class Insecta; order Hymenoptera; family Figitidae; genus Ganaspis; species Ganaspis brasiliensis. Next base: position 1,321,111 of record JAZKLR010000061.1, on the reverse strand, counting down.
TAAAAGAAATACATTATTTATTTAAGTAATATTTTTATTTTTTTATAATTTCTTAGAAAGTAATATTAATTAAGATTTTAAATTTAAATAAAATCGCTTTTAGTCGACAATTGCTAAACTAACGAACTTCTGAATATATCTAAATTTAAAAAAATAACCCCTTTTGTAATAAATTTCAAACTTCAATATTTTAGAAATTAAACAAATTACCCTCCTGAAATTTCAATATAATGTCTATTTTGTACAAACTTAAATACATATGTGCCAAGTTTGAGCTTCTTAAAAGCTTTCAGAAAAAGTCAGAAAGTCAGTGAAATCATCCATCGTGTTTTCATATTTTCATTTGACAGCTGATGATTCTGAAATTATCGTCTGATCGCTCGAAATGGATCGAAAATTGAGACGAAACGATCCGGGAAAAGACAATTGAGAGTCCGAGATGATCGCCCTGAACATAATCAGTAAATCCGAACGACATCGATCGAAAAAAAAATTTTCTCGTATCGTCGTGCATCACTAGTTATAAATATATTTTAGAATAAATTTCCATGAATAGGAAAAAAGAATAGTTTTAATTTTTAAAGTTTCGAAAAACAGCTTTCCTAAAGTCTTAAATCCAGAAAAGTGAAATTAAAAAATTTAAATTAAATTTTTATAAATAAAGTTAATTGTTCTGTCTCTCAAAATATTTATTTCTTTTTAATGAAATAAAAATTGGCATTAAACGTGTTTTATTCATATTTTAGTAATATATTTAAAATATTTTTAAACGTTTAATAATTTTTTCAAGCATAATATCTAAAAATTTAAAGAAAATTTTCGGTTTTTACTGTTAGAAAATATGCTTTATGTCAAATTATATTTAAAAATTTTTTTAACATACTTATTTCAGTAAGTAATTTTAATTAAAGAAATTTCTTTTGACTTTTTCATAGTTAGAATAGTGTATAAAATAGACCTTAAAATATTTGAGGATAAAAATAAATTATCACTATTATAGCTTAAAAAAATATGGTAATAATTTTTTAATATTTCAAGTTTTAGTGTTTCTCGAAAGTGGAAAACTTTTATAGTAGTTAGTATATAAGAAGACTAAAAGTCATGGTAACATGTTAAAAGCGATAGATAATGCGTGATGCGTCGTTTAGGTTTCAAATCGTATTTAAGTTAGGTATAGATATATAAGCGAAATTATGTATAATTAGGGTATAATACAGTTGTCTAGAGTAACAATGTAATTAAGGTTGAAGTTGGGAGTCTTGTAAAGAGTGAATTAAATTGTGTATAGTAGTCGAACTAAATAAAAAAGTTTTTATTATTTTTATTAGATAAAAATGTGCTTTTTCCGTTTACAACAGTCTTTGAGAATCAAAACTATATCGCTACCTTAGCCAGTACAAAGTACTATAGTAAAATAAGAAGGCCGCTTTAGGTCATCTTATTTTACTATAGTGCTACTGTACTGACTACGGTTGTATGCAGTAAATGTAAAATAGAACTTTTTTACTTCCTTTTAACGTAGACTATAGTAATCACTAACATTTGTTTTGTATTCATTTCAAATAAATTCGTAATAAGTACATTTAACTTGTGGAATGATAACAAAAAAAGCTTTTTAATCATTACAAAAAGTGGTCACATATCCGAGCAGTACTATTCAACTATTATAATCATTACATTTAAATTTTTTTCCGTGTAGTTAGTGTTACCTCAACATTCGAGAAATTTCAAAACGAGATGCGTCTATCGGTGACAAGACTAAGCCAAAACTGACTATTTATCTCGTCTCGTTAATTCAAGTCCAGATGAGACCAATACTACCACCCTAATAAAGAAAGTGTTTAAGCGACATTTTTATGAAAAATAAGATTTTTATACAGTTGTATTCGTTATAAAATTAGGAATCTATTCATAGTATTATTTTGTACCAATAATTATTAATTTTATAAAGATAATGAGACCCTAATTACCGTACTTGCAAAGATTTACCAAAATGATGACGTAGTTGCGAAATTTCATTAAAGCGCGGACCGTATTGACCACTGCAGCTTGGAAATGTAGCCCGACTAGCAAGCCGTAGCCAGAAAAAATTTTTGGGAGGGGTTTTGTCAACCAACAGTCAAGGTGATGACCTTTTTTTTCTGAAAACTTGAACAGCTGTCAAAAATATTTCGGGGGGGGGGGGGGTCAAACATTTCTAACACCCCCCGTGGCTACGGCCTTGGGCAGTACTTCAACGATTTAAAATTTTATTTTGAACAGTATTCGACATTTTGTTTATAGTACATTAAAATTTTAAAATTATTTCAATAAAATTTAATAAAGCATATCAAATTTGGTTAATATCAATTGTAAATATTCGAAAAAGGTTTATTTATTAGTGCAGCTCGTTAGAAACGCGTTTCTTTAAACATCTCGAAATCCACTTTCTTGATGAGGACGGCATGGCAGAATAATGTTAAGACAAAGATAGGACCAAGAGTCTTGAGTCTATACTGACTAACGGTAAAATAAATATTACGTGTGTAGGAAGAATGAGACAAACAATTATTGAAAAAAAGTTGGTTCTTCTGCATATTTTAGTATATTTAAATATTAATAAAACAACTTAAACTCTAATTGTGCTTTAATGGATAAAAATTTATAACATTTCCAAGATTAACAGTAAAAATATCAGTCTTCAAAGAACTTGTAAAGTTTTAGCATTACTCTGTACTAAATCAATAAATTATATAAAATATTGAATTAAAGTAATTATAGTAATTAATAAAACATTGTTTAAACAAATTATTATTGTTATTTACCAACTTTTATTCAGTGCTCCTAGAAAGATGTAGCTTCTTCCCAAGTTTGCAAAATTAATCAAACATTATACAATAACGGTTAAACACTGCAAAAACAGGTGTCTTAAATTGTTCTAAAATGTCTTAAAATAAGACATTTTTCGTGTCTTAGACACCAAAAGTATCTTAATTTAAGACATTTTTGGCCAATTTAAGACATCATGTTTTTGCAGTGAAGAAGACAAAAATAAATGATTATTTAAACAATTTTGAAAAAAATTATTATTGTTTTTAACACCTTTTTTATTCAGTAAGGGAATAGGTTCGGTTGTGGGCACCCTTTTTGTTTTTGACCCATAACTTGTGCATAATACATATGACACGGTCATAAACGTATGTATGGAAGGCTAGAGACCTTAGCTAACTTCTGGCAAAGAAACTAAATTGATTCCGTCGAATAGAAAAATTATTTTTATAAATTTAATAAAGTGGTCATTTTTTGCAAAACTGAAATTTTGGTTCGGTTGTGGGCACCCTTAAAAAATTGGCTAAAAATGAGGAAGAATCAACTTAAACTACCTCAAATATAAAAAAATATCAATTTAATTATTAATTATATGAGTATACATAAAATTATTTAAATTATTTTAAGTTTAATTTTAAAACTAAAACTTATTTATTTTAAAGGCTTTCAGCGGCAAAATTACAGCATAAGATAAAACTTTTCACATCTACTTCAGTCCCCCTTCAATGTAAGTCACTTCCACTTTACTTCTATTTCACTTACATTTCACTTCCACTTCACTTCCACTTCACATCCACTTCAATTCCGCTGTATATTCACTTTACTTTTACTTCCATTTTAAGTTCACTTTAATTACACTTCACTTCCACTTTACTTCAACTTCATTTCACTTTCATTTCATTTCACTTCCACTTCACTTTCACTTCATATCGATATACCGACTATCTTTGTCTCTCTTTGTCTCCCTCTTTCAAGCATCAAACCCAAAATGCACAACTACACTGTAAAAAATTTCGGAAATATATCCGTTAAAATATCAGGAAATATTTCCAAAATGTTGGAAATAATTCCGAAATTTCGGAAAAACACAATAATTCCAGTAAAATTGGGAAATTTTTCCGGAAAATAGGATATATTTCCCACATCGATGGATTTTTTTCCAGAACATAGGAAATAAATCCTAATTTTAAATGGAAATATTTCCGAAATTCGGAAAAATTAAAAAGTTCCGAGCAAAATAGGAATTTATTCCTAAAAAGTGGAAAAAATTTCAAAAAAAAGTGGATTTTATACCAATTATTCGGAGATAAATCCCAGTTCATACTGGAAAAAAATCCCAAACATTAATGGAAAAAAATATCTCCAATTATCATTGGAATTTATTCCGGAAAGAAGGAAATATTTCCAAAGTCAATGGATTTTTTACCGGAACAGTGGAAATAAATCCTAATTTTTATTGGAAATATTTCCGAAATTCGGAACAGTTAAAAAGTTCTGAAGAAAATAGGTATTTATTCCTAAAAAGTGGAAAATTTGCCAAGAGATTCGGATTTTACTCCAATTATTAGGAGCTAAATCCCAGTTCATACTGGAAAAAAATCCCAAACATTAATGGAAAAAAATATCTCCAATTATTATTGGAATTTATTCCGGAAAGAACGAAATATTTTCAAAGTCAATGGATTTTTTACCGGAACAGTGGAAATAAATCCTAATTTTTATTGGAAATATTTCCGAAATTCGGAACAGTTAAAAAGTTCCGAAGAAAATAGGTATTTATTCCTAAAAAGTGGAAAATTTGCCAAGATATTCGGATTTTACTCCAATTATTAGGAGATAATTCCCAGTTCATACTGAAAAAAATTCCGAAACTTTAATGGAAAAAATATTTCTAATTATCATTGGAATTTATTCCGGAAAGAAGGAAATATTTCCAAAGACAATGGATTTTTTTCCAGAACAGTGGAAATAAATCCTAATATTTATTGAAAATATTTCCGAAATTCGGAACAGTTAAAAAGTTCAGAGCAAAATAGGTATATACTCTTTAGGAAATATTGGAATTTTTCCGTAAATTGGAAAATTTTCCGAACTAGTGGATTTTTTTCCTAAGGTTAGGAAAAATCCACTATTTCCAAAAAAAAGTTGGAAATTATTTCTAAAGATTGGGAAAATTTGCGAATACAGCTGATTTTTTCCCAAAAATTCGGAAATAAATCCCAAGAATTGGTGGAAAAAATTCCAATTTTTTAAGAAATAATATTTTCTTTAAATAATTGGAATTTTTTCAAAATTTTGGAAAATTCTCCTAACGCAATGGATTTTCTTCCAGAAGTTAGGAAATAAATCCTAAGTCTAGATGAAAATAATTCTGTATAGTTCGGAAAAATCCATCTACTAAAAATAAAATCTGAACTTATTCCTATAAAAAGATTAGAAAATTTTCCAACTATAATTGACCCCCCTCCCCAATTTTCGAAACTAACTTCTACACATTTCATTCACTCAAAAACCACAATTGGTGCACTAAGGATACAACATATTCTTTAGCAGATAATTTTTGCAAGGTCTTTGTCTAACATAAATTTAAAAAAAAAATTAAACAACAATTAACAAAATCAATTGAGAATCCTACAAAAATGTTAAATGATAAATCCAATTAATATATCATAATCTACTACTTCTACCAAAATCAACCACTTACCTTCATAAGGAAATTTTTGAAAAAAAATACATTTACATTATTAAAAAGAACTTCAAATTCAATTTTTAATTGATTTTTAATTTAAGGTTTTTTAAAAAAAAACTTTTTTACGGAGGTAAGTAGTTTATTTTGGTATAGAAGTAGGAGATTATAATTGATTATAATGTATTAAGTAGATTATTATGTATTAATTATAAGTAGTATGTTATAATGTATTCATTAGATTTATAATTTAAAATTTAACAATTTTTGCAGGTTTCTTTATTCATTTTTGATTGTTAATTGTTGTTTTAAATTTGTGTGTCGAAACATGTTGTCGAATGAAAATAAATGAGTTAAAAGAGAATTTATTGTGTATATTATCGAAAAAAGGCATTGTAAAAATTATTTAATAATAATAATTAAAGATACGAATTGTAAAATTATTTCAACAATATATTTTTTTATTAAACATTTAAATATTGACATTAGTAAAGAGTGTTTGTCAATTATTTTATGTATTCAAAGTGAATTTTTATTGCACGTCATCAAAATGATTTTTCTCATGAACTCGATTATGGAGAAAGTAATAAAAAAAAACTTGAAAATTTATAATAGGGAAATAAAAGTTGAATATTTCTTTGAAAGTTGAAATTCACAATTAATTTGATAAATAATGCAAAAACAGAAAATTTATAATGTAAAAATAAAAATGATTTTATGTGTTAATTTTTTTTCAAATAACCAATAAAAAATATAAATAAAAAGCACTGTTTTGATGTTTTAATTACGAATGGTTCTTTAAATTTCTGATAAAACACTTACTTTATTATATACATCAGAACTTTTGCTTTAATGCACATTCTTATCATATTTAATTATGATACCTTTACAAGGTGAAGAAACATTTTTTTTTAAATAAATTTTTTAAATGTTGTAGATGTAGTCAATTTTTTTTATTTAATAAAATCCTTGTCCAAGATTTTAGATCTGAAATCTCATTCAGAAATCATAAATTTTATCTCTAAAGTTTGTAGAAAAATTTTGAAATTGTTATTAAAAAGAAAGTATTAAAAAAGTTAACTTTACAAAATGTGAATAAAACTAAACTTTTATTCTGGTATACAGTAAAGGGGTCATTCCAATTTTGGAGCGCCGCACGAATTTTATCCCGAAACTTGGATGCGACTAGAACCGCCCCTGTGTATACATTTTATTCTGCTAACACATTTCAAATATATAGTGTTGAACCTCACCAAGATTTCTTGAAAGCATCCTATCTCGGCACCGTGGCCGGGTTCGTTAATGCGTTGCGTCTGTTAGGCTTAGGTTATATATTGTCATTACACGACGGACGCTTAAGTCTCGTTATAAGAATTTTGTCCCTAGATCACTCTCAGAAACCATTGGAAACCCTTAAAATTTGTGAAATACTCTCAATAGTTGTGAGAAATTACTTATGATTTCATCCAACACGATTTTTTGCGATTTATCTAAAAAAATCTTGGTGCCCACAACCGAACCAATTTGAGTGCCCACAACCGAAATTTGCAACCATGTTAAAACGTCATGAACAAAATTTTGGTTGTAAACATTGTTGTGATACTCGGTATTGGATTAAAAAATATATTATATTAACTTTGTAAATATGCATTAGACATACATTTTTAATTGATTGGCTTTGATTTGTGACACTTTTAAAAATATTTAAAAAAACTTTTATTTTAATTTCAACTTGAAAAAAATTAATTTCTTTGCAGCAAAAAGTACAGGTGTCCGTTCAATTTTGTATTCTCGCAAAAAGCTACGTGCGGTCATACCACACACTAGACATTTATCACATTTGACAAATATCTTTTATGTCAAAAGTTTCGCAGGGGTACCCACAACCGAACCTTTCCCCTTACGTTTTTCTACACTGAAAAAAAATGTCATTGAATCAAGAACATTTTATTTGCTTTAAGTATATCGTCGGCTTGAATAGGGACAAGCAAATTATGATATTAGTTCAAGAAAACGATGGACTTGCTATAGTATGATTGTGCGGAGCGCAAATATTCTTGAGCCAAGAACATATAGGATCGCGTTGACAATTTGACAAGCTTGCAAGAAACGTAAAAAATATTGACTAGAGAAAATATTACCTCAATATGAGAACATATTTTCTTGATCTAAAATTATTTTTTTTTTTGAATTGCAAAAATATTTTCTCGTTTTAATAATCCTCTGACTCCCCTCATCCTTTTCTCATACTCCTTTTATTCTCTTTATCATTATATTTGCATTTTTCATATTTATAACACCTCTATTTTATTTATTTATTTAAAAAATACTTATTTTACATATATACTTACATTTAATTAACAACTATTGCAGCTGAGTAAATAAATTACGAAATAAAATTTTTAGAGTCCAGTGGGATTGAACCCGCGACCCCACGACCCCGAGTTGAGCACGCTGTCCACTCTGATACGCCACGCTTGAAATCAAATTGCAAAAACTCCTATTTAAGCTATAGGTAGCAAGATATTCTTGGAGCAAGAACATCTGTGTTGTATTGAGTAAAAAATTATTTAAGGCAAACGAATAAAATTATTTTGTTCAAGAAACAAAAATTCTCAAAACATTATACTCATTATTTGACCTGAGAGCAAATATTCTTGACTCAATACTTTTTGAGTCTTGTCGCATGTAAAATAGTTTGATTGAGATAAGTACATATTTTACTTGTATGAAAGGTGAACTTCTTACTTTAAGTACTTTTTCCAATGCTAATATTTTCTTGGGACAAAAAAATAAATTTTTTCAAATAAAAAAATATGGGCTTGTCTCAAGTAAAGTACCTCAAGTACATGCATTTACTTGATTCAATGAACTTTTTTTTTCAGTGTAAGATTTTGCAAAGTACCGAACTTCATACAATTACGAGTACAACCGGTTTATCGACAGTCGAGTTCTAATGATTTGCACATGTCAGTTACCGACAGTGCATATCATTATTCCTCGACGTCAAACCTTCCACTGAAGTTATCTCACGAGCTGAAAAAATCCCAGACCTGTCGGGGCGTGAACCCAGCAAGCTGGACTTGGTGCGACCGCAGGGTCTAGTATTTAACCAACTGAGCTAACTCCGTGGTATATTATCCAGTATAATATTAAGGATACAATATTATTCAATTTAGTATACAGTATACTTATTCATTAGGTGGATCCCCCCTAATATCTAGAATATATACTTGGCACCTAATTTAGTGGGAAATATTCTTTAAGTTAGTGGGATATACTAATTATGAGGATATTGTTTTTTCGGTGTACTGGTCAAACGTTGGGATAATCAAGCTCATGCCAATGATTGGTTAGTTATGATTGGCCCATTATTGGCTGCCAAGAAAAAAATTATAGTACTAATACTTGTTATGCCAATATAAAACAAAAAATAAAAATAAAAAATCAATTATAAGCATGTATATATAGCCAAATTATTTAGAATCCGATTTTTCTCTTGGCAGCAAATAATGAACAATTGCTGGCTGTCAATGACTGGCAAACCCGTAATTATCCCAAGATTTGACCAATTGTTAAATAAAAAAACATTTTGAAATTTGATTTATAGCTCAATTCAATAAAGAGCTATTTAATCATTCTCCAGTCAAAATTAGACAAGGAGATTTCAAAAAGTTAGACACGTGCGACATGCGCGAGTATTTGTCTCGCGTCAGGCGGAAATAGTATTTGAATTTGAAATCATGAAGCATTAATTCGAGTACACAAAAAATAATTTGACAAATACAGATTAATTAAAATGTTTAAATTATAACGTCTTTTTCATTTTAATTAACAAATAACCTGCTTAGTTTAAAATCAATGATAATAAATAATTTCAAGAAATAAGAATTAAATTCTTAATGCTTGTAAGAAAATTAGAAATTAGTCTTTAGCATAGCAAACATAGTTATCGGCCACCCTCTAGACAGTAGTCAGCCACCTTAAAAAATCTATTTAAAAATTGTTTTACTTATTACTCAAGCTTAAATTTCTCTATTGAGATGTTAGGAATTTAAATATTAAAAATAAATTTCAATATCTTTCTAAAGAGTGCTTTTAACTTCTACTGTCTTTTCCTTTCGAATTTAACTCTACTTTTTGTTTTCACTATAAACTCTCCACTATTTGAGCACCAATAATAAATTCAACGTATTTCTAACAACAAATCATGTACTTACCAAAATCTTAAAGAAAAAAATTTTTTGTTTTAAAATTTACAACAGTATTCACATTTTTCGGTGAGGTGGCCGACAACTGTCTGGTTTACCCTACGGATTTAAAATTTTTTTTTACATTAAAAAATAATAAATTCCAAATCATATTAGATATCATATAAAATCAAATCAAAACATTAAACAACCATTTAGAATATTTATTTTTATTTTTTGAAAAAAGCTTTTATTTTTCAAATGAATTATTCGGAATTATAAAAAAATGTACGAAAAAAATTAACCTTATTTTTTAAAATAAAAATTTGTTTAACTTGAAATTTTAACAAAATTGTAAGAATTGTAAAAATTGATAATATCAAATTTTAAATAAAAGTAACTATAAATAAATGTTCTAATTCTAGTAAAGTATTATTTTAATTTAATTTTTTTAAATTTTGTTTTAAAATTCAAAATATTTAACATTAAAAATTCACATTTATCATTTTATTTTATATTGCTTTTCTTTTGTTACACGTATTTAAGCAAAGTTTGTTGTATGTGTGAAGCATTTCAGGGCAGACTTTAGGAGGGGGGCGAGCCCAGATGAGGACCCAGACATCACAGCTGAAGAGGACTCATCTAGGGTTTTTTAAGTGCATGCTTAATGTATAAATGATACACGGTTTGTTACCGCTTTCCACATGTTTTTTATCAACATATATATGTAGTGAATTTAATTATAAGAGGCTGGCAAAATTGAAATTTCCCCCAGGGCGCAGAAAGTACTAAAGTCGGTCCTGGAGATGGAAGAATTTTTCATACTAAATATTGATCAAACATCATCAAATCATCTTTTGCTCAAAAAATGTTTCAAACATTCTGCATTTTTACACTTTTTCCCCCATTATGGTAGTGAGTTTACTAAAATTAAATCGCGGTTTTAGTAAATATTAATTTAAAAAGTTTTTCAGTGTATGATATCTAATATGATTTGGAATTTATTATTTTTTTAATGTAAAAAAAATTTTAAATCCGTATTTAGACTTAAATAAAAAAGGCTAATGACTAATTTATAATTTTCTTACAATCATTAAGAATTTAATTCTTATTTCTTGAAATAATTTATTATCATTGATTTTAAACTAAGCAGGTTATTTTTTAATTAAAATGAAAAAGACGTTATAATTTAAACATTTTAATTAATCTGTATTTGTCAATTTATTTTTTGAGTACTCGAATTAATGCTTCATAAATTCAAATTTAAATACTATTTCCGCCTGACGCGCGACGGATACTCGCGCAGCAGTATAGTTTCCACAAGTGCACAGTGGTCCAGAAACCATGCAAAAGCGGCCAAAACCTATAAGATTATCCGATTGGTTTGTAAATACTGATTAAGGGGTTTTAAAGCCTTCTGAATGCAAAAATGCAATTAAAAATTAAAAATTCAATATGGCGGATCCAAAATGGCGGACGAAAATATTTTAAAATCGTTTTTTCTTAATGAAACTCCTTACCCGGGGGTTTTTGATTTGTTTCAAATCGAGAATATGAGTAAAAATTTAAAATTCAATATGGCGGATCCAAAATGGCGGACGAAATTTTTAAAAATTCGTTTGTTTTGAATGAAATTGCTCACTCGGGGGATTTTAAGTTCTCTGATTCGAAATATGATTAAAAATTTAAAATTCGACATGGCAGAACGAAAATGGCGGGTGAAATTTTTAGAAATTCATTTGTTTAAGCCAAGAATAGTAGAATAGAGGTGATCTCTGAAAACGGATAATTAATAATTGTAAACGTAAAATTCAATAAATCTCATTTCTCTCTCACGAACAATGTTAATTTATTAAAACAAGTAGTTCAAATTTTCGGGGTGCTTTTTGGTGTGAGTCCCCTCTCCTCTCACAAACAAGGGTAATTTATAAAAACAAGTAAATAAAGTTTACGGGGTGCTTTTTGGTGTGAGTCCCCTCGCCTCTCACAAACGATGTTAATATTTTAACAAAAATTTTTTTTAATCTCATAAACTAACGAAAATAGGAAAACATGTTTATTATTTGTCAATTCTGACATTTTAACTATCTTAATTTTCAATACAATTTATTAACTAGTATTGAAAAATAATTATTTGCGTTTTGAAAAACAAGATTTATTAATAAATATCTTGGAATTCTCTATCCAAGAGAAATTCATTCGTTAGTAATGTCAATTAATGAAAAGAAACAGAAATAAAATAGTTGAAATTCACAAAATAACAACAAAACAATTGAGTACAGGTGCGCTATAGTCTGAATTGGCAAAGCGGGGAAATTATCTACAAACAAATATGTCAAGAAACTATAAGTGAACACGAATTTTTTATTAGCAATATTTGTATTCAATAAATGAAAACGAGCAAAAGTGAGCAGAATAAAATTGAAGTATATTAAATACTTTAGACTTTTATACTTTAGTTTTTTTAATATGTTGCGGAATCTCGGGGAATCTGCAATCGGCAGCGCGCATAATACAAAATAAATATAAATTTTGAATAATAAAATCGTTTTAAAATGTGTATTAAACATTTTTATTGATGGTGTTTCTTATGAACTTACTTTAATGTTTATCCTGTTCAAGAATCAAGTGTAAAATTTTATTAAATCTTTGCTAGTTTTGAAATAACTCGATTATTTCGATCCTAAAACGAAACTAATAAATTAGAATTCAAAGTACAATAGATCCAACAATATTTTATCAATCACAGTAAAAATTGTCCAAAAGGTACTTTGACTTAAAGAGGTTGGTATAACCTGTATAAAAATATTATATAAAAATATTGTATCCAATATTAAGGTTACACGTGTCTACCATTTTGAAATGTCCTTGTTTGATTTTGACTGGAGAATTATTAAATAGCTCTTTATTGAATTGAGCTATAAATCAAATTTCAGAATGTTTTTTTATTTAACAATTGGTCAAATCTTGGGATGATCACGGGTTTGCCGGTCATTGGCAGCCAGCAATGGTTCATTATTGGCTGCCAAGAGAAAAATTGGATTCTAAATAATTTGGCTACATACATGCTTATAATTTTATTTATTTATTGGTTTTCTATTGGCATGACAAGTATTGGTACAATAATTGGCTTCCAATATTGGCCCATTGTTCACAGCCAATGCATTGCCAAGATTTTTAGAATTCGATTTTTTTCTTGGGAGCCAATAATGGGCCAATCATGACTAACCAATCATTGACATGAGCATGATCATCCCAAAATTTGACCAGTAGTGGTCCAATATTGGTTTCCAATAGTTGACCATGAAAAAAACTTTTGGCTACTAACATTGGCACATTATTGCGCCAATCGTAACCATTTTCAAAAAAAGTATTGCTTTTTGCCAAAAAGTTTTTCACACAAAAAATACAACTTAAAAAATAAAAGAATCATATTCCTTGTCTCAAAATGAATCGATTGACCTATGTAAAATCTATAATTGACCAAAAATTTTCATAATAATTCATGATTTTTCTTCTTTTTTGACATTTAAAAATCCTTTTTCTTTTCCTAAATCCTCCAATGTTTATTTTTTCACCGTAGTTCCTTTGGAGAAAGTATTCTAGATTAAAAACAAAATAATTAGTCTATATAAAGTATATATTTTCTCAGATATTGATAGAATTATTAGCTATTTTTTATTTTTAACGAAATTTAAATTTTCTTTGTTATTATTATTATTTAAATCTATTGCTTACTCTGCTGGGAAGAAAATCTTTTTGCTTAAATGGAAGCAAAGTGTTCCTGCAATGAACATAATTTTCATCTAGTTTACAATGTTGAATTTATAAACCATTTAAAATACATCGAGTTACCTTAGTAGACCACGTACATTTACAAATGTTATAAATAAACAAGAAAAAATGTGAAATTATTTTTTCAAGTTTGTAAAATTAAATAAAAATTTGTTTAGTGACTTAAAATTGCAATTAGATTGATGCAAAACTCTACACTGAAAAAAAAAATTATTTGAATCAAATAAAAATTATTTGATCCAAGTAAATCATTTACTTGTCTATTATCCATTAAATATATATTTGACTCAAATAAATATTTACTGGTCCTAAGTATTTTATTTTATCGCATAAAATAAACAGTAATTTGCGTCAAATAAAAATTACTTTAACCAAATAAATGGAATACTTAAAACTAATAAATAGTGGTTTAAATCAAGTATGAAAATTACTCAATTCAATAATTCATGTTATTTAATTCAAATAAATATTTATTTGCACGGAAAAAATGTTTTTCTTGAAAGAACTAAACATTTTTTTGTATCAAGTATTTAATTATTTATCACGAATAATTGTTTTAATTCTGACTAAAATCCCTTTAATTCCGTCAAATATTTTTTTATTAAGCCCAAATATGAAATCTACTTGCATCAAGTGAAAAAATTATTAGATTCAAATAAATTTAAATTTGACTTAAATCAAGAATTGAAGCGTTGGGTGCAATAAGGGCGTTAGACAAAAAACGACGATCGGAGATATTTTAACTCAAAGTTTTTAAACTTTTATAGTTTAAAAACTGTAAATGCGAATTAAATAAACTTTCTTTATTTGATTAGCCATTTATTAAACTCTCTATCTCATGTGTTTACTTGACTTAAAGTTGTGATTAACTATCAAAAACTAATTTTTTTCGTAACCAATATTAACGCCCTTTTTGCACCCAACCACTAAATGGTTTAGGCGTTAGTAAAATTTTGAATTTAAAGTTAAGATAACTTTAATTTTAAAACATATTTCGTTATATTTTGTTATATTTCATTATATTCTATTATTTTTTATAAATTCTTAACTTTAAAACATAATTTTAAGCCTTAAATCATTTAAAAAATAAAAATTTTCAATGTATTAAAAATCAACATTTTTTAAAACTTTTTTCGTTACTTTTTGAATGATAGAATAATAATTGTTGATTGGTAAAAAAATCTTCTTATTTTTTTCTTTATTATTTTAAAAGTCTGATTTAGGATCATTTCAACTTTTTAAACTATTATTAAATCTATGCATTCAGTATATCTAAAATTTTGTAACCTCCCTTAACTATAAAAAAGCTGCCATACAGTGTACATCGTCAATTGTTTTTTAATAAAAATTTTTTCAGGATATATTCAAAGCAATACAATTATGTGACATACTTCCAGATATTTATTCTTAACATCCTAAAGATGCCTTAGATTGAAATGAATTTTTGTAAATATAAACTAGAGTATATTGATGCCATTTGGAATGAATAATATAAAAACGGGCGTTAGCTGTCTAACGCCCTTATTGCACCCAACGCTTCAATTACTTATCTCAAGTAAACGTCTAATTGCAATAAGTAAATAAATTATTTGTAATTAATTAGAAATTATCTAATTCAAGTAAACTTCTTATTTAATTCAAAATTCCCGAGTGCCAGAATGTTAGGAAACTAATAAAATATTTAAAAAAAAATTTTAAAATCATAAAATTAATTCTAAATTATTATTTATACTTGAGTTTTATTTTATTTGTAACTGGTTTTCTATTCATTTAAGGTATTATCCTAATATTTGTGTTATTTATTCCTTTAAACGAATGAATTCATTGTTTATAAAGGTTTTTACAATTTTTACACAACATATTTCGCACATCTAAACAATTACATACTTATAATTAAAAATCGCACCTACAGAGGATTCGAACCCTCAACGCTACGCACGCAAATCAAACGCTTAAGCACTAGTACACGAAAGCTCTGGTGAGAAATATCAAAATCTTCTACTGGTACGTCAGGTCTGTAAGGGGTGCTTCCTTTTTTAATTTGTGATATGTTTAGTACCATAATAAACTTTTTATAAATAGTAATTTATAAAGAAACCATTAAATACTATTATTTACAAATTAAACAATTCTTTCCAATATTAATTGTGACCGAAATCAATAAAAGATGAGAAATAACTAATTTAATAAAAAATACTTTAACAGAATATTAAATATTTAAATCAAAATTGAACAATAACAATTCAATTCATTAAGTAATTTAATTTACTCGAATCCATAAAATGAAGTTATTATCTTAAATAATTTTTATTTGTATTAAACAAAAAAATGTTTGGCTGAAATAAATAAATTAAGGGTTAAAAATAACTCACTATTATAGTTTCAATTAAATATTTATTTAATCGAAGTATTTTTCATTTGTTTTCATAAAATAAAGTATTAGTATTAAATAAATAATTATTCGCATTAAATAATTAAGTTTACTTGAATCCATAAAATGAAGTTATTATCTTAAGTAATTTTTATTTGCATTAAACAAAAAAAAATTTGGCTAAAATAAATAAATTAATGGTTACAAATAACTCACTATTATAGTTTCAATTAAAAATTTATTTGATCAAAATATTTTTTATTTGTTTTTATAAAATAATGTATTAGCATTAAATAAATCATTATTCGATTCAAATAATTTAGTTTACTTGAATACTTAAAATGAAATTATTGTGTGAAATAATTTTTATTTATATCAAAAAACCAAAGATTTGAAGGAAATAAATAAATCAATTGTTTTAAATAAATTATTATTTATGTTGAATAATTTCATTTATTAGATTCAATTAATTATTTTTTTTAATCAATTACGATTTATTTGATTCAAATAAGTGTTATTCAAATAATTTAAGTTATTTAAATCAAATATATATTTTTTAGATCTAAATACAAAATATTTGAACCAAGTAAATATTTTTCAAATAATTTGAATTAATTGAATCAAATAATTTTTTTTTCAGTGTAGAAGATATCATAAATCAAATAATCTCGTGTCAGCCTGGGATAGTATCCGCACTGAGAAAAATGTTTAGTCATAGCAACAAAAAGTTGGTTAAGCCAACTTTATTATTTGGTTGTTATTTAATCAACCAAACTATTTAGTTGAGACAACTAAATTATTTGGTTCAGTGTTGTTTTTTGGCATAACAACAACTTTTGGTTGTAACAACTATATTTTTTTATTCGGGATAACAAAAACTTTTCGTTGTCACAAACAAATTTTTGAATTGGGTGTTAACTAACCTAGGCACGAATTTCCGGTCGGCCAACACATATAGTTACATAATTCACATATTATAAATTTAACTAGCAAAATATATCGCGCGCCAGCGCGCATTTAGTTTTTAATGCATTTTAGAATGCAAATATAATAATAAGTAAAATACATCAGTAAATAATATTAATGAATTATTATTATTAATTAATAAAATATTAATTATTATTATTAATTAATTAATTATTAATTATTATTATTAATTAAATAATTATTAATTAATTAAGCAATTATTTTTAAATAATTTTAATTTTAAATTATTATTTATTTATTATTCTGCATATAAAATTTACATTTTGTGCAGAAGAATTCCGCTTTACATTTCAAGATAAAACTTTGATACATTATTCATTAACAATAAAGGCTCGCAACAACAGGGATATTATTATATAAAAACAGAACCTCTTAATACTACTATCATCAGGCACATTACAGAGCTGAGTTAAAGCCTCATAATTATCACTTTTTAGATTGAAATTTGCTAGATAGAAATTTCTATATTCTTTGTATATGGGACAAACAAATAAAAAGTGATGCAAAGTTTCATTTTCATTTAAATTACATAAAGAGTACGTAGCCTTTTGATCCCATCTATATAATGTGCCTTTATACGAAAATCTAATGTAGTGCTTATTCGCTAATCTCAATTGCATAAAAATCTTTGTTAAAAACAGTTTGCGTCGTCGTAACAAATAAGAAGCAGTTCCGTTCTCAAGTGATCTTAGCGTATTGCGAAGCTTCGAGTTAGAGTATTCAAATCTAATAATGTCGAAAAATTTCAAATATCTTTCATATCGCTCAAGTGCAATTCCTAAGTTTTCAGTCCACGCTTCCGGAGTAAGACTCGCCTATAGACTAGTTAAATTAATCCTGTGCAAAAGTACATTAAACTGAGATGCCCAATTATATTTGGGGACTGTTTCGGAACACCGCATTAATTTAACCTGTCGTTTAAAGCACAGTTTAGGTAATCGTGAATCATCCATTGTCAGCAATTTTATTATAAAAAGATAAGAAGCCTTAAAAATTTTAATTTCCAGACTGACAAGGCCTAATTCGAGACGCAGGGCCGCATTAAAAGTGCACTTAGGAAGTGACAATAATTTTTTAAAGTGCGATGTATGTACAGCCTCTATCCCCGAGAGATATCTAAGCCCCCATATATGTGCAGCATACAAGAGAGTTGTAGATTCGATGCTATAGAAAAGCTTACAATGCGCCTTCCAGGAATCTATTTTCCCGTTATAAATAATCTGTCTCACAGCACCCAGCGCTTGATTTGCTTTCCCTATCGCGTTTTCTGTCGCTTTTTTACCCAAAGTTAAGCTAGCAAACTCCACACCTAAATAATTATATGAGCCTACAATTTTAAGTAATTCGCCATTAATATAAAACTTCTCCTTTGTTACTTTACCCGCCCTTCTAAAATGGACTATTTCAGTTTTCGTTGAGTTTATTTTTAGATCATTTACTGTACAATAATCTTCAACAGATCTTATCAGTTTACGCATTCTAGCTGGAGTACTCGCCAGTGCCACCGCATCATCAGCATATAATGACAGAAGCAAATCCACTAGACCATTTATATTAAGCCCTTCATTTCCTTCATCCCTGAGCCTTTTTTCAAAATCTGATATAAAAAGAACAAACAAAATCGGACTCAACGTTTCACCCTGCAATACTCCCTCTGTAACATCTATAGGACTCAATGTCCTTTGCCACAACAGCATATGCGATACAGAGTCGAAAGCTCGACGAAAGTCAATAAAAAGACCAAGTGCAGAAGCACCCGTCAATCTCAGTCTTAGATGCAGAGCCGATTGCAGGGTATAAATATTATCAATACTGTTTCTTCTTGCTCTGAAACCATTTTGTGTTTCTGGTAGTAACGAGTTCCTTTCCGCCCATTCCGCAAGCCTAGTAGCAAATATTTGTGTAAAACTCTTTGTGACATTGTTACAAAAAGCGATACCCCTATAATTAAGAGGATCTTCTCTATCTGATTTTTTATAAATTAAAGTAATAAGAGACTGCGACCAGGCTTCAGGAACCCGCTCCGTTTCAACAATTTTATTAAAGAGCGATTGAGCAAATAAAATCCAAGTTGAAGGTAAGTTTTTATAAAATTCGGCACTAATGCCATCTGGGCCCGGGGCCTTTCCCGATTTACCTTTCATTAACGCGGTTTGAAGCTCTCTAAATGAGATTTCTTGATCCAGCTCAGGGACGGAACTATCAAAGAGACTCACATCCAAATCCACTCTTTCCGGATAAACATTAGCATAAAAGGCTTCCCAATCTTTTATTGGTATCGGATTCGTACTAGAGCTATTCTTTGCGCGACACATTCTGACAGTTGCCCAAAAGGTCTTTATATCTTTTATATTTGCAAATTTCATTCTAATTTTTTCATCATATTCAGTTCGCTTTTTAACCAACATAGATCTATACTTTTTTTTAACTGTACATAAAGCAAGCCTATCTTCAACTTTAAAACCCGAGTCACACCATATTTTTGTTTTCATCTTTATTTCCCCTTTGAGATCATATAATTCTTTATCAAACCAAGGTTTCCTATAGTTTACTTTACAGCCTACATTATTTTTTTTTATCATACCTAATTGCTTTGCAGTAGCTTCGATTCTACTTGTCAGTACATAATTTCCTTCATCAACAGACAAGTTAATCGGATCCGTATATTCAAATTCTAAGCTGTCCATGACATTAATAAACTCACTCCCCTTCTTTTCGTCCCAAAACAATTTTAATTTCTATATGTTTTTATTGGCAGTTTTGGTCGCAGCGTCGACGCTCCGCTTTCGCATATTGACATTTTTTTCAGTTTTAAACATGACCTCGATGGGAAAATGATCAGAGTATATAATCGACATATGAACAAAAAAACCCCGGATTAAATCAGCGTGTGCAACATCGCTCCAAGCCAAGTCAACGACGCTACTACCATTAACATTTGAGAACGTAAAATCGCCCCTCTCATCGCCCAGCGTTCGTCCATTCAATATTATAAAACCATTGGTACACATAAATTCATTCAGTTCTAAACCTCGTTTATTTATAAATTTATCAGAAGAATTTCTTTTACCTTCCTAATTCAGGATTAAAATTCGAGATTTCATTAAAATCAGCAAGTGTGCCAAGTCTGCTATTAAAATCACCGCCGATTAAAATTGGAAAATTTTTATAATTACAGTACAATGCAACGATAATAATTTGTAGTGATTCAAACAACACTTCTAATTCGTAATTTGGTTTAAAATGCAGAGATCCCAATATAAAACTAAACTCACCAACCTTAACAAGAGTAAAAATCTAGTGAGTAGATTTTTCTATAAGTTTTGTTTCAAATTTAGAGTTGAACAGTACCGCCAATCCACCCGAAGCTCGTCCAGAACTGTATTCTCTAACTGCTGGTGAGACAATACTCTCACTTCCAGTCCAATTGGTTGGAGGTTTGATCTTCTCAGCGGTAATCTAGGTTTAAAAGAGTGCCAACACTGTACGTTCAGTAAATAATTTCTGATTATTGTCCTCTGCATTGCTTAAACTTTTTAATCCATGGACATTTCAGAAGACTACAGACACTTTAGAAGTTAGTCGTTTTTTGGCAAAACTCCCTGAGTTTTTTTGGGTGTCTCTCCTGTCTAACCAGTTCTCCGCTTTGAGCATTTAAACTATACCAGTCATTGTCTATCTGTATTTATATATATATTTTTTATATATATTATTTTATATATATTCATTTATATTTGTATAATTACATAATAATAATCTCCGTAACCTCTTGAAGTTAGTTACTATTTTTTATATTTATTCATTTTTTTCTATCCACGTTTTAAAACTTAAAGTAAAGTTAGTTAGTTTTTATACTTTTTCATCTTTTCTGCCCATGTTTTAAAATGCAAAGTGAAGTTAGTCCCTGCTTTTTTTTATTAATTTTGATTCTCTTTATCAGGAAATTTTTAAATTATTTTAGTTTACAGACAAAATATGCAGATAAGGTAGCTTTTATGACGAGATATTGATTATGACTAACAATAATTTATACATATATTACACTAGGGTGTCCGTTAAAAAGTCGACTTTCGAATTCTCCAGTCTGGTTCCAATATAAAAAAAAAAAATTTAGTTTGTTCATATTCCAATTACATCGTCAATTGTTTAATTACAATTTAGAGATACGTAATTTCTAATTTTCTACACCTCTTTTCAATTATTTTTGTAATTTTTAACGTACTTTTGTCAACTCTAAAGTATTATTGTCAAGTTTGAAGTATTTTTGCAATTCTGAATTTAATTTTTTTAAATATCAATTATTTTCTTCAGTCTTTAAAGTTTTATCATGAATATTTAAATTTATTACACAAGTTTTTATTTAATTCTGTCATTTTTCAATTATTTTACAAACATTTAAATTATTTTTTTCTATCTTTAAATTATTGCTAGGAATATTTAAATTTTCAACACCAGTTTTTATTCTAATTTTGTTAATTTTCAATAATTTTCTTCAAATTTTAGTTACTTTTGTCATTGTTCAAGTATTTTTGTCATTTTACGATTATTTTCTTCAGAATTCTATTATTTTTGAAATTTTAGAATTGTTTTCTAAAAACTTTAATTATTATTTTATTTAAATTATTGAATGCAACCTATTAGTATGTAATATAGTAATTATTATTGTTATATCAAATTGTAATTTTATTGTTACTTGAAATAAATACCGTATTTGTTATTGCCATGAATGTTTAAATTTACTATATTAGTTTTCAATTATTTTCTACAAATTTCAATAATTTTTTTCATTATTTTTATTATTGTGATGAGTTTATTACATTTGTACATTTTTTTCAATTAATTTCAACAAATTTCAATTGTTCAAAGGCGGATCCAGAAGAGAGTTTTGGATGGGGCAATATATGAGATGGAAAGAGACAACAATATAGTGCTAGCTCTTTCTCTCTCATAGAATAATCGAAGGCTTTCAGGGGGGGGGGGCGATCGCCTCCATCGCCCCCTGATGCATCCGCCCCTGCAATTGTTTGTTCAATTTTTCAAGTACTGTCTTAGAATTTTTAATTTTATGTACCAGTTATCAATTATTTTTTCAAGTTACAATTATTTTTGTTATTGTTCAATTATCTTCTTGTAAATTCAATTATTTTTGAAACTTTTCATTTATTTTTTTTAAATTTCAATTGTGTTCTTCAATCTTCAAATTATTGTCAGGAAAATTCAAATTTTCTACACAAGTTCAATTGTATATCGTTATTTTTTAATTATTTTCTTTAAATCTCAATTACTTTTGTCATTAATTAAGTATTTTTGTCATTTTCAAATTATTTTTGTCACACTGAGAAAAATGTTTAGTCATAGCAACGAAAATTTGGTTGAGCCAACCAATTTATTTGGTTGATATTTATTCAACCAAACTATTTGGTTGAGACAACTAAATTATTTGGTTCAGTGTTGTTTGTTGGCATAACAAAAATTTTTGGTGGTCACAACTATATTTTTTTATTCGGGATAACAAAAATTTTGGTTGTCATAAAAAAAATTTTTATTTGGGAGCTAACTAACCCAGGTGCGAATTTTCGGTCGGCCAACACATATAATTTTAATAGAAGAGATATTATTTTTGTTTCTTGTTTTTTGGTCACAATTCAAAATCAAAAACTTGATTTTTGTTATTTCATGTTTTTTATTATTTAACGTTTCGGTTACAATTTGTAACCCTCTTCAGAATCTGGTCTCATTCAAAAAAGTTTTTTTCAAAATATATAAACAGTTATTTACACCGGTCATTATTATCAGGACTAAATCCATCGTACAACATTTTAATATGGAATAAATAACTTGAATTGTGTGAAAATGTTGTACGATGGATTTAGTCCTGATAATAATGACCGGTGTAAATAACTGTTTATATATTTTGAAAAAAATATATAATATCTCTTCTATTAAAATTACCAATTTTGGTCGAAACTGATAAAAACATCAACTTATATATAACACATATAATTACATAATTCACATGTTATTAATTTAATTACACAAATATAATCAGATGAGAATGTAGAAATTTCATATTAATGAAAACCTGAAACAGAAAAATTTTATTAGTCATGAAGATTCGAACCCAGGTTTTCCAGCTGCCAGTCCAGTAGGCTAACCACTAGCCCATGCGAGATATGAATGACCAATATGGAATAAACCTGATAGCTAAACAGTTCAGTAACAGACACCTTTAGCTCAACTATCAGACCCAGGTTCGGCCGACCGTCTGATATTGGTCACAACTAAATTATGTTTGGTTCAACCAAATAAAAGCAACAAAATAATATGGTTGTCCCAAACAACTTGATGTGTTACGCCAACGAAATCGTTTTGTTATACCAATCAAAATATTGTTGTTACAACCAACAATGGTCAACTAAAAAATATTGTTGGTAAAACTAAACCTTTTTTCTCAGTGCAAATTTTTGTTATTTTTGCCAATTTAGAATTATTTTTTACAAATTGCAATTATTTTATTCAATTTTTTTTATTGTCATGAAGTTTTAAATGTCTTACACCTGTTTTCAATTATTTTCAACATTATTTTTATTATATTGTCACGAATTTATTAATCGTTTTACACTTTTTTTTAATTATTTTCTTCAATTTTTAATTATTTTTTTTCATATTTGAATTTTGTGCCATTTTTTAATTATTCTCTTCAAATTTTAATTATTGTCTTGAAACTTCAATTAATTTCTTCAACTTTCAATAATTTTCCTTAAACTTATATTTTTTTTAACTTTACAATTATTGTCTATAATTTTTTAGTTTTTACACCAGTTTTGAATTATTTATGTCAATATTTCAATTGTTTTGTCAAGTTTTCAAGTATTTTCTTCAAATTTTTAATTTTTTTAAACTTATCAATTATTTTTGTCATTTCTCAATTATTACAAATTAATTTTTTGTTTGTAAGTATAGAACCACATATCTGAAATGTTTTAATTTTTTTAAATAATAATGTTACCCACAGCTTTAAAATTATAATTGAATATAATAATAATAATTTTATAAAATTAGCATTACAATTGTTTCTGTTTTAGAAGACATCATTTATTTAATATTGGAAAACAAAAATTATCTGAAGAAAATACAGTACTGGCTAGTAGTATGTGACTACCTGTTTTGAGTGATTCAGATTAATCAATTTTTCTTAGATCTAATTCTAAAATAAAATTTTTTCTCTGTAATTGGTTAAAAACTAACTAAATTCTGAAAAAAAGGAGCCCAGGATGAAGACTTTTTGTCGACTCTAAAGAAATTTGTTTAAAAAAAAAAATGTAAATTACAACGTAATTTTCAATTTCTAATAACTTTTAAAATAATAAAGATCTCTTTATGTTCTGGGTGTTATTTTAAAGATAATTTTCTATAAAAATTAAAAAATACTATTGTTGCACAGTTTTTTTCTTAGATTTTTCCTGAGTCTAAAGTGAGTACAAAAAAATGCAACAAATTTATTTAAACAATTTAATTATTGTGAAAAATATTTTGCAAAATTATAATGAAAAAGATTTATAAAAGATTTTTGCAAAAACTTTAATAAAATTAATTATTAATTCATTATAATTTTAAAACATATTTTTTTCGCTAATTTATACATTTTTTGCATTTTTTTATACTCACTTTAGACTCATGAAAAATCTAAGAAAAAAATTGTGCAACAATAGTGATGTATGTTGTAATTTCTATAGAAAATTATCTTTAAAATAAAACCAAGAACATAAAGAGATCTTTATTATTTTAAAAGTTATTAAAACTTGAAAAATACGCTGTAATTTACACTTTTTTTACAATAAATTTTTTTTAAAGTTAATTAATTAAAGTTAATTTATTCAGAATGTAGTTACTTTTAAACCAATTACAGAGAAAATATTTTATTTTAGAATTAGCCCCAGTTGATCCAACTCCCAGTTAACTTTAACTGTAAGATAGCCATAATGTTGCTAACGATACTTTTTATTCCAAAGGCACAAAAGAGGTGCTTTTAAATGCTTGTAGGTTAGAATCAGCTGTTCATTTTTTCCCTAGGGAAAAAATGGACTCCATTTCCCTAATAGCACCAAACGTTTCATTAACGTTGCTGCAACGTTTCCGTGTAACGTTGCAAACGTTGCATTGCAACGTTACCAGCCAAGAAAAATAACGTTGCATATGTCATGGGGATAGAAACGTTGCAGGGAAACGTTGCGGAACGTTAATTTGGAACTTTGAATGACCATTTAAAAATTAATAATGTTGATATTGTGCGCAGTAGTTTTCTATCGCAATTAGAGCTGCGCAGTTGATTTTAGTGACCATTGTTCTACAGAAGCAATCATATTATCAACATCGAATAATATTAATAAAAAAAAAATTTAGCCTTTTCCGCAACATTTTTCCGCAACCCGCACTGCGATTTTCCGAATGCCTATTCAAAGTTCCAAATTAACGTGCCGCAACGTTTCCCTGCAACGTTTCTAGCCCCATGACATAAGCAACGTTATTTTTCTTGGCTGGTAACGTTGCAATGCAACGTTTGCAACGTTACACGGAAACGTTGCAGCAACGTTAATGAAACGTTTGGTGCTATTAGGGTTTCACACGGCCGAATAAATGAATGCGTTTAGACCCTGCCTGCAGGCATCTAAAAGCGCCATTTTTGTGCCTGAAGGATAAAAAATAATTTTTTTTAAGTAAAAATTTTTCTTTTTCAAAACTTTTTTCACATGTGATTTAGTGCTAATGAATCATAATTGAGATTTAACCTATTAGAATGCGTAATAACTAAACACATGACACCTTAATTATAAGTCTACAGACTGCGTTCAAAAATTGGAAAAATTGAGGGACAAAATATTTTTACAGATTCTAAGTATGAAAAAGGTATTTTGAAGTTCAATATAAACCTAAATTGTTCATAAATATAGACACTTTATGCTTGAAAAAGGCTGAGTTATAATTATGATATTTTCACCGAAAATTATTAAATTAAAGTTAACATTTTATAAAAGGGACACGCCACGGAGCTGAAATTTTAGCGGTTATAGTGCAATATAATAGAAGTTATAATATATATATATTTATGTATATTTGGTTTTCATTTACTCTCATATTTTAAAATTCACTAATACACTTCAGAATATATTTTTAATTTAGGTGTATTTTTTCAACGCCGCCAAGTAAGGCAGTTACGTAAGAATCGCCCATATCATATTTACAAATACAACTTAATACTAACGCTAAATTTATAAAATTAAAATATTAAACACTGAGGGGTCTCGAACGTGCGACCTCCAGGCCTAAAGCCCAACGCTCTAACCACTATGCTATACGCTCGTTGGTACAAAACTAACGAACTGCCATTATAAGGTACGTGCTTACGTTCACTCAAAATAGAGTGAAAATTTCACTCAATATCGAGTGAAAGTTTCACTCTAAATCTTCGAGTGAATATTCACTCCAATCACTGGAGTGAATTTCTGCACTCTTTCAATTAGAGTGAGCGATCTCACTCTTTTAGAGAGAACTTTTACTCTATCTTCTAAATTAGAGTGGAATTTTTACTCTAAAAAATTTAGAGAGTACTCTGTCTCTTAAATGATATAATAAAATAATAATATAAATAAAAACTAAATGAAAACCAATAACAAACGGTTAGTCTAATCTGGGTCTGATAGTTGGGCCAACGGTCTGTGTTACTCTACTGTCTGGCAATAATATTCATTTTTAATTGCATACTCATACAGTGCCAGTCGATAACTTTTACCCACCTTACAGCGATTATACACTTTACAAAAGGTTTTATATATTGTTTATTATTAAAGTTACAAAACTCGAACAAGTCTTATTTAAAAGCATATTTCCTAAGCTTTCATACTACATAAAACAAAAATTAAAAAAAAAATTTGTTAATGTTTAAATAATGTTAACCCAAAACAAAATTTGTCATTTTCTTTTGCTTTTTTTTAAACTGATACATTTTTTTTAGAAAATCATCGCATTTTAATCGCACTTATATCATTTGAAAGCTAGTTTTTTCACCTTTGAAATGCATTTTTTTTATTATCGTACGATAATTTTTAAGAATAATATGGTTATTTATAATATGGCCTTGCTATGCGCAAGGGCGCGGGTTCGAATACTCTTACCTCCAAATTTTGTTTTAGAGTATATCTCATAAGGCAGGAATTTGGATAACCTGGGGATGTCCCTAGAATATCCCAAATTTCAGCGGATATCTCAGGAATATTCTTTTGTTATGAGGGTTGTGGTTAATTGTTCAATGTTTTCTATTTACAAACAAAATTCAGTAATAAATAGTATATTATGCATCAAGGGAGGGAAGGCCATGTTTTTTTGTCAAGCACAAATGTTCGAAGAACGAGTGTAGCACGAGCGTAGCGAGTGCAAAATGAGTTCGGAGAACATTGTGCGAGACAAAAAATCGGCCTCCCGAGGTGCATATGCTATTTTCTATCACAGCTGTACGAAAATCTCGTGTTTCGTAGCTTGTTTTTTTATACAGGCATTCTTAAACTAATATAAATCTTTCACGTTGCCAACCTAAATTTAAAAAAAGAAAATCTGTCAATTCCAAAATGGACCTTTCTTCAAATGTTTATTTATTTTGTAATTTAAAACTTTTATATAACAAGAGTATGGCGGAACATAGAATCACACGATTATAACAGATTGGAATGAAAAAAACTTTTTTAACAAAAAATATCACAACGATGACCTAACACAAACCGATACAAACCTAGCCAAATGCTACGGTTTACCTAAAATTCATACACAGAAAAAACGATATTCTAATTCTAAGAAACACTTCTTAAATAGGCATCAAGAATATTTCCCACTTAAATTAAGTGGGAAATTTTCTTACAATAAGAATATTACTCTTATTGTAAGAATATTTTCCACTTAATTTAAGTGGAAAATATTCTTGGTGCCTATTTAAGAAGTGTTTCTTAGAATAAGAATATCATTTTTTCAGTGTAAACAGAACGCACCACTTCGTCCGATTGTGTCATTGATTGGTTCACCTCCTTACTTCTTATCTAAACAGATATATGATATTCTATCTAATTCTATACCAAAACCTAAATCACATATAAAAAATAAAATCGATTTAATTAAAAAATTGAAAAATACAATAACACCACCAGATCACGTACTAATCAGTTTGAACGTCACGTCGTTATATACAAATGTTGACAAAAAATTAATAAAAAATAGCATTATAAGATGCTACAGAAAAATTGCTAATTACTCTAACATCCCCCTTGATGACGTACTAAATGTAACAGACTTTCTTATGGACAACACCTTTTTTAAGTTCAATGACCGATACTATCAACAAACATTTGGTACACTAATGGGTTCTCCCATCTCAGGTTTATTTGCAGACATAGTAATGGACGACTTGGAAACTGAATGTATAAATGCATTATCCTTTAAACCATTTTTTTACCAAAGAAATGTTGACGATATTATCACATACATACCAAAAAACAAGATTAACGAAATTTCACACATTTTTAATAACTACAATGAACGTTTACAATTTACCAATGAAATCGAAATAAATGGACAAATTAATTTCCTTGACATCTCATTAATCCGATCGAACAACAAATTGATCACTAATTGGTACACAATCCCCACCTTTTCTGGACATATATTAAATTTCAATTCAAACCACCCCTTCTTACAAAACATCGAAATTATTTATAATTTAGTAGACCGAGCAATTAAATTAACTAACAAAAAATTGGTAATATTGCAGAAGAAGGACTTTTCCGAATTTTCGATATTTTTTTACAGGCCAATTTTTTTCCATTTATTTTAGTGCCAAACTATAAAAATAAAAATAAAAAAAAGTACTTAACTCTTTCAACCTCCCCCACCGGATTTTTAAGTTTGGTACTAAAATAAGTGGAAAAAAAATTGGCCGGTAAAAAAATATCGAAAATTCGGAAAAGTCCTTCTTCTGTAATATTACCAAAATTTCATAATAATAACCTAAAAATCATAAACAATATTCTTACTAATAATGATTACCCTAACTACATGATTAAAAAATATACTAAAAAAAGACTAGCTACAATTAAAAAAAATATTAAAATTAATAATAAAAATCAGACACATAAATTAATACCGAAGTTAAAATTACGATATCACAACAACCTCTATGAAAAACTTTCATTCTCATTAAAAAAAATGCATTATACACACAGTTCCATCCATAAATAACAATCTAATCGGTATAATTAAGAAAATTAAAGATAAAACAAACCAAAAGGATGTGACACACACAGTTTATAAAATAAATTGTCAAGACTGCCCAGCTTCATATGTGGGACAAACAAAACGACCAATAAGAAAAAGAGTTAATATACATAAAAATAAAAGACATTCCATAATGGCAATACACAAAAACATAAAAAATAAAAACGACAACTTAAAACACGAATTTAATTGACAAAATGTTAAAATCCTAGATAAAGAACCTTCAGAAAATAAACGCCTTGTCTCAGAAATGATACACATAAAATTACAAAAATAATCAATTAATCGAAAAGAAGATATCGCAAGTTTTTACAAACAATACGATCCATTATTAAGAGAAATAAAATCAAAAATCAACAATTAATTTAAAATCAAAATGTATATAATCAAAACCTCAATTTCTTCTTCTCTTTGTACCACTTAGTAAATATATAAAAGTAAACAAAATGTAATTAAATTTTCAGTAAATTATTGACTTTCAAGTGAAACGTATTAAAATGAAATTTTAACTCACTGACAAACTTTGCTTCTTTCTCAAAAGAAGAACAAATGCCTTACTTTATACTAAATAACAATGTTAATTTACGTTATTCCGTGAAAAAAAATGTTATTGTTAAAGAAACCTTTGTGATTATATTGTGTAAGTGCCATTATATTAATTGTTCTATGTTCCGCCATACTTTTGTTATATAAAAATTTTAAATTACAAAATAAAATTTACAGTTCTGATGAAGGTTGCATTGACAACCGAAACGTTAAAAAAGTATTATTTTATTTAAATAATAATACCTGACATCCTGACTCGGAGAAATCAATAACGTCTTTACCTTATTTAAATCAGACCGAGTGGTAGATTCATAATTTACACTTTAATTTTTATAATCGTTGATTTTACTTAACAATTAATACTGGGCTTTACTAAGATTAAAAAATTGCAAAATTAATAAAAAGTTACAACTCTGTAACTCAGTTAGATGAAATGTTTCAAACAAACTATATTAATTTGTTTAAACAAATTAAAAGATACATGCAACAATTGTTATTGTTTCAATCCCGGAATTCAAATAATATCATAGGGGAGACTGGGGCTAAACCGGACATGGGGTTAAACCGGACAAGTCAAATATCTCTAAATCTGCGGAGTGTTTCACACCGTTTAAACACTCTGTCAACGTGTTTATATGTGAAGTATATACGTCATTAGGTTTTAATGACATTTCATTACTTTAATAGAAGTAGTGTAAACATTATTTTTTTATACTTTTTGGGTTTATGACACTTTAAATAAAGTATATTTATTATTCGCTAACTGTTTTTTATGGCTTAACTCATACAGAATTTAGTTAAAGAAAAGTTTCTTCAAGTACTTTTAAAAGAACAAAAATATTGCGCCTTTATTATGAGATAACCGGGTGGGGCAAAACCGGACAAATCAGAATTGCTATATGGAATGTTGACGAAAAACTCACAGCAGGGCCGGTTTTAGGACTATTAGCGCCCGGTGCAAAATAAGAAACGGCGCCTTGCCCACACTAATTTATTTTTTAATTTCTATTAATTCTAGATATTTAGAGAAATAAAATAATATTTAAGTAAAGTTTATTCGTTATATGGCATAAAATCCAATATAAAGAGTTTTCCGCATTACATTAGATATACAGTTTTCTTTTTCTTTTTATGTATTATCAATTTTTTGCATTATTTTGTTGATATATAAGTACAAATTTACAAGTTCTTCTCGGTTGGAAGTATCTAATAATTCCAAAAAAGCGACTGTTATGGATGGTTTGTCTAAACTTGCAGAAATAAATTGACGTCTTTCTTCAGAAAGAGTTTGACATTCAATAAATATATGATGCAACAATTCCAAAGATTCGATTCCACATCCGCTGCAGAATCCAACCACACTTAACTTATAGTGCTTTTTATTAATCGATATTTTCGGTAAGAAATTATTTAACAGTCGGGTTTGACTTATAGTTCTTATATAATTAGGAGATATTTTTTTTTGTAAAAAGTATTTTTGGGGTCAAAAATTCAACGTCAAGTGTGGAAGGAGCTGCAACGATCCGGATTCTCTCACTTTAATAACATCATTTATTAGCTCGTATTTCTCGAATTTCTTTATCCACATGGATTTATTTCTCTGTAGTACACTCAGGGAAAAGTTTTCCCACTTATTTGTTTCTTCGATACAATTGAAAAAGTGTTCAACCTGCTTACACCAATTACATTTTTTTAAACTCTTTCTATTTGTGGAGAGGTTCTTTGAACGCATAAAACAGAGTTTGGGGTATCTGTTATCTTCCATGGATAATATTTTTTCAATTAAGTTTAAAGTCCATTTAAAGACCATGACTGATAATTTTGATAGCCCAATTTCATATCTAACTGCATACCCTGCGGTATTCTTTACTAGTAATAGGATTTTTTTATAGAAGGAGGTCTGAATCTTTTCAATTTCATCCAGATATCTGAGACCCCAAACAATTACATTACAAGTACATTACCACGCTTGCGACTAAGGAGTCGAACAATTTAATTACAGGATCCCAAGATTCTAAGTTCAGTCTGTTTATTAATGAAATCGTTGACCCTATTGCCAAATTTGCTTTAGAAACGACACAACTAGTGGCTTTTGCAAAAGTAGCTGTATTTGAGGATAAAACACCCAAGTATTCATAATTCGCGACTGTTTCTACAATTTGATTTTGACCAAATATGAATGGACTCAGTTTACGATCATGGACATGTCCACCCTTTCTAAATATCACTATTTGTGTTTTTTTTTAAGTTTACTTCTAGGCAATTTTTTTTACAATATTTTTCTAAAGCTATCAAAATTTTTCTCATTTCTATCACCGAATTAGCAAGAATCGCAATATCATCCGCGTAGGCTAACAATAAAATTTCTATTAAATGATTCAAAGCAACACCTCTGATTCCCTCCTCCCTTAGGAAATCTTCCAAATTAGCCACAAAGCATGCAAACAATAGTGGGCTCAGTAGCTCGCCCTGCAAAACTCCCTTAGTGACCTTCGTTTTTTTTTATATACCGGAAAAGTTCTTAACCGCAACATTTGCCTTACTGTATAAATTTCTTAATAAATTAATAATTTTGGTACCAACTCCTACTTTATACAACTTTTCCCAGAGTAAATTATGGTTTACTGAGGGAAAGGTGCTTTTAAAATCAACAAAGAGCACAAACATTTTTTCCTTATTGAGATTCAGGCGGGTTTGAATCACAGTATTTAAAACAAAGATATTGTCTAAACAGCCTCTTTTTTCCTGAAATCCGCCTGCCATTCTGGTAGATGATTTTCATCTTCCAGCCATCTTCCGAATCTTTCAGATAAAATTTGGATAAAAATCTTTGAGATACAACTCATTAGGGCAATTGGGCGGTAATTCGCCGTGTCCGTCTTTCCCCTTTTTTGTACAGCATTCTTATTAAAGTATTACCCCATGAGTCTGGTACTTCTTCTTTATTCAATACCCTATTTAATAATCTCAAAAGGTAATTAGTTCCTTCTTCCGGCAGATATTTAAAAAATTCATACAAGAGTCCATCTGGGCCCGGCGACTTACCGTCTTTACATTTTTTCAGGCTACGACAAATTTCTTAATGTGTCACTTCCGCTTCGAGATAAGCATTACTACTTTTAATAAAAGTTTTTAAATTATTGCTGCTAGATAAAAATGACACCTGAAAAAAATCATACCATTCATCCAAACTTATTAAGTCAACTGTCTGCCCTCTATATCGGAAATTATTAATTACTTTCCAGAAGGAGGAGGGATCTCTTGCTAAATTCAACTGACCCAAAATTGTATTCTTGTATTCATCGTTTTTAATCTTTTGTAAATTTTTATATTCTTTCTTTTTTTTATTATAGTCCGCCACTAGTTCTACCGAGTTAAAGTCAATTTTTTGCATTCATTTGAC
Organism: Ganaspis brasiliensis; assembly: GCA_037103525.1. Taxonomy (NCBI): domain Eukaryota; kingdom Metazoa; phylum Arthropoda; class Insecta; order Hymenoptera; family Figitidae; genus Ganaspis; species Ganaspis brasiliensis. The sequence continues at coordinate 1,288,010 of JAZKLR010000061.1, read as the reverse complement.
AAGCTTTTTAAGCTTTGTTTACATTGTACACAGTCTTTATCCAACCACGGTTTAGAAATTTTTTTCTTAAAATGAGAATTAACTTTCAATCCTATATTTTTCGAGGTTGCGCTAATTTTTTTAATTAAATTATTTGCCATAGCATTTATATCGATTAAATCTTCGGATTCACATGGGCACTCACTCATTCCAAGCTTCAATTCAGTCTCTAAATCTTTTTTTTCATTTATATAGCGGTACATCCATATTTACTTCATTATAATCGGTTTTCGGTAGTAATTCGAGTTTTACGGGGAAGTAGTCAGAATTTGTGGCAATATAATTTACATCAAGTTCAGAAATTACATGTAATCCTATAAAGTTGGACCATACTAAATCAATCGTCGATTTACCTTTTTTGTTTATAAAAGTGAATTTTGATGGTCGATCACTCGTTGTTCTTCCATTTAAAACTACAAAACCCTTATTTTCTATAAGTAAAACAAGTTTCCCCCCTCTACTATCTAGTTTACCTTCGTTAATAAGTCTTTTATTATTAATTAACAAATTTTCTGGTATTATATTAATCGATAATTGATTTAGATCTCCAATTCTCGAATTAAATTCTCCGCCAATATAAATTGGCAAGTATGAATAATTAATTATCAGGTCCATGACTAATTCATCAAATTCTACTAAGAAAGTATCCGTGTCCTTACTCGGAGAAATGTAAACAAGACAGATAATAAATATAAAATAACTACTTACTAATTTAAGAACTATGTAACTCTCAGTGATATTTAAAGCCTCTACCTTATATTTACTTTTATTCAAAGCGATAAAAAGACCCCCTTCGCTCTGCCTCTTTTCGCCTCTTTCGTAGCTGGGCTGTACACCACTTCAAAAATACTTAAATATTTTGTTATTTCTAAGGATGGATCGTTCATTGACCAGGTTTCACTTACGCAAACAATATTACTTGCACCGATAGATGGGATGACATCCTCCAGATTGTTAAGACCCCTGACGTTCCAAAAGACGAGATTAAGTTGTACTGCCTTTTTACCTTGCTATGTCTCCATTGATACCTTATTTTTGTCTTGAGTGTTCACCTGCCAGTACGCCTTTAATGAGTTTGTAGGATTCAAGGTTTTAATTTTCTTTTGATGAGTTCCTTTCTCTTGGGATGATTTCAATCCTGGTGGTCTTCCTCTTTTTTTTAAGTTGTCGAGATATTTGAAAACAGAGAGTCATCACTATCTCCATCGTAACAGTTTTCTCTCCTCTCAAGCTCTTTTTGTTCCAGAGGTAAATATTTTTGAATTGACATCAAGTCAAATTCCTTGTTGTTCATTATAATGAAGGAACCTCTAATGTACGCTTCTTTTCCTTGTTGTTCAAGTAAAGTTTTAGCTTCTCGAAGTTTAAGATACTGTGTTTTTTTTCTCTCTCTAGGATCTCTTGTCATATCATTCGCAAAATTATTGTTTAAATCATTGAAGTTTTTTGCTTTTTTAAATACCTTTGCTTTAGAATGTTCATCAGCAAATGAGACAAGAATCGGTCTTGATTCTTCTAGTTTTCCCAATCTTTTTACATCAACGATACTGTCATCTTGAATATTCACCTCGGTATTTTTGAAGATTGTTTTCACAGTTTCCAAAAGATCGGCATTTTCGGTTGGGCTATCAATCACTTTGAATAATACTAGGTTCTTTAAACTTTATTTATTTAGTAACTGTTCGATTTTGTCCTCACAAACTTACACTTTTTTTTCTAGGATTTTGTTTTTTGCTTTTAAATCCCGAAATTTTAAGTTATAGCTTTGAAATTCCTTTGCGATTTGGGAATTTTCCACTCGTAGATCTTTAATTTCTTTTTCCATTGTGTCCATTTTCTTATTTAAGTCACTTTTCATATTAATTAACAATTCCTTCAAGTCCTCGTTAGTTGCCATAATTATTTACAACTATTAGGCTTTTCAGAAAAAGAAATATCGACTTTAACTAAGTTATAAGAAACTCTGTTATTAGAAACTAAGATTACGGAGCTATTTGTAAACACGACCGTTCAGTTCGCTTGCTTGCGAGAAACTCCAATATTTAAGTAATGATATATATAATAATAATAACCAAACAAACCAATGAGCAAGGCGCATGAATATTCCTTTAAACTCATTTAGCCTAAAACCATATAGCCTAAAAGTAGGGTTGTGAGTAATGAAACGTTTCGTTGAAATATTGAAACTTTCATTTGAAACGTTCAATGTGTTTTGGACGAAAGTTTTAAAATTTCATGAAACTTTGGATGAAGGGAATAGAATTTAAATTTCGCACCTGCGCGTTTTTCTGTCAATTAAGGGAAGGTTAAATTTATCTATGTATTTTCGCCATATTGCAACTTTAAAACTTTCATGAAACATTTAATTCGGCCAAAGTTCCATGAAACTTTACAACCCTACCTAAAAGTTATTTCGCCTAAAATGCATTCCCTATTGGAAAATCCTATGTAGGATCCTACATAGATTCTTCTAGGAAATCCATGTGGATTCCTATAGAAGTCTATGTAGGATCCTATGTAGGTTTTTATGTAGAATTTACCCATAGGAATCCACGTCGATTTCTATACGATATTTTTATATTTTTCTATAGAAAAACATATGTTGTCATATAGGTCATCTATAGATCCCTTACAAAATGCATCTTACATAGAATCCTATATGGGATGATCTATGGGAATTCATGTAGTTTCGTAGGTAAGATCCTACACAGGTTTCGCAAAAAAAAAATTTGTATGAATTTGTTACGTTTATAACAAAGAATGTTATATACTTCGCGGGATCGATAACATTTTAATATAAATTTCGGAGGCCGTTAGTAAATATTCACACGAGGTGGCAAGTCTCGTGCATAATTTTTATTTGCAGGATTGTTGTTGTTATAATTCTATGGGAATTGTTATGCTATTGTTTTTATCAGAAATATAAATAAAATAGATTGTCAGAAGAGAAGTCGTTTATTAAGATGAAACAAGAAATAAGAAATACAAGAATATAAAGAGTATAAAAGTATAGATGTTTTAATAAAGTAATATAAAAATAATAATAATAATAATAATAGTAATAATACTAATAATTCTAACTAAATACTAATTTTTCTTTGGTATTTGAATTTATTTGGTTTCGTTGTTCACTTATAATTTAGATTTTTGTGTGGTTGGTAGTCTTGACGAGTTTGATTTTGTAAGTTATCGCTTGACGAAATTAAACAAATCAAATATCGTATTTTGATCAAAGTTTTACATCAATACCAAATGTCTCAATCTGAGTACTTTGGATCCATTTGACTTTGTCTAAATTCGATATTTGTTACAATACTTATTAGACTTTTAAAATCAGAACCCGGTTTTAGAAATTGATACAAAAAGGCTTACACTGATAGGACAACAACTTAACTACGTGTAATGTATTTAACAAAATTAGAACTGAAGAAAAGTGACGCTGCGGCATAGAGTCCCGGAGCTTTTGATCAGTTGTGGGATGGATAGGATTCGATAATTATAAGCATACTCTAATATATTACGAAAACCTGATCCAACCTCAATATCTAATACGCAGTAAACGACATGTTTTCACTATCAAACAAAACAAAATTGCTCTCAGCTGGCAAGATGATAAAAGAGTCTTGATTCCTGTCAGAACAGATACGCTTCCTTGGGGTTATAAGACTTCTGAACCCATGCAAATTGATGAATTGTAGATTGATCCTCGATTGTAAATAGTATAATAAAAATTGAATTTTATGTAAAATGTTAAAATTGTAATATATTACTGTATATATAAAACTACATGTAAAATGAAATATTATTTTCAAAAATTACTTTATGTATAATGATAATATTGTTAAAATGGAACTTTAATTGTTAAGTATTATTTTTAAAATTGTAAATTTTAATTTTAAACTTTAATGACCATGTAAAATTGCTATGTATACTACTGTAAAATAAAACTTCATTGTTATGTTATTGAAAGTTGTTTTTCCTTTCTATTCCTAAAAAGAGGATAAGCATTTTTAAATAAAATATCATTTTTCAATTTTTTTACATTTATGAAAAAATTTGCTTTATACAACCATTTTTTTAAAAGTAAAACAATTTGAAGAACGCAAGTAAAGTTTGAATTTGAATGATGCATACAAACATTAACAGAAGATTCATGCATTAAATTTTTTAATGACGGACCTTCTAAATTATGCATATCAATAACATTTTTATAAACAACATTTTCTTACCACACTTTTTTCTCTGAACCTTTAACATAAATTTTACTAGCAACTTTAAATACAGTTTCCAAGATTTCTTTTATCAACATATAAGGTACATCTCCAGCACTCCAGGAAATACAATGGAATTTCTTTTTTAACCATCAATTAATACATTTATACTTGTTTGGTATTTTATTCCATTCACAAGGTGGTTAAAACAGAACACTTGTTACTTGGTATAAATATTTTCTGATAACTAGACTACAGAGAGTACCAAATGAATTTACTTAATTCTTTATCAGAAATCAGAAAAAAATCGTAAAATCAGGAACTTTGAAAAATTTCAAAGTTCTCAAAATTCTGTTTAGATCTCCGGAAGTTTAAAAGTGTTTCTAAAGGTATTAATAATACTTTTTGATCATTTAGTTGTGATAATGTATGCGCGATGCGCTAACTTTTTATTGCATATTTTAAGAAAAAAGTGTAAAAAACTGAAAAACCAGGATTTGGTGGGTTATTTTGTGCATTCTTTAAAATCAAGTTTTTTTCAATAATTTGTTTTGTAGTTAGTAAAAATTACTTTAGAATTTTATTTTGAAACATTTTTGTCTTATTTTTGTTATAAAAGACAAGAAATAAGCTTAAAATTTCAGTTTTACATATGGTGCCTTAAAAACCTCAAAAAAGTAATATTAATAATTACATGCTTTTCAAGTTAATTTTGAAACTTTTTCTTTTAAAATAACTCAAGAAGTGTAATAGATGTTATTTTAAGTAAAATTTTCTTAAAGAAATAACTTTCTTTGTAAATCTACTTTTTTGTGAAATTTTAGTGTTTTACATTCAAATTAGTTTAACAATTCCTAGGAAGAAAATATTTCTGGCTTTGTTTTTTTATTGTACTCTAAAATATCTAGAAATAAAAAACCATGGGGTTTGTTTTGAGCACAACTTTGAGTTTCTATAACTCAGACAAAAAATTTTTTCTTGTCGGCTAACTTATAGAACACCTTTAGAAGGATGTCTATAACATAACTGAATAGATAAATTCTTTATTTTTTTAGAATCTGAATTTTAATAAAGTATAGAGTGGTAAAAGAGCGGGTTTGTGCACAGAATAGCCCCACTTCACGGTACTAATTTTTTAACTATACCGCTTATGGGTTTATATTCAATTATTCGATCATTTATAATTAGACAATATGCTGATGTATTGGCGAGAAAATTTTCTTTTGATTTAAATTCTAAACGGATATCTACAGGACCGTTCTTTAACGATTCATTCTGCTTTGAACAATCTATGACTATTAGCGGAGCATACTGTAAAAATTATTTTTTTGATAACAGTGGTTGTGATTCTTTACCATAATAACCAGCTTGAAAATTTAAATACATTTCATACAGTGTAGAATACTGATTTTCATCTATATCAATATTCATACTACTATAAGGATACCTTTGTGAGTTTAAAAATAATTTAACATCAGATATTTTACAATGATCAAAATGACTTGAATTCTGTACAGTTTGATTCTTTCTGTTTGTTTGAAATCCCAATACAATAAATCTTGGTTTTTCTAACTGAGTCGAAGTCTTTACAGTCCAAATATGTTTCTGAGTCGCTGGCAGTAATGGATATTCATACAATTTCAAGGTTTGAAAACTTAGTTGAATTGACGGGTTCTTTTCAATATATTTTAATAGTTTAAATTTTTGAGCATTCGATAACTTGATATAAGGCAATAAAAATTCAACTTTTTTAATTGTAATCTTATAATTTTCATGAAGTGCAACTTGCAATACAGCATTTGAATCATTTCTTAATCTGACAAAAATTAGCTCATGTTTAGCATTAACAATAATTTTTAGGGTTCCGTACTGTAAAACGGAACCCTATTAAAATCACTATGTATGTCCGTTTTAGCACCCCCTCTAACTGCTAAACTATATTCGCTAGAATCTTCAAATTTAGTACACATATGTAATTTCACCTTGGATTTACGAAAATAATATGGAAAATGCGATTCGAGCTCATGAACATGCCGAAATCCAGCAAAAACCAATTTTTTTGCCCTAAAATGCAAAACAATGATCATGTCCCCCCCCCCTAAACTTCCATAATTTGGTACACGTATTTAGATTTACGTGAAGATTACAGGAAAATTATAGAGAACTTTCGTAAGTCGGTCTTCATAGTGTTCACTAGCCAAAATTCGTGTTTTTTTTAAAAAAAATCGAATAATAATTGGTTAATTCCTTATTTTTTAAAAACATATTTAAGGTAGTTCCCTTGGTTCAGTAGTTCTCAACTCAAATTTTGTCATTTTTTACTTATTTTGTGATGTTTAATGAATAGCGCCAACTTCTCTCTCTTTTGTATTTATTAAAAAAAATGAATAAAACGTCAAAACGTGTATTTAAAAATACTATTTTTCAAGATGTAGTACCGCAAGCCATATTTTTCAAAACGGGACCTTATTCCTTATACTTTAAAGAATAATTTAGTAGTTTTTATTTTTAAACCTAAAAAAAATTCATTGCGTGGTTAGCAAAATTATATTTTTTAACCATGGCTTCTACTTTCTTCCATGTTAAAAGTTCAACTTCATTCTCAAATATCTTAAAAAGTAGCACCGCTTCCTACTTTTAAAAAAATATCATTGTATTCGTTGAATGTTCTATTATATGATATTTCAATTAAAAAAATATTCAAAGAAAAAGTTTTTCCGAGAGAACTACCTTAAAAAATAAGCCTGACGCCCTAGCTGCATAAGGTTTTACTTATAGTGCTAAAAATTTGTACTAATACAATTTTATTTAGTGTATAATAAAAATTATTTTTAAAAATGGTTTCCTAGTGAAAATTTTCAAATCTCTACTTTATATAATTAAAAAAAAAGTAGAGAGGTACGGAACCTTTTGACTTGGTACGATTGTAACTCGCCCTTGCTCGATTTTTTTGATAATCTTCAGCAAATCCAAATATATAAAGCGGTATACAGACATCAAAGTAGCCTTCGGCATTAGTTATTTTTTTATCATTATCATCTAATTCTAACCAACCAGCATTTTCAAGAAATTTATGTTGGCTAGAGTCTAGAGAAATATAGTTTTTCATGAGACTTGTAAGACCAACATTTTCATTTTTATCAATTTCTACTCCATTAAGTTCATATTTAACTTTTTCAAATAAATGACATTAGAAACATTAGAAACAAAATTTGTGTTTTCAACAGCGGTTTTATCAGCCTTTACCAATTTCCCATGCACATGAATTGAGCTCTTGCTTGGGAAAAGGCAATGGTCTTGATTTTGTACAAAAATTCGAATTTCATCACTGTTGCCGAAAGTTGATGAAGCATAAGGTTGATGTGTATAAACTTCACAATGAGCAATAGATTCATCAAAGATAATTGGTGTATTAGTATTTAAAATTTCCTCTTCCATGGCAAATAAATAAACGTCGACATATACAAGTACAGAAGAATTTAAATCTTTTTAGCCTTTGACTTTGAGACCTAGACTTTTGGGCAGCTGCACGTTTTGAGGTGTAAACACTTTGAGTGTTTGTGGATGACTGATTTTTCTTTGGAATGGTGCAATATTTTTATAACCAAAACAAATTTTTCTTCTATTTTGAAAAACAATACCCATTATTTCACAGATTTGATGTGTAATCTGATTGTTATAGTTTCACCACGGAAATTAATTAAATGTCTGTCTTGATCAACAATCCTTAACTGAATTTGATCTATTGTCTTGACAGCGACTGGTTAGTAAATGACGTGAGATGGAACTTCCACTATCTTATATCCTGGTGGTAAGAAATAGGAAAAAATTCATGAATTGTATGTACCTTCTCACCATTGATATATGTCCCTGCAGTTATATTGCACTCAACTCTTAGATAATTACTTTGATTATGGATACTGGTTGATCCGATTGATAAAACTTACTAGCTTCTAATTTTTTAAGAGAAAAGCCTAGCAAGCGGCCAATGGAATCTTCAGGTTTAAAATTAATATCTCTATTGCAGAAAATTTCACTTTTTAATGTATCATTATTAGGTTTAATATGAATGTCAATGCCCTCTTTTTCCAAACTCCTCTGCAAATATCTGTGAATGTCACCAATTTCATAACTTCCGGTAGGTATTGTAATTACTTTATTATCAATATAAACTTTATTTTTTTTATTTTTACATGTACATTAGGAATTAAATTCAATTAAAGAAATTCAACAAGACCAAGTGCATAATTTTTGAAAGGAGATATTTCTATTGGTAGAAAGTACTGAGATTCTTAAGTAGAAGAATTTCCTGATAACGTTAATATTAACAGTTCGTCTATTGTGAAATCAAGTGATTGAGTGACTTGAAATTTAATAACAACTTGCTTTTATAGTTGATTACATAGAAATGTAAGACATAGATGCCCACATACAAACGTATTTTAATTCTGAAACTTTTCATGATTAAAAATAATACTACCAGCACCGAAATATTTAACAAGTTCTAAAGGTGGTCATAGATTCCCGAAACTATCAAAATAATATATTTTTTTATTAACTTTTTTATAAGCACACCAATGAGTTCCAGGACCATCTTTATCATCTAAATTTATAATGAATCCGTATTTCGTCCTAAACACAGTACTACCAAAGCCTCTCTCAAATTTACTACAGACATCAAAGTTGCCATGGAGTCCAAGGAAATCACTCTTGCTGTTTTCCTTGATTTCTCTAAGGCATTCGATTTAGTGGACCACAACTTATTGCTGAGAAAATTAAATACCTTCAAATTGTCAAAATCTGTCCTTAACTGGTTCAAGTCTTACTTGGAGTCACGTAAGCATAGAGTGTCCAACAACATAGGAGAGCTCTCAGATTGGGCTAACACTAAGTGCGGTGTCCCTCAGGGCTCTTCTCTTGCTCCATTGCTATTTAATTTATACACTTCAGATCTTGGCAGCCAACTAGTTCATTGTAAATATCACAAATTTGCTGATGACTCCAAATTACATATTTCTGGGCCCTTATCCTCTTTGTCAACTTTACTTGCAAATATGCAGTCAGATCTGGATTTAATTGTCAACTGGTCGAGGGAAAATGGACTTTTACTAAATCCAGCTAAAACCCATGCTATGATATTTAACACATCTAAGAATTTTGACCTTCAAAGCTTAAATGCTCTTAATCCACTGTATCTAGGAGGGTCGGCAATTATTTTCCAAGAAAAGGTAAAGGATCTTGGTATGACCCTTAATAGTTCACTGTCTTGGAAGGAGCATGTTCTTGAGATTAGTCGCAAATCATATATTACTCTTAGGCAACTGTATAGAAACAGGGACTCATTGCCAACTTCTACTCGGCTGCTTCTCGTTAAGAGTCTTATCCTTCCTCACTTCGATTTTGGATGTATCGTTTACGATGAGATCACAGATGATCTTAATAACAAACTGGAGAGGACTCTTCACGCATGTATTCGTTTTTCTCCATTTTCCAGAACAGGGTTCCCGAGTATCTTTTTGAATACTTTAAATTTAGATCTAGCAATGTATCAGATTCCCGTAGACTTCGGGATAGACCCTCGATTTTAATAGTACCTCCCCATCGCACATGTAAATTCTAGCGCTCATTTATTGTTAGAGGTACTCGGCTTTGGAACAAAATACTCACTAATATTAGAGACGCTTCTACGCATCATTTATTTAAAACTCTTTTTTTCAAATTTCTATTCAATTACGAAAGCACGATCTTTGAGATCACCTATTGGTAAACAGGATGTGTAACGCTATGTATATATGCTCAAGCGCGGATGTGTGTGTGTGTGTGTGTGTGTTTAGATATACATTCATATTTTTGTATGCAAGAAAGTATTCATACAAGCTAGTCAATTAAGGCCTTGTACATATTTCGTAAATTACATTTGTATTATTTTCCATGGAGGGCTAACTAGCCCTAGGAACTTTATTAAATTTAAATAAATAAATAAATAAATAGTTGACGCATATTTTCGAGGTTCATTTACTGGCATCTCATTTCTCATAAAAACACCTCGGAAATGTGGAATTTGAAAGATTTTTGCAAAGTTAACAAGATCAACATCTGTTAGAGCTCGGTGAGGTAGCTTCACTTCAAGTTTTTTGACTTGCATCCTTGTCCTAGTTTAAATGGTTTTAAACGAAGTCCTAGTCCTTGTCTTTAAGGTTTCAATTAAAGTCCTTTTCCTAAAGCAATGGCTTCCATGGTCTTTTTGTGACGTTTACTTTTTTCAAGTTGACGTTTTGCTGATTTTGCATCATTTACTGCTTTTGCTATACCCCCTACTTTAGCTGGAACTAGAAGAATACGTGGTTTTTTGATTTTTCCTTTTCCACCAGCCTTCTTTACAGCTACACGTGCTCCAAGTAAAACAGATTTGATTACAGTAATTAAATCATTATCTGGAATCATTGACTTCTTAACTGCAGATACAATATTTCCTAATAAGGGTTTCTTTTTTAAACCTATTCCAAGCTTAGATTTCATTTTCATAGTGTTTGTTATTGCGTAAGCAGCAGCTTTTTCACCAAAACGAGCATCTGGAGCGATTATACGTTGCAAAGCTTTTTCAGCAAGTACTTTGTCAGCAGCGTTTCTGGCGTCAATATTTTGTCTATTTTTTGAATAAGCAATATCGTGCTCTTTACAAGCAGTGTCAAGAGGATTGATTCCTGGATCTCCACGAGCAAGTCTTTTAGCTAATTTTGTTCCTGGACCACAGTACTGATAGCCAGGAATATGTTACTCTACTAGGAGATTATTCAAGATTCTATTTAGTTAACCTCTTTCACGTTTAGCCTCTTTCGAGGTTCGCTTAGGACTGACTCTTTTGTGTACAATCATGTTTTTATGAGATCTAAAGCCATACTAAAGAGATTTGCATATAAGTAGAGTATTTATAGTTTTTCAGTCAGTCTGAAGAAAGATGGAATTAGAAACACAGCGTGACGAACTACTTGTAGCTAATTTTGATACAGTAGTTGAAAAATGTGAAAGAAATTGTCATGCAACTTAATACCAAACAACGTGCAAGCAATATTTTGTGGTTCATCTAATTGTGAAAAAACAAATGCTTTACTTGCTTTTTTAACACACCCAAATGGCTTAAGATTTAAAATTATTTATGTATATTATGTATATATTTATGTCTACTCAAAATCCTTAAATCAACCAAAATATACATTTTTAGAAAATGCTCTGCAACCAGTTGATGGTGTTGAATACTTTCCATTAAATGGACATGCAGATGTAGTGACACCTAGTGAAGCACGACCCAACTCAATATTTATATTTTATGATGTAGCTTGTGAGAAGCAAGACAATATTAAAGCATTCATTGCTATGGGTCGACATAAGTCAGTTGACTGTTTTTATTTGTGTCATATAGTAATTAATAAAGATTCTGAAATTATTCAAGGAAGATATAGAAAAGGTTTTGATTGCTTTAAAATAAGAGTTATAAATTGAACTTTTTAGCCAGTACCACTGTAAACTTAGTAAAGACAACATGCCATCAACACATATTGAAAATATACGAAAACAAAAAGATATTCTTTGTGAAATTGCTAAGATAAGTGAACCAATTCGTCAAAAACATAGAATATTAGAGCTGGGAAAAGAAGATGTTGAACGATCATTAAATGATACATTTAAGCCAATAGTAACACCAATTCAAAAACTGGTTCATGGTTTTGAAACAGTCAAGTATATTGATCCAATAAAAATTAAAACAAAGACAGAAAATAACGAAGAAGAACTCATTCAAAACGAAGAAGATGATAAATTGTCATTCGGAACAGCTTCTGATAATAAGTACACACCTGAAAATAATGTACCTAACAATCACGTTCCTGAAAATAAAACACCTGACATTACAAGTCCATATTTGCTAATGCTTGATGAAAGAAAAAATTATTTAGATAACTCATATAGAGTTCGTAAATTAGCTAGAGGACTGTTAATGATTGGTGATTCGCCAATAAATTTTGAACAAAATAATATTATTATAGGATCTAATATTTACCCTGCATCTGAAGGTTTACTTGAACTCTTATTTAAGAAAATTCCTGAAGAAAATTTTGTGAGTTTAAATGATCTTCAAAATTATAAGAATATTATAATATCGACAAATGCTCATAAAAAATATTATTAAGTTGATGGAGCTGTACATGATGATAAGAACTTGAAATTTCAAATTTTATAGCATCTCCAATTCGTGGTAAAGGTTTAATACCAAAATATATGATTAATCAAGAGAAAAATATTGATTACGTTTATTGGGATGATCCTATTGAATTAGTAGATCAATTAAGATTACTATTAGCATCTCAAAGTGCTGGTAATAAAAATCATAATAATGAAATTATATCCATAATTGAAGAATTACGTGAAGCAAACATTATTTATTAACTATTGACACATTAAAATTAACGCCAGTTCCAACATGAGCATCGATGTATTCGGACGTCAGTTTAAGAAATCAGAAACTCTGCATTTTGGTCAACCTGGAATAGGATTCGAGGTTAACGCGGAAGGTAATTATGCCATGGAAAGTAAAAAGCTATGCAATGTAGCTGATGCTGAACAATTGAATGATGCAGTTAACTTAAATCTTGTTAAAGATAGGTTAACGCGGAAGGTAATTATGCCATGGAAAGTAAAAAGCTATGCAATGTAGCTGATGCTGAACAATTGAATGATGCAGTTAACTTAAATATTGTTATAGATATTGTACAAACTGAAGGAAAGCAATTAATGTTGTAGTAGACTCTTTAAAAACCAACATACTCGAAGATAATTTAAAAATTAAAACCTTAGAAGATTCTTTAGAACAGTTTTTTGAAAATTTAAAAGTTTATATTGAAAATAATAGAGAGGTGTTGTCTGTTAGAGAGATTGTTGATAAAATACATAACCGACTGAATGCTCTTGGACATTAAAAAGCAGCAATTGGTTAAAGAGTTGCATAAACCGGCAAGAAAGAATTACAAACGGAAAAATGTTGACGTTCGAGGCATTGATGAGACCTGGCAAGCTGATTTGTTTGAAATGATTCCTCACGCAAAAGAAAATAAGGGCTTTAAACACTTATTAACAGTTATTGATGTTTTCTCCAAATATGCTTGGGCTGTTCCTGTAAAATCCAAGAAAGGTATAGATGTTGCTGTAGCCATGAAATCTGTTCTTATTGAAGGACGTGTACCAAAGAATTTACAAGTGGATAAGGAAAAAGAGTTTTACAATTCAAACTTTGAAAATATTATGAAACGATTTAATATTAACATGTACTTAACATTTAGCAATTTAAAAGCATCAATTTATGAGCGATTTAATCGCACATTGAAAAATAAAATGTGGATGCAATTTAGCTTCCGTGGTAATTATAAGTGGATAGACATTGTATCTGACTTAATATTATCTTATATTGACACTAAGCATCGAACTATTAAAATAAAACCAAAAGATGTTACAGTTAGCAATCAGAAGTGTTTATTACTTCATGTATATAAAAAGAGTATTATAAAGCATTCAATTAAGAAACCTAAGTTTAAAGTGGGAGATAAAGTTTGTACTAGTAAATTTAAAAATGGTTTTAAGAAAGGTTATACTCCAAATTGGACTACTGAAATTTTTACTGTAAACTCTATTAAAAATACTGAACTAATAACATATCTTCTTAGCGATTATCAAGACAATCCTGTATCTGGATGTTTTTATGAGCAAGAAATTTCAAAAGTAAAATATTCACACATTTACTTGGCAGAAAAAATACTTCGTAAACGCGGTAATCAAGTACTTGTAAAATGGTTAGGTCTTGATTCTTCACACAATAGTTGGATAAATGATAATGAATTGTAACACTTTTTATTATGATTAATAAATATATTTATTCTCATTACATTTCTACAGATTTATTTAACCTTTCACATACATCTTTAGTTAAATATTTAATATTATATGTAATAATATGAGCTAGTAATACTTTGTTTTCAAAATTTCTAACTAACTTTTTAAAATACATTTTAATATAACATTTAATATCATCTTCACTAAGTATATTTTTACACCTCAAGGTTTCAGTAATATTTTTTATAATACAATTCTATACTTTATTAAGACGCACAGCTGATAAACTTTTAAAGCGTTAATCAATGCAGAAAACCAAGTCTTGTAATATTTTAAAAGAAGGTTCCTTCATTATAAATGGTTGATTTACATGGTTGTCCAATGCTATTGCTTTGCCTCCAAACAAGACTCCAAATCTTATTCGAAAATTATCACAATTTATGGTTTTTGGTTCTTCTTCTTCGTCAAAATATGCCGAAATAATACTATTGTAAGTTTTAAACATTTTCCAGTCTTGGAAAGTAACAGAAACGCTGCTTCGAGGGTGATTTGATATAAATTTTAAAATACTCTTTAACTGTCCATTGTTGCTAAATTTAACTCCAATAGCTGCTTGTTTTGTAAGTGATGGATTAAAATTAAATATAATTGAGAGCATAAGTTGAGATTTTGGTATAAGAGACATTTTAAACTTCTGTAAATTCAATGTGATTATGTTTTTCTCCTAAATACTTGAGTCCTAGCTTTTCTCTTAAAATCAGTTCTTGCAAATGAGGTAGTAGTGTTTTATCTTCGCTCACAGAATCAAAAATTAATTTTGGGAGAAACACTGAAAACTGGTTTTCAATTTTAACACAAATCCTCTCACCGTATTTCGTCTTCAAGATGCTTATATCAGTAATAAGCTAAACTTGATTTAAGTCAAGGTCACTTAATTTTCTTGTTGGTGGAAAAACTTTTCCTTTTGCAATATTGTTCAATTTATCAAAATTCACATTTAATTTTTTAAAATCTATGGCAACAAAGTAAACTTGAAATTTAAGTTTTTAAATCTATAATTTTAATTAAGAAATTATCAACAGAGAGTGTACACTTTACCATTAGCAGGTTTTGAAATAAACTGAGGATGCTTTTCAGCCTAACCTCCTTATATAGATAACGCTTTGTGCTTTATCCTTTTCTATCTCGTTATTTACGATCCTTGTCACATTCTTTCTCACGTTTAAAAAATTTCTGAGAGAAATAATGAATAAACTCAGGAAGCAATAAATTATATTCTTGACAAATTCTTAGAAATCAGAAACCATACTCTAAATATATAAGAGAAAATGCACGTTGAAAATTGTCAAAGGTTGACCTTGTAAATTTCTTTCTGATGACGTAAGAGTAAGCACGTTGAAACTCGTCAAGGTTTGACCTTGCAAATTCCTTCCTGAAGACGTAAGAGACACGTTGAAATTTGTCAATGGTTGACCTTGCAAATTCCATTCTAAAGACGTAAGAGAAACGTTGAAACTTGTCAATGGTTGATCTTCAAATTTCTTTCTAATGACGTAACGCCCATCTATAGAAAGTTATACGGATGAACACACACATTCTTACCTCACACACTTATGCACTAACACTTTTCTATCCAGAAACCCCCCAGCTTATCTACTGACTTTTTCATTTACAATGACTGTCGTAGAGATTTTAGAACACTGTAACGCACCCA
This sequence comes from Ganaspis brasiliensis, assembly GCA_037103525.1. Classification (NCBI taxonomy): domain Eukaryota; kingdom Metazoa; phylum Arthropoda; class Insecta; order Hymenoptera; family Figitidae; genus Ganaspis; species Ganaspis brasiliensis. Next base: position 1,272,167 of record JAZKLR010000061.1, on the reverse strand, counting down.
CGAGCTTTTTTCGCTTTCAGTGGCTGTCACACAGATTTCAGAACACTGTTACGTAGCGGGCGGCCGTTTCATATTCAGTGACTGTCGCTTAGAATTTAAAACACTATTGTGTGCAAACAGTCTTTTTATTTTCAGTGACTGTGGTCGAAACTTTCAGTCACAGTAAACATTAGGGTGGTCCAAAAAAGGTCGATTTTTGAAAATTAAAAATACTGTCGCAGTTTTATATTCTGCAAAAAAATACAAGGCATAACTCTTTTTTTATAACTTTTTAAATTAATAATTGACTTGTCCCTAGGGTTTGAAAGGTTCTCAGTGCTTCTTCTACTTATCCGTCGTATTTCACTTATGGGTAATAATCTAAATCGTATCCTGGAAAGGGTTTGCGGGTGAAAAAAATACAATAGACCTGCTTCTGAGTAGGTAGAAACGGTTGACTTCAATCGTAGACCCTTTACTTCTTCTTTTCGTCAGTAGCAATGCACAGGCCTATATCAGTTTCGCTCATAATGATGGCTGTAAACCGACGACGGGCAAAAAACCGTAAACTTCAATTCAAGAATGTGTCCCTTTAATATTTATAAATCAATTTTATTTTTTCATGTACTATTGTCAATAGAATAAACTTTTATTTCATGTAAATTTTAAATAAATTAATTTATATTTACTGGTAAAAAATTGCCTCTAAAAACTGCCTATTTAATGATTTTTCAGGTTTTTTCTAACTGAATAACAACTATAAATATATCATTTTGGAAATTTTTTTTGTTTCAATAAAATATTTTAATTGTCACCTAACAGTTTACGGAAATACATTGCAATAGGAAATCAACAAAGCAGGAAAAAATAAGATTAAAAATAAATTGCTTGTTTTACGTGTTAATTCCCATAAGAGACAAAAAGTCGCAGGGACAAGCCAATTATTAATTTAAAAAATTATAAAAAAAGAGTTATGCCTTGTATTTTGTTGCAGAATATAAAGCTGCGACAGTTTTTATAATTTTTAAAAATCGACCTTTTTTGGACCACCCTAGTAAACATAGTACACTCCTTTTATATTTTAAACGACTAGTTATCTAAATTGTACAACATAATAATTGAAAATATTAAACACTTTTTTTAAAATATTTTTTATATAATACCTTGCGTCAAGAACTCTCCTAAAAAGTCTGTTTTTAGAGTTCTAGAGATTAAAAGGAGAAGAATCCTACTTTTAATCACAGTTATCCCCACCAGCAACGCCATTCAAGCACGCTTGCCAACCTAAACATCAGCTGTCGCGTCACGTGTTAGTACAGCAAGCGTACTTGAATGGCATTGCTGGTGGGGTTAAACTGTGATAAAAAGTAGGATTGTCTTCATTTTAATCTCTTAAACTCTAAAAACAGCGTTTTCAGTAGATATCTTGACACAAGGTTATTATATAAAATTATGTGTGGAACACGGGCGCATCTCCCTACCGATAGAAAACCACTGGAAAATTATTGGAAGCTCACTGGCCCAGTGAGCTACTAGCGCACTAGGGTTTATTGCTACACTCAGGCAGGGCCGGATTGGGAATTAAAAGCGGCCCGGGAAAGATATTCAAAGCGGCCCCTTTCTATATAATTGAAAATTTTTATTAACATTTAAAACTAAAATATAAAAATATTAAATTATTAAATTATTTTATTTAAACTTATCAATAATTTAATTATTTGGAATTTCTTGAACAGTAGCATTCTCTACTGTCATTTGTACGAAAGCAGCAGTAATTTCTTAGTTTAATGAACACATCAATCTGGTTTTAACCAATTTTAAAGGACAAAAAATGGACAACTTTTATTAAACAAATATAATAAAAAAATTTTGAGAGAATTTCCTGGCTTTAAAAATTGCTCTGAATGTATTCCTATCTACACTAAAAAAATTTTGGTGCAGCATCTGTACTTTAAAGTACAGTATCCGTCCCAAATGAAAAATTACGTTATTCAGTTAACTTCACTACGTTGAAAATCAATGCAAAATATTTAATCTGAAGTTAACAGAATAATGAAATATTTCCATGGGACGGATACTGTACCAAAACTTTTTCAGTGTACCTTAACCCCTTCAGCATCAAAAACAACCCTTTAAAATCATTCCCTAATCTTCAATCAAGAAATGGACAATTTTTATTAAATAAATATAATAAAAAGTTTTTTAGCGAATTCCCCGGCTTTAAAAATCGCTCAGAATGAATTTCTATCTACTTTGCCCCCTTTAGCATAAAAAAAGTCGGCTTTCATTCACCTGAAAATCATTTTTTCAATATTTGAATACCCAATTACTTTCTTTAATTTACAATTATTTTCTTCAAATCTCAATTATTTTCTTCTATTCATAATTATTTTAATTAATTTTTAATCATGTTTTTCAATTTTTAAATATTCTCTTTAATATTCAATAATTTTCGGCTTCTTTCAATATTTTTATCAATTTTCAATTGTTTTCTTCAATATTCAATAATTCTCATTTTTTCAATTGTTTTTCCAGTTTTCAACTATTTTCTTCAATTTTCAAATATTTTCGGTTTTTTTCAATTATTCTTTTCAGTTTTCAAAAATTCTCGTTTTTTCAATTATTTTTTCAGTTTTCAATTATTTTCTTCGATTTTCAAATATTGTCGGTTTTTCAATTATTTTTTTTTCAGTTTTCAATTACATTTTCAGTTTTCAAATATTCTTATTTTTTCAATTATTTTTCAGTTTTCAATTATTTACTTGAATTTTTAATTATTTCAGTCAATATTCAATAATTCTCGATTTTTTTTCAATTATTTTTTCAATTTTTACTTGTTTCCTTCAATAGGCAATTATTTTCCAAGAACTTCAATCCAGTTCAATTTTTTATAATCCAATTAAATTTACAATTATTTTCTACAATTACTACAGTAATTTTCTTTCAATTTTTATTCTTAGTTATTTCTGTTCTAAATTTTAATTTACATTCTTAACTTTTAAGATAATTCTGTTGAAATGTAAACTTTTTAATGTTGCAATTTTTCGAATTTTTTGCAATTGTCCTTTATTTTCGTCTTTTTTCAATTATTTTCTTTCATATTATTCAATTATTAATCATTTTCTTGAAATTTTAATTCAGTTTTTTAATTCTTTAATTATTTGTATCCACTCACAATTCTTGTCTTTTATTGATACTTTTTTTCATTTTCAATTATTCTCTCAATTTGGAAGTATTTTCTTCAAATTTTAATAAAGTTTAATTTTTCAAAAAGCAATTAAACTTTCAATTGTTTCTAGAACTATTCCTATCATTTTCTTTCTTTTTTAGTTTTTTTTAATTTCATGTTTATCTTTTTCTGTTTAAAATTATTTCTGTCAGTTTTTAATTTAATAATCTTGCCATGTTTAGAATTTTTTCCAATTGGCAATTATTTTCTTCAATATTTAATAATTCTCGGCTTTTTTCGATGATTTTTTCAATTAACAATATTTTTCTTGAACTTTTAATTCAATTTTTCAACTATCCTCTTAAATTCACAATTATTATTTTCTTTAATTTTGAATTTTTTTTTTCAATTTTCAACTATTTCTTCTAATTTGAAATTATTTTCTTCGATTTTCAACCAACTTTAACTTTTTCAAATCCCATTCAATTTTCAATTATTTGTTATAATTATTCCTACAGTTTTCTTCAGTTTTTAATTGTCAATTATTTTTTTAAATATTCACCAATCCTGGGCTTTTTTACTCTTTTATACTATTTATTTATTTATTGATATAGTAATTTGTAAATTATTTATTATCAATAATTTTTTTGAAATCTCAATTTAACTCCTTAATTCCTCAATTTTTCTGTCTAATTCACAATTATTTTCTTCATTTTTTAATTATTTTGGCAATTTTTAATATTATTTTCTTCTTATCAATTTGTGATTATTTCTTCAAATTTCAATCCAGGTCAATTTTTTAAAATTAAAATTTTTTTCAATTATTATTATTTCTGTAATTTTTTTCCTTTTTTAATTTCCAATTGTTTTTTTAAAATATTATATTTGTTCTTTAATTTTTTAAATTATTTTTTTCAATTGTCGATTATTTTCGTCATTTTTTAGTTATTTTAGGTCGATATTATCAACTCGAGAACATTTTTGGATGGTCAAGAGATTTTGAGATCAATATCAATATTGCTCAAATATGATATCGTCTTGATATCGTAAAGCACTAAGAAATAATGGTCAAGAGAACAAAATAATTTAAAAAGTTAATGATTAGTTATAAAATTTTTTGAGAATTATTGAGGATTGAAAAAATTGAAGGAGATAATTGAAAATTGAGGAATGTAATGGAAATTTAAAAAATGTAATTAAAAATTGAAAGAAGTAATTGAAAGTTAAATGAAATTTAATTACATAAATTAAATTATTAATTAGACCTACAAAAATACCGGCCCGCCTAGCGGCGGCCCACCGGGATTTTTCCCGGTATCCTGAATGGCCAATCCGGGCCTGCACTGAGGCCAGGTCAAAATTTATTGCTCGTTTTGAGGTAGTCCTTTTAAATTTAGTTTCAAAAGAAACTAAAATTATATTGTCACAAGCCATCTGTGGCTCTTTATTGAATAAGTATATATTTTTATGTAAATTTCTTAAAAAAATATTTTTCTGAAAATTCAATATACATTATACGTGTATATACCTATATTAAAAATTGTGTCAAAAATATAACAATATAATTATTTACAGAGAATTATATTAATTAAAAAAGCTTATTATGATTTAAAATTATTAATTAATTTTATTGTTTATAAATTATAATATTACTTTTTGCAATTATTATTTTATATAAAAAATATAAATGTCTATAACATATATTTGAATAATTAATTATTCTTTAAGTATTTTATTGATTATAATTTTAATTTAGTAGTATAAATTTTCAAAATGAATTTTAGAAATTCAGAATAGTAAAATATAGAAGATTTCAATTTTTGTATTGCAGACCTCAAAAAGTAAAAGTATATAAATTCCAGGTAATATAATGCTGGGTTGAAAAAAATTAACTTAAATGACAAAAGATTTGGAAATCTACTGTTAAAGCAGGGATCCATTTTAAATCCCCATGTAGTCTACTGTTACCCTAGCTAATAATTTTTGAACCCTAATATTTTATGACTTGAAATTTCTGCAATTTAATTATTTGAAAATTTTAATTAAAAAATTTAGAATCTGTAATACTTCACGATTATAAATATCTAAAATTTATTGTAATAATTTTATATTTGAAGAAATTATAAGATATTTCGTAAGCCATAAATATTACGTTAAAACTGATATCATTTTTAAAATCAAAGTCAAAGGGATATGTAGTAAACATAATAGAATCATAAAATTAGCTAAAGTTTATAAAAATAAGTATAATGTTGAAATAAATAAACATTATTTCCAGCGTAATTATTTTTATGCCCGAAGGTCACCAAAAGTATTTATGTTGGTCATAAACCGCAAAAGGACCCAAGAAATTATTTTTACCTCTTAAGGGTTTCCAGTGGTATTTCCCATTGTCATAAATCAGACTTAAAAGACCCAATAAGTTTTGAGTGAGTAAATGTTTCAAACACTATCTGAAAACGCATTGAAACGGCCCAAAAAAATCAGTGATTTTCGCCAGTGAGTTTTCCAGTGAGTTTGTATCGGTAGGGCTAGGGGAATCTCGACTCGTGTTATTGCCGCACTCTCTTCGCTCGTGCGGCAAACTTCACACGAGTCTCGATTCCCCTACAGATGCGCCCTTGTTACACAAATAACTATAAAGTAATCTAATTTTCCAATATTTAGAAATCTAACCACTAGAAACATACATTTTTAAAATTTCGAATGCTGCCAGTTACATACAAGATTCTGTGACAAAGTCGCAGGAAATTAAGGCAACTTATTTTTTCCGTGTATATATAAATATATATCACAAAACCTTGTACGCCAATAGCCTAACGCACAATGAATCGTAATCGCTAATCCTTAATCGTAAGAATGAGAGGAACTAGGACAGACATATATCTCTACCCTGCTTTCTCTCATTCTTACGATTAAGGATTAGCGATTACGATTTATTGTGCTTTAGGCTATTCACGTTTAAGGTAGTATTATACATTGCATCAATAAAAAAATCGACTTTTTTTATTTTATTTTTGTGGTCTACGTTACCTCATGAATATAATTCCCAAATTTCAGATTAAAATTCGAAGAAATAAAAAATGTATACGCATGTAAAAGTTATACATATGCACATCGGCTCATTACACACAAAACTTTAAACGCGTTTTTCTCAAAACCATGTTTTTTAAACTGGTGGACAGCATAACTCGAGTTCTTTTTAATCGATTTTAAAAAACTTTATATCAATTTCTTCGTTATGAAATTCTTCAGGCATCCCCCCTAAATCCGATTGTCCACTTTTTTTTTTTGTTTTTTAACAACTGAAAAGTGAAAAAAATATACTCATTTTTTGTGATTTTTTTTTAAATTGGCCATTTTTTTATTTTTTAATATTTTTTATCAGGGTTAGGGGGGATGCCTAACCACATGTATCAGCTTTAAAACCACATTTGAATTTTTTAGATGGGATGTTTCTGTGAGGCTGTAGCTTGTCCCAGTGGCGTAACTACACCCCCGCGAGACCCCGCGATGCGGGGGGGCCCGCTGACTTAGGGGGCCCGAACTGGGCCCTTATCGTTTCGACAAAAATTTTTTTTTTTTAGTTCATGTTATATTGTTTACCCTAAGGTAATGTTATTTCGTACTCCTACTAAAGTCAAAAGTTTTTAGGCTTTAATTATAAAATATTTTCTTTTAATGAATTAATTGAATCTTTTATTATTTTTTTAATTTATTAAAATTAAATATTTGATAATTAGAACCTAAAATCCTTTGAGGTTAGTAGCTGTACAAAATAAAAGTATCTCAGGTTAAACAATATAACATGGGCTAGAAATGTCGAATTCTTAAATCGTGAGAATGAGATAGAAAAGGGCATATATTTGTGTTATTTTATATATCAAAGTTGTATGAATTAAATTCAAAATAAATTATGATTTTAATTAATATATGAGGGTATCTCAGAAACCTTTAACTTTTCAATAAAAAAAGGCTGGAATCTTTTTTAAGCCCTCTAATTAAAATTGACTCAAGTAAAGTTTATATTCCAAACTTCTAAATTTTATTCATGGACAGATAGAAAATTTTATCTACACTTAGTTATTATTAATTTACAACTGAAAACATCTTTATCCTATAATAAAGAAAAGATTAACAACTGGTTGTTTATTAATTGGTTGTTTATTTATTGAGAAACAATTATCAATTTTCCGCACATTTTAAAATTTGTAGGTACTTCCTTTTTTTCACTAATTTTCTGAAAATGATTATTTTTTATTTTCTTTTTTAACACTTATTTCTTCTCTCTTTAGTTTTTGTATAGGGGACTGGGCCCCAAGATGAACATTTCGTATGAAATTTCTGTTGAAGGCGATAGCGCCGTATGATATTTGTAATTTTTGTTGTTTGTATAGATGAAGTTTTTGATGCACATTTGATGAAAAAACCCAGTTTGTTTTTCTTCTATACACATACCACGTGATTTTGTGTCTAAAAAAGTTTCATTACAGTTTTTTCTTAAGTTGCTAAAGTTATTTAAATTTGTGATTTAGAATAAGTCCTTAACGTTATAATATTATTTATTTATCGTATAATAATATTCTAAAATGATTTTACTAATATTGTGTTTGTATACAAATTTTTAAAGGGGTTCAAAAAATGGTGTCATGTACTCTCTAAATTTCTTAGAGTGAATATTTCACTCTAATTTAGGAGTGAGATGTACATTCACTCCAGATAGAGTGAAAGTTCACTCTAAAAGAGTGAAATCGCTCACTCTAATGGAAAGAGTGCAGAAATTCACTCCAGTGGTTGGAGTGAATATTCACTCCAAGACTTAGAGTGAAACTTTCACTCTGTTTTGAGTGAACGTAAGCACGTATAACTTATAACGGCAGTTCGTAAGTTTTGTACCAACGAGCGTATAGCATAGTGGTTAGAGCGTTGGGCTTTAGGCCTGGGGGTCGCACGTTCGAGACCCCTCAGCGTCAAATATTTTAATTATATAAGTTTAGCGTTAGTATTAAGTTGTATGTTTTATTTGTAAATATAATATAATAAAATGTTATAAAATAATATAAATAACAAATATCCTTGAGACTAAATAAATACGAAAATACCACAGTACTGACAGAAAGTTATTCAAGAGATTCAATATTTATTTTTATTTATTATTTTTATTTTTCAAAAATAAGATATTATTCCTTTAAAGTTATGTTATGCAAATTTCCAAAAGCTTTAATTTACCCAATCTAAAATTGGAGTGGGAAATTTGATCTAAGAGGAATGAGCCGCCATTTTAAATCAGCTGAAAAATTCACTCTAATTAGAGTGAACTCGTCACTCTATCTATAGAGTGAATAAATTCGCTCTTTCAATGAGTGAACATTCACTCCATATGGAGTGGCTCAATTTTCACTCTTGCCTGGAGTGAAATCTCACTCTTTAAGAGTGAGGTTTCACTCTAAGAAATTTAGAGAGTACCCTAAGATGGACAGACACCAATTTTCGTTGTATTTATTTTCATATTATCGATTATACACTTTCCTCAACAATTTTTTGAGACACCTAAGGGTCAGTCCAACGAAAATCGTCTAGAGCCGGTTGCTCGATGATTTTAAAAAAACCTGAAATTAATATATAATATTTTAGTACACAATTTAATTACCATTTAAGGTTTTACATTGCTGTAATTGTCTTAGTTCTTTTTAAATATCTTTTTACAAGAGTCGATAGATTTCAGGGTTATGAGTGGTCCATTTTACAACGACGCAGTAAAAGCCGTTAAAAAAGGCAAAATATATGTAATATGTATTTTGTATATTACATATTCACATAACATATTTTGATAAATGTAAATTGTTTGAAAATTACTCACCTAAATACTTTAATTCTGATTTTTTCGTTCTCGCACAGTGTTTAAATCTTCTTTTTCTTTTTCGAATATCTTCTGTGGAGAAAAATGAAAACACATAAATCCTTTTGAGTCTTCTTAATATTACAATCTTAAACTTATTTCACGAAAAAAACCTGATGGGTTTTGTCTTTTTACTAATTTATTTAACTTTAAAAATTAAGTGAAACTAACCTAGTTTTCAAAAGAATTTTGTTTTGATGTTAGGTTTGAAGTTAATGGGAAATTTTAAGGGATTAACTTCAAACCTATCATCAAAACAAAATTCCTTTGAAAACCAGGTTAGTTTCACTTAATTTTTAAAGTTTAATAAATTAGTAAAGAGACAAAACCCATCAGGTTTTTTTCGTGATTTAAGTTTAAGATTGTAATATTAAGAAGACTCAAAAGGATTTATGTGTTTTCATTTTTCTCCACAGAAGATATTCAAAAAAGAAAAAGAAGATTTAAACACTGTGCGAGGACGAAGAAATCGCAATTAAAGTATTTAGGTGAGTAATTTTCTAACAATTTACATTTATTTAGATATGTTATGTGAATATGTAATATAAAAAATACATATTGCATATATTTTGCATTTTATAACGGCTTTTACTGCGTCGTTGCAAAATGGATCACTCATAACCCTGAAATCTATCGACTCTTTTAAAAGGATATTTAAAAAGAACTAAGACAATTACAGCAATGTAAAACCTTAAATGGTAATTAAATTGTGTACTAAAATATTATATATTAATTTCAGGTTTTTTTAAAATCATCGAGCAACCGGCTCTAGACGATTTTCGTTGGACTGACCCCTAATTGAAATTTTTTATTTTCCGCCATGAAATATGATGTTATTGTTTGAGATTTTGATATATCGATATTTTTCGATATCTTATTACTTTGTGACTATTAAGCTATTAATTTGAAGTTTTTGGAAATGTTAGTTTTAAGAAGGTGTCCATCTCGGGGACACTTCTTTATAAAAACCTAAAGATTTAATTTCATTAAGGGTTTTCGATGTGTCACAAGTTTCTTTAAAAAAGATAAATAAACAAAATGATTAGAGTCAAAATGGTTAAAATAGAGGGACAAGTTCTGAGAGTTCATAATTTCTAAAATAATTAAAAGTTTCTATTTTTTTTTTAATATTAAACCTAACTTTATTAACTTTAAATTCATCTGATACAAAGTCATTAATTTTTATTCTTTTTTTTATTTTTCATTACTTAAAACATTCAAAACTAGGGTTAAGGACAAGTAGACTCGCAAAAGTAAAGTCGAATATTTAAAATTTAATAGACCCTTCTTTAAACTACAAATTTATATATTATCAATTGAGAGAAGTAACTCGTATTATAATTAAAATTTTAAAACAAAAATCTATAAAAAATATATCAAAATCATCTAGATATATCCAAGGGACATAAAAGTTATAGGTTCCTGAGATATGTCCATATATTTTAACAAATAAAAAACGAAATTAACGGTTTTTCATAAATATAAAAAATTGAATTGATTAAAAGTGGGATAGTTTAAAAATTCGTTTGAAATTTCCGAAGGGGGCCCATTTTTATTTGTCGCGGGGGGGGGGGGCCCTCAAAACCAAGTTACGCCACTGGCTTGTCCGCCGATTTATAGTTTATTTTTGTTATCTTGACTTTGGCGCCCTCTAGTGATGAAACAGGCACAGAAAAAAAAATTTATATTTTTCCTTTTGACAGACAAAAATGTCAAAAATATTATGCAAAAACTTTCATTGCTTTAAATAAAATTATCACCGAGAAAAAAATTGTTTTTTAAAGTCATCTTTGACAACTTAAAAAGTATAATACTACCTTAAATGACTAGACCGATTTAAACAAAATTTTGTGGTATATTAGGTATTGATCCAAGTTGGGTTTGTAAACTTAGAAAATTAAAAAATTTGAATGAGATCGAAAAATGTAATAATTTTTCAAAATAAGTGATACATAATTTTTTATGTATATTCCAACATGTATCATTAACTAAAAAAAAACTTTATGTTGGATTCTTACAGAGAATGTTTTACATTTCCTATTAATAATTTGTCTATAACTTTACACTTATACCTTTTTTAAAATTTAAAATAACAATTAGTGTAAATTTTAAATTTTGTAGTAATTTATAAAATAATCTAATTATCAAAGAAGATCTTTTTACTGGTCCTACTTTGAAAAATGCCAGCCTACTTTTAACTCTTAAGGCTCTTGAACTCCGTAGTAACCGTTACTTTAAAAGGAGGTCACGACCCACTGTCTCTTTAACGTTAGAAAGAAAAGAATAAAACTTTTAAACACAATTATGAATATTGTCGTTATTTTTTTACTAATTTCAATACAGAAAATTTCCCGATTTTACTATTAACTTTTATTAGCTTAAGGTAGTATTATACTTTGTAAGCTGTCAAAGGTGACTTTAAAAAACAATTTTTTTATCGGTGATAATTTTATTTTAAGCAATGAAAGTTTTTGTTTCATATTTTTGACATTTTTGTGTGTCAAAAATAAAAAAATAACATTTTTTACTGTGCCTGTTTCATCACTAGAGGTCGACAAAGTCAAGATAAAAAAAATAAATCATAAATCAGCGGAATAGCCTCACAGAAACATCCGATCTGAAAAATTCAAATGTGGTTTTAAAGCTGATACATGTGGCTAGGCATCCCCCCTAACCCCAATAAAAAATATTAAAAAGTAAAAGAATGACGTCAATTTAAAAAAAAAATCACAAAAAATATGTATTTTTTTGTCAATTTTAGTCGTTAAAAAAACTAAAAAAAAAGTAGACAATCAGATTAAGGGGGATGCCTGAAGGATTTCGTAACGAAGAAATTGATGTAAGGTTTTTTAACATCGATTAAAAAGAACTCGAGTTATGCTGTCTGACAATTTAAAAAACATGGTTTTGAGAAAAACGCGTTTAAAGTTTTGTGTGTAATGAGTCGATGTACATATGTGTAACTTTTACATGTGTATAACTTTTTTATTTCTTTGAATTTTAATCTGCAATTTGGGAATCATATTCTTGAGGTAATGTAGATCACAAAAATAAAATAAAAACAAAGTCGATTTTTTGATCCATGCAAAGTATAATACGACCTTAAAAAAGAAAAGCGAGTTTATGTTTAATTATTAAATTTTTTTAACTAAATGTACTTTTATGATGAATTTAAATATGTTTATAAAATGATGTCAGAGAGAAGTAAATAGACAAAGCAATGTTAAATTTTATAAAAAATAATTTCAAGGAAAAAAATTCCTAATAAAGTACTATGATTCATTGATTCTACGAATTTTTTTAGAACTTTGTATTACTTATAGTCATTAGCGTGTAATTTCTTACATAAAAATGCAAGTCATAAATACAAAAAAAAATTTAATTTTTTTACTAAATTTCTCATAATTCCGGTAATTTACAAGAAATATTTTTCATCAATAGCTTTTTTCTTTATACTCTCTACATCTGAATTAGTCAAATTTTGACAAATTCAATTAGTATTTAACTATTTTACTACACGAATCAAAATTCCCTTTTAATATTTGTTAAGGGTGATTTAAAATTTCAGTATTTTGTTTTTTAATTTAGGTAAATTCAGGATTCATATTAAAAATTAGTGTAAAAAGCTCAGGACTGAAACCTAACAATATTCAAAAGCACGTGAGTTTATAAAAATTCACATTTCTATTGCCAGTACTTACTTCTTCACTATATTCCACAATTAAAATTTGACGAAGCATTTCACTTGGTTTTTTTAATTAACAAATTTCTTTTGTAACTTTAAATGTGATTTACATATTTGGTTTCTTAAAATGTGCACATTAATAAAATAATAAAGTAATATTTTTGCGGGAACTCAACAGGAAGTTACTAGGGCTGTGCAGAAAGCTCGAAATGTCGGGTCGGGCCGAGTTCGGGCTCGGTCCATACTTATCGGCTTAAATTTATCAGGTACTTGAAAAATGTATCGGGTACTCAAAAAATTTTGAGCACCTGATCTGAAAAATACTAAAAAATTAAATTAAGACATCCTTAACACATCCTTAAGATGTTTGCATTTCATTACATTCAAATCTGCCCCAATAAGGGAAGGTAATTTAAAACTACTGCGCAGCCCTAAGTATCATAGAAAACTATTACGTACGAAATTAGTCATTTACAGTTTTCTATTTTCCATGAATTTTCCATTTATAACTTTTAGGAAGTTATCATTGGAAAGTTTAAATCGAGGAACATTTGAAGCTAACAGGAAGGTTACAGTGTTAAATTCTGAACTTAACACGGGTAACTTCCTGTTAACTTTCAAAAAAAAAAAAAAAAAAACGGTGTTATCTGGGATGATATTTTAAACATTTCGGTGAAAACTTACTTTTGTCGTAATTTTTGCACAACATGTCAATATCAAACATATCGTTTCCGGTCTAACCCATACATAATATTGGGAAAATAGAAGGGCAATAATGACTAAAAGTTATACTTTAGGACTATGTCTGTCCGCTGATTGGTTGAGAAGTTATAAGCGTTGTTACTTTCCTCCTATGTCTCCCTTACTTAACTTAGACAATTGTCATTATACCTTTACAAAATAGTAAGAAATACTTTGTAAAAATTAATCATTTTATTGGCTTACAACCAAAAAAATTCTAAGCCTATTTGCTTAATTTATTCTATCTTATTACTAAACAGCGAAACTTTCTTTATAAATAATAAATCAAGCTGAAAATTATGTTTATTTTATAATAATTTTGGTTCCACGTCAACATAATCTGAAGAAAACAATTTTATTTTTAAAATATAGAAGTTGGTTGCACAGTCTACTTTGTGCATCAGAAATTTAAAAAAGCACTTTATGATACCTACACTTTTTTATTATCTTTGCGTTTGTGCCGAAGATTGTTGTAATGACAATTTTAACATTGGCGGTAAAAAATAAAAAATTCAAATTTTTAAAAACATAACAAATGCAATTAATATGGTTTAAAAATTTGAAAAATATAAATGTTATATGTATATGAAGCATTTAGACGGTTTAGAGTGAAATCCTGCTAAATCCACTTTTTGTCGAATTTGAGATTTTTTTTGCAATAGATAGAGAAAAATATGACACATTGATTGGAGAAGGGCCAAAATTTAATTACTTCCGGAAGTTGTTGAAAATGTAATATAAGAAAAACTGCTAACTCTATATCTGTCAAATTCAACTGCTAACTCAATTGAAAACGTCACACGGAAAAAAAAGGAATTGTCTACAGTGGGTAAATAATATTTGCTGTTGAATCTAACAAAATTAGTAACCACAGCAAATTATTTGCTGTGACAATGAACAAAGTTTGCTGTGATAAGCAATATTAGAAAAAAAAAAATTTAATTTACTCTCACAGCAAACTTTTTTACTTTCACAGCAAATTTGTTCACTGTCCCTAAATTTGCAAACTTATTTTGACGTGGCAGCGAATACTTTACTGCCACAGTAAACTTCTTCTATGCGTGCACTTTGCATGTTGCCTTTACTAATGCCGGCAGTTTATTCTTAAATTATGTATTAAATTTGTGTTTCTTTTGAGAAAACGAGATAATAATTAATATAAATCTTTAAAGAAAAAACTGTTGTCGAATTTTTGTTATAATTTTTAAAACCTAATTGAAAGATGTTTTAAAATAGATAACCCATAGAATTTCGAGGACTTGAAAAGTTTATTGGTTTTTTGGAGCAATATAGTGTCACAAGTAAGAAACACATGCGCAGAAGTGTTCTAATTAACAAAAATATGCGCAATGGTGTTCTGAGTACTAGATACATGCGTAGTAGTGTTCAAATACATGCGCACTACCCTAAAAGCACTGAAGGTTATTTAACTTCCAGATAAAGTTACTTTTTAACGTCCGGAACGTTAAAAAGTAACGTTGCTGAAGGTCGATTTAACGTTAAAATGTCCTTGGCCATTTATCGTTCGCCTGGAACGTTATAGAACGTTACTTTGGGACCTTCAATGAACATTCAAAAATGTTTAAAAATTGAATAACGTTAATACCGTGCGCAGTAGTTTTCTATCACAACTAGAGCTGCGCAGTTTATTTTAGCGACCACTGTTCTCAAGAAGCAATAACATTATCAACATTGATTATAATTAATAAAAAAATTTTCAGACTTTCCGCAACATTTTTCCACAACCCGCACTGCGATTTTTCGAATGTCCCTTGAAGGTCCCAAAGTAACGTTCTATAACGTTCCAGGCAAACGTTAAATGGCCGTGGACATTTTAACGTTAAATCGATTTTCAGCAACGTTACTTTTTAACGTCCCTGACGTTAAAAAGTAGCGTTACCTGGAAGTTAAATAACGTTCAGTACTATTAGGGTAGTGTTTTAATGCACAAATACATGCTCACTAGTGTTGTAATGCACAAATATATGCGCACTGGTTTTCTAGCGCACAAATATATGCGCACTAGTGTTCTAATGCACAGATACATGGGCAGAAGTTTTCTACTTAACAAAAATATGTGCAGTAATATTTGAAACAGTAATTTCAGACGCACTATTGTTCTAATGAAAAAGAAAATACATATTATTACTTTACTCAACAGCTTACTTTCTGAACCTGTTTGTATATTTGGCTTAGAAATATAAAGTCAATGTATAAATTAAAAAATTAATAATATTGAAATGAGTTCACTGTATTTGTATTTGTACCTTGGAATACTACTGAGCACATAATTAAAAATAATAACACTAGTGCGCATATATTTGTTCGCTAGAACACTACTGCGCATGTATTTGTGCATTCCCTGGTAGATGGCCGGAACCGTGGGAGAACGAATCTGGGTTCTTTCAGAGTACTGGTTCGTTCCCGTAGAGTTCTTTGTTGAATATTGGCAAAATATAATGAAAATTTGGCAAAAGGGTTATGATTAGGACAAAATGTAACTTTGTTAATAAGATTGATAACGTTTTGGGTGGTAAAATAATGTTTTTAAACAGAATTTTATATTTTTCTGTTTAAAAACATTATTTTACCACCCAAAACGTTATCAATCTTATTAACAAAGTTACATTTTGTCCTAATAATAACCCTTTTGCCAAATTTTCATTATATTTTGCCAATATTCAACAAAGAACTCTACGGGAACGAACCAGTACTCTGAAAGAACCCAGATTCGTTCTCCCACGGTTTCGGCCATCTGCTAGGGTTAGAACACTAGTGCGCATGAATTTTTGCATTAGAACACTGGTGCGCATGTATTTATGGGTTAGAAAAGTAGTGCGCACGTATTATTCTCAGGCAAATTTTAAAGCGAAAACCTGCTAAGTCCGTATCGAATACTTGGCTGACTTGCAGAAAACCTACTAAGTTACAAAAATGCTGATAAAAAAGTAACTACTTGCTTTTGTACCTATTTTTGTAGCTAGTAATAAAAAATATTATGAAATATTTCGTCCAATATTTTAAATTTTGTTCTAGATCAACAAGTTTTTTTTTGTGAAGTTTTTTGTGGTTCCTGTAATTTTTTCTAATTGTGAGTTAACAGGTTTTCACTTAAAACCGTTGATTTTACGTGTAATGTCCTAGTCCAAAGTTCATCTCTTTCAAGAGAATTGAAACTTGGGGAATTTATTATCCTATGTAATGCTAATAAAACCAAAAAACAAGTTTTTGACTTTTTTTAAAAAATTGGTAGGGATAGAGATGTAGGGGGGGGGGGGGGGGGGTCAATTTTATCAAATTTGCTTGGCACTGTGTTCTTTCTCAATTTTTTTTGTCTTTACATGTAATTAAAAAAATTTCTTCGAACATGTTTCTTAAAGATTTATTAATGCTCTTTTCATTAGTAAATCTTATTTTTTATTAATTATAAATTTGACCTTAATTTTTTATAATTAATATTTAATTTGCTATTTTCACCAATATTTGTCCCTTTAATTTTCAAATAAAGTATTGCAATCGAAAGCTGAGTTTTTTCCTATGAGTCCTATACCAAATTTCAAAATGCAGTTTTTTTCTAGTTATTAGATATCAAAAATGCGTTATGGCGCAGCGCGGTCACAAAACAGTCGCGCTATTGACGTTTAATATCTCGAGTACAAAAAAAGGGAATTCTGAAATTTGGTATACTCGTAGGAAAAAACTCAGCTATTAGATTGCAATACTTTATTTTAAAATTAAACTAACCACTTCAGGTGAAAATAGCAAATTAAATATTAGGTGAAAAGGTTCGGTTGTGGGCATGGTTCAGTTGTGGGCACCCCTGCGAAACTTTTGACAGAAAAGATATTTGTCAAATGTGACAAATGTCAAGTGTGTGGTATGACCGCACGTAGTTTTTTGCGAGAATACAAAATTGAACGGACACCTGCACTTTTTGCTAAAAAGAAATTAATTTTTTTCAAGTTGAAATTAAAATAAAAGTTTTTTTAAATAATTTTAAAAGTGGCACAAATCAAAGCAAATCAATTAAAAATGTATGTCTAATGCATATTTACACAGTAAATATAACATATTTTTCAATCCAATACCGAGTATCAGAACAATGTTTACAACCAAAATTTTTTTCACGACGTTTTAACATGATTGCAAAGTTCGGTTGTGGGCACTCAAATTGGTTCGGTTGTGGGCACCAATATTTTTTGATATAAATCGCGAAATATCGTGTTGGATGAAATCAAAGTAATTTCTCACAACTATTAATAGTGTTTCACAAATTTTAAGGGTTTCCAGTGGTTTTTGGGAGTGATCTAGGGACAAAATTCTTATAACGAGACTTAAGCGTCCGTCGTGTAATGACAATAGTTGTGCATTTTCGGTTCGATGCGTGAAAGAGGGAGACAAAGAGAGACAAAGATAGTCAGTATATCGATGTGAAGTAGAAGTAAAGTGGAAGTCAAGTGAAAGTTAACTGAAAGGAAAATGGAAGTGATGTGTAATTGAAGTGGATGTGAAGTGTAATTAAAGTGAAATTAAAGAGGAAGTAGAAGTAAAGTGGATATACAGCGGAATTGAAGTGGATGTGAAGAGGAAGTACAGTGGAAGTGAAATGGAAGTGAAGTGGAATTAAAGTGAAAGTGAATTACATTGAAGGGGGACTGAAGTGGATGTGAAAAGTTTTATCTTATGCGGTAATTTTGCCGCTGAAATCCTTTGAAATAAATAAGTTTTAGTTTTGAAATTAAACTTAAAATAATTTAAATAATTTAAATAATTTCATGTATACTCATATAATTAATAATTAAATTAATATTTTTTCATATTTGAGGTGGTTTAAGTTCATTTTTCCTCATTTTTAGACAATTTTTTAAGGGTGCCCACAACCGAACCAAAATTTTATTTTTGCAAAAAATGACCACTTTATAAAATGTATAAAAATAATTTTCCTATTCGACGGAATCAATTTAGTTTCTTTGACAGAAGTTAGCTAAGGTCTCTAGCTTTCCATACATACGTTAATGACCATGTCATATTTATTGCGCACAAGTTATGGGTCAAAAACAAAATGGGTGCCCAGAACCGAACCTATTCCCTTAATTATAAAAAATTAGGATCAAATTTTCCAAATAATAAAAAACAAAATTTACCAATAAAAAGAGCATTAAAAAATCTTTAAGACACATATTCGTCAACTCATAAGGGACATAACCTTTTTGAAAAGTTTTAAGATTTAATAATATAATACATAATAATATTTAATAATATTAATATTTTTAATATTTTTAAGATTAAAATAAGATTTTAAGTTGTCTTTCTAACCAACATTTTTTTTATATTAAAAAAAATCTGATTTCTCAAATAGAACTTTTATATTAAACATTCTTAAAGCAAGAAAGAATATCATTCTAAATCACTATAATAACATTTTTCGCGACTTTCAGGTCCGGATCTATGGAGGATAATGAGGATATCCCAGAAAATGTAAATGATGTTTTACCTTGGAGATTTCTCTGGTAACATATGATTTACATTTTCTAGACTATATATGTTCGCAGGAATAACCCGTTTTTCAAATGACGGCACTTTCCTATTAAGTGTCATGTAAACTATAATCTTCAATTGAAATTGTTTATTTATGAACATTTTTAAAGCTTTAATTCGAAATTTGAAGTACCCACTGGCCAAACGTAGTGACGTGACGCAGCTTGTCTAGGTCGCACGTCATGTATATTGTATAATGTATATGTACCCCGATATCTTTTGTGTTGACGTTCGAAATAAAGATTAAAAATATATTATTAATGATGAAATACTCTTCTGATCTTTTGTCTTTCACTCGTTTTCTAAATCCAATTAATCAAGAATTTTATAAAAACATTTTGACTTTTGCAGAGATTAACAATAACAATGAATAAAACAACACAAGCGCGATGAATATTAACCCATTAACGCCCGTACTTAACGAAAAATTGTTATCAAAAAAGTGAATACGGGAAAGAGGACCGTTGACCAAACAATGATTTTTGACTTTAAAAATTGTTTAAAAAATAATTTGTTTAAACAATTTGTTATAAACAAATAGAAAAAAACTAAAATTTATGAAAAATAAAACAGCGCCATTCGATTGTACGCGAAAAATTACAAAAGAAATATGTGTGCCATTTTTAATTTTTCACTTCATTTGTTATAAATAATAATAATCAATAAACAATAACAATGACCACTTAAATTAATCTTAGCCCATGCTTAGAGAAATATTAATATACAAAATGTGAATACGAGAAAGAGGATCGTGGACAAAATTAATAATGCTTTTTGACATTAAAAATTGTTTTAAAAAACATTTGTTTATAACAAATTGTTGAAACAATTTTTATTATCAAAAATCATTATTTGGTCAATGGTCCTTTTTGCCGTATTCACTTTTTTGATATCAACATTTCTCTAAACATGGGCTTGGTTTAAGGGCATTGGCGCTGTTTAATTTTCATAATTTTTAGTTTTTTTCTATTTGTTTATAACAAACTGTTTAAACAAATTACTTATAAAACAATTTTTAATATCAAAAATCATTATTTAGACAACGGTCCTCTTTTGCGTATTTACTTTTTTTATATAAATTTGTTCCTAAGCAATAGTGCTGCCCACTAGACGAGAAGAGACAAGATTTCATACAGTCTCGTCTCGGTCTCGTTAAATATCAAAATTGCAGATCTCTGTCTCGGAAATTATGGTCTCGATCTCGGTCTCGTTGAGTATGAAAATTTCAGGTCTCGGTCTCGACAAATATGGCCTCGGTCTTGGTCTCGCAGTCTCGATCAATCTACTTGCTTTAATGCGAGTAATTTAGAATTAAGTTAAAGAAAGTGATACACAAAATATAAGAAGTTAACTATAACTTTAAATAAAAGTTGAAAATTGAGTGCAAGTTTTATTAAATTTTATTTTTTACTTGTAGTACATAATATTCATAAAAATAACTCGTAAAACTTTTGTTACCAAGTTTAAGATAAATCCCTTAATATTACCCTTTACAGTAATATACTTTAGATAACTTTCTTTTTAGGCTTTCTTAAAAAAAAAATCTGTTCGCTATTACCCCAAAGTTTTGAAATTTTAGCAAATTGTCGAGGTAATAGCGAACAGCAGTTTTTCGCGATTAAAGGTCACCTATAAATTCTACTAACTCTTGTAATTATTCTAGGGAAGTGACGTTACAAGTAAATGCAAAAGAAAATCGACAGAATTGCCTTCAGGCTCTCCAAGCCGTAATGCATTGCTGTGATACACTGGTTAGTTTCCCGCCCGACTACTGCGACGCTTTTGTCGCGGCACACAGACGCAAAATTTGTATAGCAACATGACAGTGATGTGTGTTAGTAATTGCCTTTTTAAAAAAAAAACTTACCCTATTCGTGAAAATTAAAAATTCTGTTCGGAATTACCCCTACTGACCCTAAATAATATCATATATAATTGAATAATAATAATTAAATTTAATTAATTTGTTATTTTATTAATTATTTATAAAAATATAACAAAAATGTTTAGTTAAAAAATATTTGTCTGTTAAATAATTACATAAATTATTTATAGAAATTAATAACTTAACTTAAAAATAATAGATAACTTCTCGTAATAATATTTTATTTTTTGTTTTAAATTTTCGTCGAGAGTCTCGGTCTCGAGAAACTTTGTATCGGTCTCGTCTCGGAAAACCGAGACGAGATGAGACGAGACTGAGACTAGTCTCGGTCTTGTGGGCAGCACTACTAAGCAATGGCGTTAATAATAAGTATACCAGAAATTTTGTAATGTTGTGTAAAACCTATGTTATTTCACATATAAAACTGTTCATATTTATACATTATTAACAAAGACTAGTGATGAGCAAATGTAAGACAAAGACCAAGATTTCCATGGTTTTGGTCTTGGTCTTGCAAGCAGAAGTCTAGTCTTGGTCTTGGTCTTGCACACTTTATCTTGGTCTTGCAAACAAGAGTCTTGCAGTTTTGTATTGCATGAGAGAGAAACAGATGGCACTATAGTGCTATATTTTTCTCTCTTACACAAACGTATAAGGCTGTTGGGAAGTAGGGCCAAGCACTCGTAGCCCCCCACCCCCTGGATCCGCCAATATATTTATATAACTGAAATTAACAAATAAGATAAATTCTCTGAAAAAATAACAACCAAATCCTAAAAATTACATTTTAAATTATTGTTTATTCTTTAAACATCACTAAGTTCTGATTAATAGGTCACAAAGAAGTCTTGAATATGACAATACATGCGTTTTTGAATGGGTATCTATAAAACGAATAGATTTTATATGTCGAAAAATTGCAATTGACGCTTTTACCTTTCAAATATAATCTAATATTTGCTTCTTCTGGTAAATATATTTTATTATTTGCAAGACTGCAAGAGTCTTGCGATACTTGAGGATAAAGTCTTGTTTTCGGTCTTGGTCTTGGTCTTGGTCTTGCAAAATGTGCAAGACCAAGATCAAGACCAATTTTGCGCATCACTAACAAAGACTTTAAAAAAGTTAAAGAAAACTATTTGTTACATATTATATTTAAGTATTTCTGATTAAAAACGTTTGTTTTTTGAATATTTTTCTCGATCTTTCGAAAAACGGCTTAAGTCCGTCTTCTTTTGTTTATTTAAAAAATTAATAATCATACAAAAATCATTGCTTTTATTGTGGAAATTTGTTAATCGATAATATACCTTTGTAGTAAAAATGAAAATGCTAATAATAATGCATTAAATTACTTATAACTTACACATGAATCTTAAATTTAAGATTTCTCAAAATGTCTATTTCCGACTTAATAAGCCGTTTTTCTGGCGAACGGTTCATAAACCAAGTCCTCGATAGCCTTGGGGTTTAATACGTTTGCCTTTAGGTTTGGTAGTTATATTAGATAGGTTCTAAACTCGTTGGCGTCAAAATTTTTTATATATAAGTTTACTGTAAGGCAGAAATTTTAAGGTGGCTATAAGCTTACAACTAGCTTACTTTGTAATTACAAAGTAAGCTAAACTTAAAAAACTTAAAATTTCTGCCATACAGTAAATTTATTACGAAGTATAGTAGTGGTAACCTTACAACCTTTACGGATAACCCTTACAGTAACTTTGTCAAACTATCGTGCTATTTGGGAGTTAGTACATTATTTTACCCTTTTCTATTTACTAACTATTTATTTTTTTGTATAATGTTGATGAGTACCTATGTTGATGAGTTTTAGGGATTTTCCCTAAAACACTATTAGTTTTTTTAGCATCTTTTAAATAGTCTGTCTTTATAAGACTTATATTACATATTTTATAATTTAATTTTCAAACTCTATTTTAAAAGTTCTTTTAGTGTAACAATTTCATTTATATTTAATTAAAACTTCATGTTCACACAACTGCCCTAGTTGTTGGTAGATACAATTCTAAAATTAGTTTTCAGCGTTAAGCATTTTTTATGAAGAACATATTACAATAAATGTTTCACACAATAAACATGTTAATTTTCTATATTGATTACAGGATGAAAAATTACCAATATTTGTCACTTTGTTTCTGTGCTCTTGCACTTGGACAAACTTTTTCACTTCCACAACATGTTGAACATCATAAAAAATCCAGTGATTCTCGGAAATTTGCCGAGAAACCAAATTCTATGAAAAAAGTTGGTTTAGATGATATAGAAGAAATTAATACAAATCAGATTCAGGTAAAGTATTCCTGTTTTTTTAAGTTGCTTTTCTCTATAGTTATTTTGTGCATTCTTTAAAATCAAGTTTTTTAAAAAATTTTGTTTTGTAGTTAGTAAAAATTACTTTTGAATTGCGTTTTGAAACATTTTTGACTTAGTTTTGTTATAAAAGACAAAAAATAAGCATAAAATCTCAGTTTTACACATGGTTCCTTAAAAACCTCAAAAAAGTAATATTAGGGGAGGGTGGTATCATAATACCGACCCACAGTGGTCTGAAACCCAATTCTAGCCGGACAAAACTATTTACTTAAAAACGCGTTGATAAAATTTCGAACCACTTTGTTTCTAGCAGTTTTTGTGGTCGCTGATTACGAATTTCAAGTCAGATTTCAAAAATTCAAAATGGCGGATCCAAAATGGCGGCCGAAAATGCAAAATTTTAGCCGAAATTTATAAAACTTAGTACACAGGGGTTTTCGGGGTCGCTGATTCCGAATCCGTGCACAATTTTCCAAAATTTAAAATGGCGGATACAATATGGCGGACAATAATTCAAAATTTCTGCAAAAATTTATGAAACATGGTATATAGGGGTTATTTGGGTCGCAGATTACGAATCTATACATAATTTTTCAAAATTAAAAATGGCGGATCCAATATGGCTGACATTAATTTGAAAAAAATTAGTGTTTTTGAATAAAAATTAGGATTTAAGGCTTTTTGGGGTCGCTGATTAAAAATCTGCAGTCAGATTTGAAAAATTTAAAATGGCGGTTACAATCTGGCTGACATTTCCTTTAATAAAATAGTATACTTTAATAAATATTTAGGTTTAGGGCTTTCTGAGGTTGCTGATTACGAATCTGCAGTTTATGTTTCAAAGTTGAAAATAGCTGATCTAAAAAGCCCTAAATTGTAATTTTTATCCAAATACTCTAATTTTTTAAAATTAATGTCCGCCATATTGGATCCGCCATTTTTAATTTTGAAAAATTATGTATAGATTCGTAATCTGCGACCCAAATAACCCCTATATACCATGTTTCATAAATTTTTGCAGAAATTTTGAATTTTTGTCTGCCATATTGGATCCGCCATTTTGAATTTTGGAAAATTGTGCACGGATTCGGAATCAGCGACCCCGAAAACTCCTGTTTACTGAGTTTTATAAATTTCGGCAAAAATTTTGCATTTTCGTCCGCTATTTTGGATCCGCCATTTTGAATTTTTGAAATCTGAGTTTAGATTCGTAATCAGCCTACCACAAAAACTGCTAGCAACAAAGTGGTTCGAAATTTTATAAACACGTTTTTGATTAAATAGTTTAGAATCGGGTTTCAGACCACTGTGCGCCGCATCTAGGCCTGTCCGTTCGCGCACTACAACGTCGCGTACCACCCGATTTGAAGACAAATATTTCCAAAAGTGGCAAAAAGTGGCAAGAATTTTTTATGTTCATCGAAAGTTAACGTCTTAATGAACATTTCTCAATAAATAATTTTTCGGCAGTTGTCGGCAGCTCTAACTTATGATATCTTGAATTTTGTAGTGTACAAATACTGTTAATAGTTGCCTTCATTGCTTTTTTTTAAATAATAGGTTTAACATTAGAGGAATATTTCTTAAAATATCTTACAAACAGTAAAACGAACTGTTAAATTAATATGTACATTATTTAAACATGTTAATTTAAATGGTCACTAGCTGCAAATAATTGAAGATATGAGTTTTATGGCAAAATCAACTATAAGCGAGGCTGACGCGGTTTAGACCATGATACATCAATAAAAAAAATGTTTAACGGCTAAAATATTCTAAATCAAACACAATAGATATAATAGATCATAAAATTATTAAAGAAAAATTTATTTGAAGACATCAATTTTTTGACTTTTGGCCAGCTAGATTCGACTATCAGACCACTGTGCGACCCCTCGTACCAAACCGACCTCCCTCTGTTTCTCAGAGATCGTGTTACTAGACTATTTGTGAATGCCATTAAAAGAACACTTTCATAACTCTGACATTTTGACCATAGGTAATAATCTCTTGGTCCAATTGTTTCTCAGAATTTTACGTAAAATAAGTTTATTGCAATAATATTTTTTGTTTTTGACCTATCTTGAGCTTAAGTTAAAAGTGTTGAATTGCGTTCAGGAAAATTGGAGTTTAAGTTTTTTTGGTTGCTTATGGCCTCAACTTTAATACACAATATTCAAATTTAAACACTTTCATTGACATGAATGATCGGCAAGACATTTTGTGAAAATAGTGGGGGTGGTACGAAACCGACCCCCCCCCTTTTCTTGCGTTATAATTGTCACTAAATTATTTGTAATTGCCAGATAATACCTAAAAATGTATTTTAATAAAATAACAATAATTAAGCTAACAATAAGATAATATAGCTTGTAATTAAGATCAGACTAAAAACACTCATTTTTTATTGTAATGGTAATTCTTTTACTCTTATTCTGAAAAAGGCCATAGATAATGTATTTAAATAAAGTAAAAATAATTCAAGTTCATTCTAGTTTGTTGTTTTTTAATTTAAATTACAATACAAGTTCAAAATTTTGTTTGTTTTCGCTATTTCCTGCAATAAAAATAGGGGGTTGGTTTCAGACCACCCTTTTTGAGATTGTCGAAAACGTCAATTTTCGATTTTCTCTCTGTATCTTCCACTTAATGAGATCCAGAGCCTCGGCAACCAGTGGAAACATGGAAAAATGATTCCTTTGCTGAAAAAAAATTTGACCTTAGCAATGAAACAAGTTTTTGTCACCTTTTTGGCTTTTGCCTTTTAGGGGGTCGGTTTGGGACCACCCTCCCTTAATAATTACATACTTTTCAAGTTAGTTTTGAAACTTTTTCTCTTAAAATAACTCAAAAAGTGTAATAGAAGTTATTCTAAGTAAAATATTCTTAAAGAAATATCTTTTTTTGTAAATCTACATTTTTGTGAAATTTTAGTGTTTTACATTCAAATTAGTTAAACAATTCCTAGAAAAAAAATATTTCTGGCTTTGTTTTCCTTTATTCTACTCTAGAATATCTAGAAATAGTAGTTCATGCAGCAAAAGCGTTCAAAAAAATTTTTTACACTACTTTATGAATAAGCGAACTTTAATGCACAAAATAGCCCCACCATGGGGTTTATTTTGTGCACAACTTTGAGTTTCTATAACTCAGACTAAAATCTTTTTCTTGTCGGCTAACTCATAGGACACCTTTAGAAAGATATATACAACATAACTGAATAGATAAATTCTTGATTATTTCAAATTCTGAATTTTAATAAAGTATAGAGTGGAAAAAGAGCGATTTTGTGCACAAAATAACCCCACTTGACGGTATATATAAGTATATATACCTATCCAAGACGTCCACGTCATGGGACTTGGGCAACTTTGTATAAAAAATATATATAATGGCTAACATTGGAAGGGTTTAAAAAGAAAAATATGCTACACAAACAATTTGTTAACTAAAACTTAAAGACAATGTATTAACACAAAAAAAGTATAAAATGTATTATTTCTAAACCAATTATTTCAAAATGTAAGAAAAATATACTTAAAGTAGGATACAAAATAAAAAATTAATCTTATAAAACCAATAAAAAAAAATTGCACGTAGGTTTTTGTCGATTTAACACATGCGCAGCAGTTTTTACCAACATTACACATGCGAAGTAGCTTTCTACAAACGTTAGGTATGCGCAGTGGTAAAAATCGTAACAAATAATCATTGCTTAACAATTTCAACATGAACTGACATTAAAAAACATGTTAGCAAAAAAGTGTAATCCAATGTTTAAAACATATAATTTTGAAGACTAAATTGAACGCACAAAATTTTACAAGTGAAGAAAAGCAGAATTTTAAATTTCGTTGGACTTAAAAAAAAAAAAAGTAAAATAAAGGTATGTACCTTTGCTATTTGCACTTAACATGGTCTATATATCAACCCATAAACATTATCTCTTTTGATGCATTACAACAGTCTGTGTGTTCATGCAAAATCGTATTATCGATTGAACGCATTTGAACCGGTCAATTGCATCCGTAGGGTTTATTGTTACTTTACTTGAAAGTTTTTTGTAAATTGATAATCTTTAGCTTTTCTACGTAGATTTCCAAGCCTGAGGTATGTAGTTTAATCTACAGTTTTTATTAAAATAACAATCATATTTAATATGAATGTAGTATACTGTTTTTATTCTGAGAAATATTGAAAAATTTACTTTAAGTAGAGTTATAAAAAAAGTTCCAAATAGTTCCACGACTTTTCCTTATGAGTTCGAAAAAACAACTAATAATTAGTGTAAAAAAATCAAGATCAGGTCCCTCTGTTTCCCCCTTTATTAAATAGAGCATTTCTTTCTTAGGTAGTTGTGATATATGTGCATTAAAGGAGATGAAGTTCAAGAGAAAGGAATTATTTGAGATGCTGAGAAACAAACAATTTTATAATTCATCGTTATCGAAGTGTAATGAACAATTATTACAGTATATTTTAAACAAAATTATTGTTAGTGAGCTTTCTGAAGATTATATAATAAAAAATAAAACAGGAAATTAAAGTGTTCATCTCGAAGATGTTTAAGAAATAGCGTGAGTGTAATTATATGTATGAGCGCTTTATTAAAAAGCACACAGAATGGCTTGATGAAAATCTAACGATCCCGGAGATACAGCTACCATTGCTTGCATCAACAGTAGAAACACATTCAGAACAGAAGATGTAAGGCAGACCCAGAAAATCGTTTGAAGAAAGTTCTCATCGCAGTAAGCAAAGACATGTTAAAAATATTGTATCAGATCTCAGTTCAGAAGAACTATGTTTAGCTGCAAAATCAAGCTTGGTGAAAACAGGCAAGAGAAGTGCAGCTGAAGTTGTGGAATTAGTCATCAAATCTTCGCCCAACAGTTTAAAAAGAATAAAATTGGCACATGATACTTCACCTTCTGTTTCTGCAAAACCGTATAATCCTGAAGAAGCTCTAGCTCTTATGGTGGACCTTGGATTGACAAAAGAAGGTGTAACGAAGTGAAATTTTGATATGCTCGGAATTTGCTCGCCGGAGCCAATGTTCTCGGATTATATTCACTTATGCTGGTAAAACTAGATTTTGACCATAAATATCTTACTTAATCTTCTACTGTCGCTTTGAGGTTAGGTAATTCCACTTCCGCATCTGGTTCATCACCTGAGCAGTTGAGTTCATGTGAACTTGATGAGATGTCGCGGCCAGTGGTTCACTTCCTTCAGCTGAAGTTCGAGGTGGAGTATGTAACATCTCCTCTTCTTGTTGTTGTTGAATATCTCTCGAGATATCAACCTCTTCCTTATAACCTTCTGGGTCTGCCGGAGTTTTTACTAACAACTCAGGCTTAGATTTAAGAAAAGCCACTAGCCGTTGCCTTAAATCTGCTACTTTCCCTTCAGAACTCAATCCAACTCTTTCCAATTGCAAAATGAGATCTGCCTTGTTGAGGTTGTAGATCCACTTGACTCCCATGGTGAATGATGGTACTGATGATCCTCTTCTTTTGAGTCGTGAGCTTACAATGAGTTCTTCTGGCCTGAAACACTGAATTTATACCCGAAATTTTCCTCGGATATCCCTACTATGAGAATTTCACTCTCCCACAACTGTCAAAAATCGTTTACTGTTCGGTAAAACTTTCCATCTGGTACGGTAAAATTTTACGGTTCGGTACAAGAGATTTTCAATCCGCTACGGTATAATTCTTTGTTCGGTATTCTAAAATCTATATTCTGGCATGGTAAAATTTACTGTTTAGTTCTAACCAATTCCACTCCCAAGCAACAGTAGAAAACAATAAAAATCGTCATTCTTAATTTAATCATTTTTATTCTAGATATTTTCTTGATTCTATTTTGTTTATAAAAAACCCGTGATTGTTTATTTACGGTCCCTGTTCGGGCGCCATGTAACGAAGTGAAATTTTGATATGCTCCGAATTTGCTCGCCGGAGCCAAGGTTCTGGGATTATATTCACTTATGCTGGTAAAACTAGATTTTGACCATAAATATCTTACTTAATCTTCTACTGTCGCTTTGAGGTTAGGTATAGTCAGTAAAACTCTCAGAATTTCTATTAGTAAGAAATAACCAAAGAATATATTGTTCAAAAATAAAGGTGTACAGAAAATAATATAATATAAAGTAAATTTGACTGATAAAGAATAAATAACAAATGAAGAATTTAACAATAAAATATAATAAACAAAATACAATAAAAATGCTTGAAGAGCCGGCGTTTACAAAACAAAAATATAACAGAAATCCATTTGTTTACATCAGGACTTCGTCCTGCCAAAACTCTCTTTGAGTTTGATTTTCCGGAATCTATAAACAGATAAAAAAAATACAATGTAGGTTACAAAAATAAAATAATATATATTTTATTCAACTAGTATTATCCGGTATATTCGGTCGCGGATTAAGTCGGTAAACTCCGTCTCCAAAACAATATAAATTACGGACGAACCGCTAAAAAATATTGCCGCCGTCATTCACCGTGATGTTAAATAAAATTGACCATCTAGACACGTATGATCAATTCGCGGTTACGTAAAATGACATTAATTATCAGGTAAGACAAAAAATTAATTAATTCATTACTACGTTAATTACGCGCTTCAGTCCGGTAAAAATCAAATAAATCTGAACGCGTAATTTCAGGAGCGAGGTGAATTTATCTGGAGAACAGTTAAACGGATGCGGGTGTTCACCTAGCATAGAGTCTGTTCACCATTGACGTAGCACAGGAGAAGCCCATGCGACAATCTACGTCATGACACGGCGCGAGAGATTCTAAAATTGTTTCGAACACCTTTCTACGTCATAAGTGTTCTAGCAATTTTTCTCGAATTCTCTGATCATTCGTGAAGGACCACGACGATGATCAGGAATTCGTCACGGAGTAACTTTACTCAAGTCAGGATTCCTTAGTCTACGAAGTAGATGTCCAGAATTTTATCGTGTCTGAAACTTCACGGTGGACCGTGACAAATCTCAGGGCGATCCTGACTAGAGGAAAGTAAAAGTTTTCCTTTGATTTTTCATTGAAGGACCAATGCTAAAATCTCCGGAACGGTTTCCAGATATCATTTCTTGAAAGGCCAAGACTATGATATCTGGAGGAGTCAGAGAGACTTTTCCCGAGATGTTCCTCGGTTCGCCCCTTGGGGCCGACTCCCCGATCTACAGGCGTGCAGGTCGATATATAGACGCAGCTTCTGGTAGGGGCTGCGCGATCATATTACTTAGCGCCATCTGCGCTGTGTCTGGCGTTCCGCGCCATCTTCCGGCGATGCGCGTGTCAGGATGCGCGGCTGTCTGGCAAATATTTCTGCTAGACCACGTTTTGACAGTTTAAAAATAAGCCGAGGGTGTAACTTAACCTCAAAGTTAAGTTTAATTTATTTTTCTACAAAATAAATTATCAAGTGGAATTAAAAGTCATGTGCAATTGTGAGGTTCGTCACAAAGGTTACATAACGATGCGACTTGGATCAAAAAAGAGAGGAGCTGATATTTATCCCTCATACCATGAAATAGCAGAAGCAAAAAAAAGTGTTATCCAGCCAACGTTAAGGTAACCGAGAATGAGGCTGTGGTACCACTGCAGGATCTTCTTGCGCATACTACGAAACGTCTGACTCAAGTTCAAGCTGATGTGATATTACAGCATACTTCGAATGACTGTGATACAATCGAAGTTTATTATAAATGGGGCATAGATGGCAGCGGTGGACATAGTATATATCAACAAAATTTTGCAAATAATTCAGTATATGCGGATTCAAACATAATTTTATGTACTACTGTGCCACTGCAAATGTGTGCATCTAATAGCTATAAAGAAAAAATATTTTGGAAGAACACATCACCATCATCGACTTAGCATTGTCGACCAGTTTCATTTCACATAAAAAAAGAAAATGTCCAAAATGTGAAAGAAGAGTATAACGAAATTCAAAATCAAATACTGCAGTTGGAACCCACATTAATCGTACTTGACGGCAAAGAAATAAAATTTAAACATATACCGATATGCACAATGCTGGATGGAAAGACTTTAGAAAAATCCTAAATTTTATTATTTAATCAAAATAAATCGTGTAAAATATGTGTGCATTACCTAGATAAGTGTTGTAGTTTTATATTGATGCAAAGAAGTGCTTGAAATTGGTGAAATTCAATAAGTACTATGACCTTGAAAAAAACCCGGTACATTGATAGCCACTCTCCCCTATATAAAAATGAAAAAACAATATTTTTTTGTCTATTTTCCAATTTTTGTTTTTTAAAAAATAAATATTTTTTAAAATCCATTCGATTAATTGTAAGGATTCATTGAAAATAAGTGAAAAAAAATTGTCGATAAAAAATAATAAGAATAATCGACGGAGTTTAAAATTAAAGATAAGAAATCGAAAAAATTTAAACCATTGTTTTGGGGTGTCAATTTCTTCCCTACTTTATTTTGGATCTAGAATTAAGATGTATTATCAAAAGATGGAAAACAATTTTTTCGAGCATTTTTTACCATTTTAGAATTTCAAGTTTTTTTTAAAAAAATAATATTTTTATTTATTTATACGATAGATTGTAGAAAATCATTTAAAAATCACACAAAAAAATTGTCGATGAAAAAAAAAAAAATTGTGGAAGTGGTCTTTTTTTACAAAATTTACTTTCTTTCGAGAATAAATATCTCAAACTCTGCAAATTATTCATTTCTCTATTTTTGACATTATCCCATAATTTTAAGTCTAAAATTGCATAAAAAAAAATTAGCACTCCTGAACATAACCAATTTGAATGAGCTAAAATTTCACCAGTTCTTACTCATCATTATTTATTCTTTTTTAATTTTTTTTCCAATTTCTTTCTTCAGTTTTAAATTATTTTAATTATTCACTTATTTTCATTTATTTAACCCTGGTTTTAATTGTTTTAATTATTGTTCAATTTATTTTATAAATTTTCAATCATTCTTAAATGTTAATTATTTTCACAATTTTTAGTTATTTTCATTACTTTTCTATAATTTTCCAATTTTTTTTCCGATTTTTTAATTCTAACGTTTTATAGGTTTTGTTCTACTTGCATTATTTATATTTAAGTATTAAATTAAATTATTTGTAAGCTAATTGTAATTATAATGGTCAATTCAGAAAATTCTTTAAGAATATATTTCATAACAGTTAAAATTTAAGTAAGCAATTTTATTTTACATGCCTCAAATGAAAAAAAAACTATTTTCTAATTCAGCAAACAGTACAATCTAAAAAGTACGATAAAAAGACGAATATTGTTATTGAAATTCTGAAATCGTTATGGATTTTAGTTGATTAAACTTAACATATATCTATGTACTAAGAAAAAATCATTAAGATTTATTCAAGCCTATAATTTAAACAAAATACAGGAGCTATATTTATTTTAAATAATGATATACATACATTCATTTAGGTTATTACGGAGCTACGCGCTGAGTAGCAGCGCGGCGAAACCAGTCCGCGCTAGCATAACTTAATAATTTTTTTCTCGAAAACTATAAGACATACCATCCTGTTCTTTGGCTTAAATTTTTAAGCACATTATAGGCTATGTTTATGAATTTTTTGAAAAAAATCGAAGATATTAATTTGATTTTTTTTAGATAAATAATATTTTTTTGTTAATAAAAATTTAATTATAAACAATTTTTTATTTGTTATAATTTTTCTTAAAAGAGCATTCAAGTTCGAGTAATTTAAAAAAAAATTGATCTAAATTGCTTGAAAATTACGGAAGTTATGATTAAACAAAAAAAATAATACTCAAAATTTTGAATTTGAATATTTTTAAAAATATTTTGAATTTTCCAAAAATACTTGAAATTTATTTTTTTAACCGCTAAAGGAACCTAAATCATCAATTTCATAAATATTAATTAATGTGACTGAAATTAGTGTGATCACTTGGTATGGAATCGACCATAATCAATTTTACCAATGATACTAGTTGTTTTAATTACCTCCAACTCGATTATAAATTAATTTCGAATAAATTAATTTTTTAAAAAGCTGTAATAAATTACGAAACCATAATATTTTCAATTTATATCCAATAAAAAGCGTTATTAAATTAAGAAAAATAGTATTTTTAAATACACGTTTCGACGTTTTATTCATTTGTTTCAATAAATACAAAAGAGAAAGACTCTACACATTGAAGTTGGCGCTATTCATTAAATATCACAAAATAAGTAAAAAATGACAAATTTTGAGTTGACAACCACTGAACCAAGAGAACTACCTTAAGAACTGGATTAAAAATCGAAAAAAATAATTAAAATTGAAAAAACTAATTGCACTGAGAAAACCTTAACATCTGGATGTTAACGCTTAACATATTTATCATTTAACATAGGGACAGCTATCTAGATGTTAAAGATTAACATCTAAATGTTAAGCTTTAATTTCCACATGTTAAAATTTAATATCTTAGATGTTAAACTTTAATATCTTAGATGTTAAACTTTAATATTTAGATATTAAGGGTTACTATCTTTTCTTAAACATCTAATTTTGAACATCTAGTTTTCTCAGTATAGAAATTGAAGAATGGAATTAAAATTTCAAAAATATACTTGAAAACTGGAGAAAAGTAATGAAAAAAGCCGAAAATGATTAAATATAGAAGAAAAAAATTGAAAACTGCAGAATGGAAATACAAATTGCAGAATGGAATAAAAAATTAAAAAGAAAACGAAACAATTGTATTTATACTTTATTTACTCTCCCTTTAACGGGTTCGAGGACTCCGCTCCCTATACATTTTTTTACAATAACTTTCTTATAATACCTACTTACAATTATTCTAATATGCTCAAATCTAAACGCCATCTTAACCTACTTTAACCATTTATCCGCCAAGTGCCTGGGCTTCCATTTCCCGTTCCTTTTGCCAAATCTTACTTTATACCCTTTTATCGCCTAACCTCTTACATTTTAAAATTCTCTTTTTTCCTTTCACTCTTTACACACTCACTCATCATCCTCTCTTTTTCACTTCTCCATTTATTTCTCTTTCGTTAATTACCCCCACCTTTCCTCAATACATAAACATACCCATGCACTCAACACACCTATACCCACTTATACTTTTATAACTCTCCAACATCTTTACTAACTCGAGTAAATCGATACAGTCCTCACACTTCATAATTTCCCTGCCCTTTCCCCTTCCTATTTCGCCTATACAATTTTGTGATTCCGACCTTTTCTCGCCCGTACTAGTTGAGTCAACTTTCGCTATTCTAGATCCCTACCTCACCTACACTTTATTCGCTCTCCTTATCACTCACTCCCTACTCTTTCCACCTAACCTTACAATTCACGCTTTCCTTTTACCTTCTTAACGTTTTACATTCACACTATTTTCTACCTGCATTCTCTCTAAAACAATCACCTTACCTTGCTCACCAATTTTCACTGATACCACAGCCTACTCTTAATTAATAATGATCAATTTACAAAAAAACAATTTTCCCTTTACAAACGCGTGCACTACTTTACGGTATCGGAAACGGAAGCCGAAACAATTGTATTTAAAATTAAAGAAGCTTGATGATAATCAAAATAATAAAAGAAAATAGGCGATAATAACAACAACAACAATAATAATGAATTGAAATTTTAAAACAATTTTTATGAGTGAAAAAAATAATTGAAAAAATTAAAGAATTATTGAATATTGAGGAATTAATTGAAAATCGATAAAAAGAATTAAAAATTAAAGAAAATATTTAAGAATTGAAGAAAATAATTAAAGATTAAAGAAATAAATTGTAAATTAAAGAATTAAATTGGAATATAAAAAAAATAATTGATAATTAAAAAATAAAATTACAATATCACGAAAGTAATTAAATATTGACGAAAATAATTAACTACTAAAAAAAATAATTGAACGATTAAACGAACTTACCTGTAAGTGTAGTTCAATCAAAATTATTCAAGTAGATATCGTCGGAATAGATCAGTTGTAGTAACGCTAGTTGCTCGATCCTAATCACAATTTTTAAAGCTCGAGCCAAATTTGCTGACTCTAGGAGGCATCTTGGCTGTCGCTTCTTCTGTCGCCATTACGCTTTAATTTCGAATATTCAAATCGCTACGATGGGAATCTTAGGGTGGATGGGTGTGATCTATTCGGACGAGATCTACTTGCATAATTTCGATTAAACTTCACTTACAGGTAAGTTCGTTTAATCGTTCAATTATCGTACGTGATCTCGTCCTCTAGATCAATTGTAGTTGTTTAAAGACGAGAGGGCGATTTGAATTAATGTAATTTATTTAGGTTTTAGTATTAAGAATTGAGTTTACAAAATTACATGTGGTATCACCCAGAGGTCTGTCATAAAATCTTCCGAACATATTCGACTTTTCTGACCAACCTGCGGCTTGTCTGATGATTTCTATATTGACTCCTTTCCTTTTCGCTGCCGATACTGCTGCATGCTTTACACTATAAGCTGAGTAAGATGTGACATCGATGCCGCTTTTACCCATCACATCTTTCAACCAGCGACTGATGGTTTGTGTATCTGTTGGACGGTGAGGTTTCTTGTATGTTAATATCAAAGTTTCTTCGTCTGATCTGATTTCCTTAGTTTTTTCTATGTATCCCTGGCAAATAAGCGTCACCGATTGCGGACTAAAAAGGTGCCGATAAAGTCCGCATTTGGTACCGAATCGATCCTGACGTTAGAAATTAAAATTCATATGTTCCAATTAACTTGTACAGTATTTATTTAATGAAATTATTTAATTCTATAATCATTTTAATAAGTATTATTATTTATTATTGAAAGAAAAAGTAAAAAAAAATGTAAAATTTGAATTCTATATTTTTTACTTTTTCTTTCCTTAATAAAAAATAATATTTATTAAAATTATTATAGAATTAACTAATTTCATTAAATAAATACTGTACAAGTTAATTGGAACATATGAATTTTAATTTCTAACGTCAGGACCGATTCGGTACCAAATGCGGACTTTATCGGCACCTTTTTAGTCCGCAATCGGTGACGCTTATTTGCCAGGGATATTTTTATCAAAGTTGCAACGCACAGTTCTGGTTGTTCTTTTAGGAAAGGAAAATGTAACATTGGTTGATTTTTTCCTTGTTTTAATGTCTTAAGCTTATCTGGAATATATATTTTTATCTCGCTATCAGATATTTTTATATTTTGCAACTTTATCAAAGATATTGTCTGAAGGCGTTGAGCCGTAGCTAGAGCTATAAGAATTACTAATTTCTTTGATAGGCTTTCTAAATTTAGTTTATCGTTTTGTCCGATTTCGGTTAGGTACTGAAGAACTGTATCCGGGTCCCATATATCGTTGTATTTTGTATGTGATGACTTCATGACAGAGAATCCTCTAAAAAATCGCTTAATGATAGGATTATCGCCCAACTCATAGTTCGATATCAACGATAAAGCTGAACGGTAAGAATTGAGTGTTCCACGTATCTTGACGGATTCTGATATCGATGTTAGGAAGTTTAGAACTTCGGTAACTGGAGCTTCGAACATCGGTATATTATTATTTTTACAATAATCCCACCAAAGCCTCAATGGTTTGTTGTATTGCTGAATCGTTCCATCTGATATGGACTGAAGAGTTACTGGTACTGAAGCTACTGGCACGCCTTGTTAGAGAAATGCTTCCTTGATAACAGCCCTGCTACCAGGGTAAGCTTCTTGGCTAGAGGATGCTGTTCCCTAAAAGAAACGAGAAATCGTCACTTGGCTCGAAATATATTGGTGTTTTTATTAACATTGATTTAAATAGAGGGAATCAAGACTGTCTTGGCCAGTCTGAATTTTCTCGTAAAGCTATGTATGAAGCAAATATTCTCAGGTGGCGTTTCTCACACCACTGCCAAATCTCTTTACATAAATTACTAAGTTTAGGATGCTGTATGATGCCCATTTTATTTATGTATATAAAAGATAGCGGTTGTGTTATCGATTCGCAATAGCAAATCTTGTGATTTTAGTTTTTTAGCGAAGCATTTTAATCCGTAAAATGCTGCTAGGAGCTCTAAATAATTTATATGGTGTTTGTGTTGATCAACGCTCCACCAACCGTGAACACGATTTCCGTTAGCCACTGCTCCCCAGCCGGTAAGGGATGCATCTGTAAAAATCTCGAGAGTAAAATCCAGTGTTTTAATGAGATTATTTGCTGGACCTATATTATTAATCCACCATTTAATGTCAGACAAAAGAGTTTTTGGGAGATTCATTCGATTATCAAAATTGCCGTTTTCTTTTATCAACGATAAATACTTTTCCTTTATTAAACTTTTTGTGTAAAGGGTTCCGTATTTTAAAGCTGGACACGACGCTACTAATATGCCTACAAATTTTGCTAATTCTCTAATCTTGCAATTTTCTTTAACATAAAATTCATTTGCTTTTAATATTCCAAACGAATCCTAAATATTTGGCATTTTTGGATGGAATCATGTTAGATTTTTCTAAATTTATTATAAATCCCAAATTTTTTAATAACTTTCGCGTAACCTGGATATTTTCGATGTACTGATTTATAGTTTTACCGATTAGTAGAAAATCATCTAAATAATTCACTGATAATAATGATCGCGACCTAAGTTTTTCAACAATCGGTTTCATGAGTTTTGTAAATAAATACGGGGCCGTTAATAACCCGAATGGAACACAATTAAATTCATAACAAGTGCCTTTGAATTCGAATCTCAAATATTTTCTGTATGGCTTAGCTACAGGAACCAATAGAAATGCGTCGGTCAGATCTAGAGTTGCTTAATATGCATCATTAAATAGATTCCTAGAAACAGTTTTCCTATCCTCAAGTTTGAAATGTGGCAGGTCAAGGAATTCATTTAGTTTCTTTAAGTTTAATATAAACTTCTTTTGTCTATTAGGGTTTTCCGCTAGGAAATAGCTGCACAAGAATTGCCCCTTGACTGGCAAACATTTTGACATTGCCCTTTTTTAATTAATTCTTTAATTGTTATTTTATAATCGATCTCCTCTTGTGGTGAAAGCTTATGTATTTTAGGAGCTTCAACCTGACGAGGTTCGGAAACGAAAGGGATTTTGTATCCGGTAACATATTGAAGACTTAAAGAATCGGTTGTCAATTTTTCCCAATTGTGGGCAAACGCTCTCAGTCTACCTGCAATTATACTTACGTCGTTTAACGGCAAAATGTCTGTTGAGTCTGATTCCGTGGGTACTTCTGTTGTTCTCCCTGACGAGTGTCCTTGTAGCTTCTTTTGGGGGGACCTTTGTAGTTTAAATCTTTGGTATATGCTTCTCTTTGGCTGGTTACTTTTTTGTAATCATTTTCTCTTGGTTTCAATGTCGACGGTTTAATAATTTCTTTTCCGGATCGTTCTGCGGCTTTTGCAGATTTGAGTTTCTCAGAAAAATTTTCTCCCTAAAGCAAGGTGTCCACTTCACACTCCTCAGCAACTTTTTTAACAATTAAATTTAATCATTGTGTAATAAACGTTTGTCGAGTGATTGAAGTTCTATAATGTAAATCGGCCAGGATTCTTCCGGAATCTGCCAGTAAACCTATTAACTGGAAAGTGTTAAATTCCTCCTGTGGTGTTTTCATGATATTAGACAGGCATAATCCCAAAGCAGATATACCGGCACTTAATTGGCTTTGATTAAAAACTTGAAAACTGTCCTTATTTGGCGACAATTGTCCGGCGACTAATTTTATCTCTGGATTTAATTTCGGAGTTTGTAAGGTTCTGCAGTTCCTAGCAGTGGGATATTTTTCAATCAGCTCCTTCCTCGTCTACTTTGAAAGCCCAGATTTCAAAATTTGTTGCCACACTTCTACCACAAAATTGTTAATTTCTGGACCGAATTTTTTATTTCTGGCAGTATTTCCTAATAACTGTAGCGTTTCATTGTCTATAGCAGAATTCTTATGTACCGTCTGACTTTATCTTTTTTCGGAAAACTTCGGGCTTTCGCTACGACGAACGTCGTCTCGTTTGCTGTAATCCGACTGAGAACTGTACAAAGATCCACTGGGAATAGTCGAGGAACTTGTGGATGATGACCTTGAAGATGAGGAAGAACTAGAAGATGAAGTGGACGATGTAGGTGGAGATGGAGAACGATATCGACGACGACTTTGGCGTGACGCACCTCGCAGACTGCGCTCGCCGCCACATTTGTCGTATTACGATTTTCTGGATGATTTTTTTCCCGATCTCCTAACTTGCGATTTTGATCGTGATCGTTTTGGACTATAACGTGACGGACCTCTCGGGTTCCGCTCTCTGTTCTTTTTGTCGTTTGTACTTTTTTGGTGGCTTTGATTCGAGGAGATTTTCAATTTCTTTCGTGAATGGTTCAATTCTTCGTTTAAGCGCTCGTTTTCTCTGTCACGTGATCTCTTGCGAGACTTTTTGTGACTACTTTTTTCACGACCCATTATTTGGTCTCACTTAAAACTTTATTTTTTAAGAATTTCTGTTTTTTTGCGTGTAAAAAGCATCGCACAAAAAAGCGTAATGGCGACAGAGGAAGCGACAGCCAAGACACCCCCTAGAGTCAACAAATTTGGCGCGAGCTTTAAAAATTGTGATTAGGATCGAGCAACTAGCGTTACTACAATTGACCTAGAGGACGAGATCACGTAGCATAATTAAAAATTTTAAAAAATCGAAAAATCGTGAGAATAATCGGGGTTCGAACAAAAAATTTATTTAATTAATTAATTAATGAATTATTATAAAATTGAAGAAGAATAATAAATTGTTAATTAAAAACTGATGAGAATTATGGATGATATTGTAGAAAATGAATGAAGATTGAAGAATTGTATTAAAATTTCAAGAAAATAATTAATATATGAAAAAAAAACACAAAATGACTAAAATAATTAAATATTAAGGAAAATAATTTAGAAATGAGGAAAATAATTGACAATCAAAAGAAAAATTTTTAATCTGTCTAGAATAATCGACAACAGAACAAAATTTTCAAGAAAATATTTAATATATGAAAAAAAAACACAAAATGACTAAAATAATTAAATATTAAGGAAAATAATTTAGAAATGAGGAAAATAATTGACAATCAAAAGAAAAATTTTTAATCTGTCTAGAATAATCGACAATAGAACAAAATTTTCAAGAAAATTAAAGAATATTTATGAAATTTAAAGAGAATAATTGTATATTGAAAACTGTTGAAAATTATAGCAACACCCTGTCGAAAGTAAACCACTCAAAAACCACTGAAAAAACCACTGGTTGGGGTAACAATAGTACAATAGTTTTAAATGCCAAATATTTTTGTAGGGGAGTAAACTTCGACTTTTTAACGAAAAAAATTTACAAGCAATTTGAACTGAAAATTCAAGTCGTACACCGATTCCTGATTGTAATTTTTTTCCTTTTTGGTTCCTTTAACCCAAAATTTTTATGACTTAAAACTTTTGCAATTTCAAAAATTAAACTTTCCAAAATAGAAATATGAAATCTACTTATTTTCACGATTAGGAATATGGAAAAAAATTCTAAAAACTATTAAAAATGAAGGAAAG
Source organism: Ganaspis brasiliensis (assembly GCA_037103525.1). Classification (NCBI taxonomy): domain Eukaryota; kingdom Metazoa; phylum Arthropoda; class Insecta; order Hymenoptera; family Figitidae; genus Ganaspis; species Ganaspis brasiliensis. The sequence goes on along the minus strand of JAZKLR010000061.1, from coordinate 1,231,309 downwards.
TAAATTTTCAAAATTATTTTGATTATTACGAGAAGTAACTTATTTGAGGAAATTTTTACATATACTTTATCGTTAGAACACGTAGAATATTAATATTCAGTTTTTAGATTTTTTAATGCGAAATTAGAGAAATTTTTGTTCCTGATTTTTAATTAAATTCAGGAGTCTTCAAGTTTTTTGACCTCTCTAGACCCTTCTCGAGGCCTTGAATATATTAAAAATTGACCTGTGAAAAATGTGTTTCTTAACAAATAAATTTGTTTAAATTTCAATGTTAGGAAATTGTTTCTTTTAAATTTAGAATCTGTAAGTTCTAACAATTACATACATATAAAAATTTCTGCAAAAATCCTAAATTTAAATGAATAGTATCGTATCTCATAAACGTTAACAAATATAAAAAAACTGATGTCATTTTCGGATTTTTTAATTGAATTATGTATTATGTTAATAGTAATAATATATATATATATATAAGTGGCTGAATTCTTGAACAACAAATATAATATTGGAATAAATAATATAGATTATTTAAAACTATAAAAAAGAATGTTATCCTTCTATTTTATGAGGGTAAAGGCCATAAAACGATTTGGGACTTCCAGGCCAAAACTGCCATCAATCAACCCTCACAATAGATATTTTCAGTAGCGAATTGTTCCAAATCACAACTGAGAAACCACTGAAAAACCACTGGAATTTCAATAGTTCTATCTCATTGTCAGTGCTTTTTCAGTAGTTTACTTTCGACTATGCATAAACACTCGCCCAGGCGCGCGAAAAACATTGCAGTGTTTCTGGTCAGTTGCAGCTATAAATTGTTGCAAATACAAATAAGATTAATATTTTAGATAAATATGACTTTTGATTCTATGCAAAGTAAAATCGCTGCCGGCCTCAAGAAATAGATAAATAAGTAAAAGTAAATAAAAAATCTTTTTAAAAACCACGAATTTTCCAATTTTATATTTAAAAAGGGAATATAATAAAAAATAAATAAAAGAAAAAAATAGCGTAGGGAGATACATTAGAATAAGTTGAAATAATTTGTTGAAAGAATTGTTTTTTTAACAAAGTGTATTCAAACTTCTGTAATTTATATGAACTTCAACCGTTGCAAACTTCTATTGAAGACAATTTCTATTCTTTAAAAGTTCTAACAACTTAAGTTTTAATTTTTTCAAATTTAAAATAGTTCTATACTTAAAACAGTTTTAACGAATAGTTGACTCAAATTAATTTTAACCTCTATTAATTCAAATTTTTATTTATTATCTATTTCTTAATTAATTTTCAATTAATCAAAATTTTAATTATGTAATTCAAATTTGAACTATTATAAACTTTACATATTTTTAAAGTCTAACAATGCATATTTGAATTATTTTAAACTGTAAAACACGGAAATTAGACCGAACTTTAAATTTCTTTTACGAGAGCAGGATAAAATGAGATAAAACCAGGTTTTATTTATTATTATTAGACATCTATTGAAGCATAAAAAAATTATTTTGCTATGTTGAAAAAGTTAGAATGGCGGCCTAGATTGTCGATTTAAAAAATTCAGTTTTTTAAGTGAGGTCTACTGTCGGTTGAACATCTTTGTCAATTTTTTATGTAGAACTAAAACCCAAAATTTTTATAAATTTGCAACTCAAGAGATAGAGAAGTACAGTAGTTAAGCTATGCGGGTTTCAGGCCAAGGTTCTGATCTCGACTAAGTCGGTAAAGCAGATTTCTACTTTATAAGCAGTGGTAATGTAGGTTTCTGCTGGGTTTTTACTCAGTCGGTATGTCAGAGTTCTACCTTACCGACCGAGTTGGGATTCCCCGATTGCTTATACAGGGGGTAATGCTATTTCAGGCAATTGTGCAAGGGTGTTTTAGAGGGTTGCCGCTAGATGGTGCAATTGAGTAAGGATATTTTAAATGTTCTACCTGACCGACTGGGTTGGGATTCCCCGTTTGCTTATACAGGGGGTAATGCAATTTCAGGTTAATATACTTTAACGTTACTTTAACTTTAGTTTGACTTTAACTCAATAATTCGTTAATGTTAGTTTAACTTTAGATTAACTATACTTTAACATTACTTTAATTTTTATTAACTATTCTTACACAGAAAATTGTTTTGGATTAAATTAATTTGTAACGCTCTTTTTTAGTACCAAATTAAATTTAAATAATCTGAAATTGGCTGAAAACAATTGCTCTGCAGATTATTATTGTAATACATACATTTTTCAGTGTGAACAATACTTTAACATTACTTTAACTTTACCTTAACTAAACTTTAACGTTACATTGTCTTAAGTGTACATTTAGTTAAATTATAGTTTAGCGTTACTTAATATTTCACTGAAGTATTATACCTTAACTTTACTTCAACTGTACTTTAACTTTAGTTTAAAGTTACTTTAACTTCAATTTAACATTATTTTAACTTTACCTTAACTTTACTTTAATTCCACCTTAACTATTTTTGTAACGTTATACTTTAACCTTACCTTGACTATACTTTAACGTTACTTTAACTTTACCTTACGTATAGTGTAACATACATTAAATTTATTTTAACTTTACCTTAACTAAACATTAACGTTATTTTAACTATACTTTATAGTCACCTTAACTTTACTCTAACTATACTTTAACTTCACCTTAACTATTTTTGTAACATTAGTTTAACGTTACTAATAGTTAATAGTTGGTTTTTAGATTAGATTTACCTTAGATTTTAGGTTAAGTTTAGTTATTACGATTATTTTTATTGCCTACATTCAGGTAAGGTTAATTGAAAATGTAGTAAAGGTGACATTTTTGAATAGGCGCCAATATTTAAATGTTTGTAATTGTAAATTCAAAATAAAAGGCAGACATCTTGAAAATAGCTTAGGGTAATTATCTAAAAAGGTCGGTGAGGTAGATTTATCATTAAATAACATCAGGTAAGTATCCTAAAATGTCTATAAGGTAGATTTGATACTAAATATTGTTAGAAAAGTATCCTAAAGTGTCGGTAAGGTATCATTAAATTACATCAGGTAAGTATTCTGAAGTGTTGGTAAGGTAGATTTGGCACTAAATATTGTTAGAAAATTATTTTAAAATGTCGATAATGTAGATTCATGATTAAAAACTTACCTAAAGCGCCACCTGGTGGTAAGAAGTTACACCTCATAAACTAATTCTACTTGACCGGCTGATGGTACTGGTAAGTGTTGAGAACTCGCTACAGGCTCACTTTGGCGGGAAAATTGATATTTCACTAAAGGAATCTGCATTACCGGCCGATGGTACTAGTAAGTGTTGCAAGTTGCTAAGTGACGTCATTTAGCGGGAAAATTCAAAATTTACTAAAGGAATCTGCATTACCGGCCGAGGGTACTGGTAAGTGATGGTAATTCGCTACAGGTTACATTAGTCAAGAAAAATCAATTTTCACTCTAGGAATCTGCATTACCGGCCGATGGTACTGGTAAATGTTGGTAATTCGCTACAGGTTACATTAGTCAAGAAAAATCTATTTTCACTATAGGAATCTGCATTAAAGACCGATGGTACTGGTAAGTGTTGGTAATTCGCTACAGGTTACATTAGTCAAGAAAAATCAATTTTCACTCTAGGAATCTGCATTACCGGCCGATGGTACTGGTAAGTGTTGGTAATTCGCTGCAGGCTACATTAATCGAGAAAAATCAATTTTAACTATAGGAATCTGCATTACCGGACGATAGTATTAATACCATCACTCAATTGCTTGAAATAGTGTCAGCCATATTGAAAATTGTGGGAACCCCCTCTAGTTCGGTAATAACATAGCTCAATTGAATAGCGCCATCTAGAGGCAGATATCTTGAATATAGTGGGAATCCTAGTCGGTAAGGTAGAACTTTAATATACCTTTACTCAATTGCTCAAAATAGCGCTATCTAGCGGCAGCCATCTTGAAAATTTGGGGATTGCCCTGTAGATCGGCAAGGTAGAACTTAAAATACCCCCACTCAATTGCCTAAAATAGCAATATCTAGCGGCAGCCATCTTGAAACACTCTAGCCCAATTGCCTGAAATTGCATTACCTCCTGTATAAGCAACTGGGGAATCCCAACTCGGTCGGTAGGGTAGAAATTTAAAATATCCTTACTCAATTCCGCCATCTAGGGGCATCCTTCTAAAACACCCTTAAACAATTGCCTGAAATAGCATTACCCCCTGTATAAGCAATCGAGGAATCCCAACTCGGTCAGTAAGGTAGAACTCTGACATACCGACTGAGTAAAAACCCCCCAGCAGAAACCTACATTACCACTGCTGATAAAGTAGAAATCTGCTTTACCGGATTAGCCGAGATCAGAACCTTGGCCTTAAACCCGCATAGCTTAACTACTCAGTACGTAGGGGATTTAGAAAAAAAACGGTATTTGTAAAAATGGCTGACATTTGAATAAAAATTTTTTATTTTTCGGTAAAAAATCGATAGGAAATTGTTAATAAAAAAATTATTTTTTTTACTAGATTTACTATAATGTTTATTGTTTCTTATTTTTAAGACCCTATGACACCTTTCTATCTAAAAAAAAATTTCAATTTTTTGGAAAGTTCACAGTGGTATAACCCCTTAAAGCCTTATAACCAATAAAAAATTAGATGAATTCAATCTTCAATAAATTAAAACTTAAATATATATTTATTTTTAATTAATAATTTAGATTTTCATTAAAAATAATTATTTCAAAATTTTAATGATCTCATTTTTCAATTATCTAAATATCAATTAATTTAATAACAATAATACTTTAAGTTTATTTTTATATTGATAGAATTAAATTTTAATTTACTAAAAATTCTTGTGTATGGGAATTCCAGATCAATATTTTAGGGTAAACTACATTTTAAGTAATTTATTCTCTGTCAATGCAGTTAAATTGATTCATATCAAAGTAGACTCTAATTTTAATTTGAAGATATATTTTTTTTAAAAGTAACTGATTTTCAGTGGCGGTTTTACAGCCGCCCCTGCTGATTTTAAACACAAAATATCTAAGTGCCAAACTTCAGGTGCGGACAGACTGAAGGAATGAATAAAAGAATGAATGAATAAAAGAATAAATGAATAAAAGAATGAATGAATCTTGCGGATTATTATTATAGATAGATTATATGGAAATCTTTGAGACATAATTCAGGAAAAAATAGCATAGACATTTTGAGGTTTAGACGGAAGTCGAATAAAACGTATCACAGTTGGTGATAATTTAAACGAAAGTCGATTAAAACGTGCTACATAGTCAGTGAAAATTGGGAATGGAACATTGAGAAAAAAGATTTCTTTTGACAAGAATAAAAATATGTTTACATTGAATGCCATGAAAGAAATCCTACTTATGCTTGTTCCAAGAATAAGATATTTGGGGTAAGATTTTATATGCTTCTGTCATGCGCAAAAGAGTTTCACATAACCTCAAATTCTTGAATCTATAATATTTTATACTACACTGAAAAAAATAAATCCATGGTACTGCCATAAATATGGATAAATCACCCATAATATATTGCTAATATAGATACTGCTATACGATATTTGTCTTTTAGCCATATGACTAGTGGGTCAAAATTTCTCAAAAAAATCAATGTTGGTCTCGGGTATTTCGATTTTCATGAAACTTGGTGAAAATGTAGTATTATATGACAGAAGTTTTGCCCAAAAATATTTTTTGAAAATTTTCAAAATTGTGTTTTTTACAGGGTGTCAAAATTTTAAGTACCGTTTTTTTCAAAAACGAAAATCTTTGTGGCATTTTAATCAATTTTGTTCATATTTATGGTGTTTATAAATAATATACCAACACTTTAAACGTAATATAAGACCAAACAAATTTTTCAAAATTTGCCCCGAAAAAAGTCAAAAAAATTTTTGATTTCATTTTTTCGATCAAAAGCACCCCTACGATTTCTTTCTAATAACGATATTTCGTTTCCTTATTTTTTTCTGAGTTGATAAAAAAAAAAGTTCTGGAGACTTTAAAAACAACCGAGATTTTGGACTTTTTGTGACGCGGCCTACGCTCTCTGAATTCAGGCAAGCTTAACGCCGGGACACGGACGCATTTTTTCAAGCATTTTCAAAGTTAATTATTTTTATTATTAGGCATGTAAATTGGTTTTCGTAATAACATTTTATTACGTATTTTTTATCACTCTTTCATAATCTGTCATCAAAATTGCAAAAAAATAAAATTCCAAAAAGCTATAACCACTTTTTTGGAAAAAAATGCAAGTTTTTTAAATGTTTGATTCAAAAATGATTTTTTTTTCCACATAATCAGTGATCAGAAAATTTCTGCCCCTACAAATATCGTGTCCACAATCTTCAAGCTTCAAAAAGATGAACCATACATTCAAAAATATTAAGATGGCGGATCCAAAATGGCGACGACAGTATTTTTTTTTTCAAAAAATTGACACCCAGTTGATACTTCTTTTAATTCTTTCTTTATTTATATGAAAATGAGTACCTGAATGTTTCTTGGGTCGCTGATTCTTAATCTAAAGTCAGATTTCAAAAATTCAAAATGGCGGATCTAATATGGCGGTCGGTATTTTTGGAATTGATCGGATTTATTTGAAACATTCTACTTAAGGGTTTTTAGGGTCGCTGATTGTGAATCTGAAGTCAGATTTCAAAAATTTAATATGGCGGATCCAGTATGGCGGTCCATATTTTTGGAATTGACCCCAAAAAACCAAGGGTAGCATGTTTCAAATAAATCCGATTAATTTCAAAAATATCGACCGCCATACTGGATCTGCCATTTTAAATTTTTGAAATCCGACTTCAGATCCACAATCAGAGACCCTAAAACTCCCGGGTAGCATTTTTCAAATAAATCCGATCAATTCGAAAAATATCGACCGCCATATTGGATCCGCCATTTTGGATTTTTAAAATATGACTTTAGGTTTACAATCAGCGACCCTAAAAACCCTTAAGTAGAATGTTTCAAATAAATCCGATCAATTCCAAAAAGACCGACCGCCATATTAGATCCGCCATTTTGAATTTTTGAAATCTGACTTTAGATTAAGAATCAGCGACCCAAGAAACATTCAGGTACTCATTTTCATACAAATAAAGAAAGAATTAAAAGAAGTATCAACTGGGTGTCAATTTTTTGAAAAAAAAAATACTGTCGTCGCCATTTTGGATCCGCCATCTTAATATTTTTGAATGTATGGTTCATCTTTTTGAAGCTTGAAGATTGTGGACACGATATTTGTAGGGGCAGAAATTTTCTGATCACTGATTATGTGGAAAAAAAAATCATTTTTGAATCAAACATTTAAAAAACTTGCATTTTTTTCCAAAAAAGTGGTTATAGCTTTTTGGAATTTTATTTTTTTGCAATTTTGATGACAGATTATGAAAGAGTGATAAAAAATACGTAATAAAATGTTATTACGAAAACCAATTTACATGCCTAATAATAAAAATAATTAACTTTGAAAATGCTTGAAAAAATGCGTCCGTGTCCCGGCGTTAAGCTTGCCTGAATTCAGAGAGCGTAGGCCGCGTCACAAAAAGTCAAATATCTCGGTTGTTTTTAAAGTCTCCAAAACTTTTTTTTTTTAATCAACTCAGAAAAAAATAAGGAAACGAAATATCGTTATTAGAAAGAAATCGTAGGGGTGCTTTTGATCGAAAAAAAAAAATCAAAAATTTTTTTGACTTTTTTCGGGGCAAATTTTGAAAAATTTGTTTGGTCTTATATTACGTTCAAAGTGTTGGTATATTATTTATAAACACCATAAATATGAACAATATTGATTGAAATGCCACAAAGATATTTGTTTTTGAAAAAAACGGTACTTAAAATTTTGACACCCTGTAAAAACCACAATTTTGAAAATATTAAAAAATATTTTTGGGCAAATCTTCTGTCATATAATACTACATTTTCACCAAGTTTCATAAAAATCGAAAGACCCGAGACCAACATTGATTTTTTTGAGAAGATTTGACCCACCTTCTCTTTGGTACGATTTTTTGTAGGAAAAAATATTTGATTAATTATGTTAGATAAATCGTTTAATATTTTTCATAAATTTCTTTACCAATGTAGTAGTAGTATTCATAGCATCTGCTCATGCGATAATCGCAACAGATTTTTCTCAGTGTAGATTAAAAAAAAAAACTTAATCCTGGCAAATTTCTAGTGGTCTACAGAAGGTTAAGCCAGTAATTATCTAACAAATCATTCGGTTAACAGCTTCATTTTGTCTACTTACAGGTCATTAGCTATTCGACTACACTGAAAAAATCCTGGGACATCAGACGTTGTACTGTAGCCCCTGGCAAATAAGCGTCACCGATTGCGGACTAAAAAGGTGCCGATAAAGTCCGCATTTGGTACTGAATCGGTCCTGACGTTAGAAATTAAAATTCATATGTTCCAATTAACTTGTACAGTATTTATTTAATGAAATTATTTAATTCTATAATCATTTTAATAAGTATTATTATTTATTATTGAAAGAAAAAGTAAAAAAAAATGTAAAATTTGAATTCTATATTTTTTACTTTTTCTTTCCTTAATAAAAAATAATATTTATTAAAATTATTATAGAATTAACTAATTTCATTAAATAAATACTGTACAAGTTAATTGGAACATATGAATTTTAATTTCTAACGTCAGGACCGATTCGGTACCAAATGCAGACTTTATCGGCACCTTTTTAGTCCGCAATCGGTGACGCTTATTTGACAGGGGCATCAGACGTTCCAAAGCATGGAATAAATCTTGCCCCTTCCATTCGGCTCGTGCGACGCGACGCTTTTTTCAGGTGCAACTGACGCACGCGCGCGGGCAACCGGCGTTATGTGGGACCAAACCATGCACTACAGGCGGTGCGTCTGACGTGCCACAATTTTTTCAGTGTAGGCTTATTTGGCTAACGGCCAGGTTTGTATATCGACTTTCGACATATATATGAAATTTGTTATTTCAGGAAGGTGGAAGTACAGGTTTTTCATGGTCAAATATGTTAAGTATGTTGATGCAGATGTTACTTGGACAAACAACTGGAATTACTAGCCCCAGTAAAAACGAAAATGATGAAGTTACGCCGAGTCCTTGGGCGAATCTTCTATCAGTTGGTTTAAGAGTTCTAACAGCTATTTTAGGCGGCACCCAACAACCAGTTGATGGCATTGACAAAGTTGATCATCAAAGCAGTCCAATGCAGGTATAAAAGAACATTTTTCTTTTGTTTATAAATTGAGAAGGTAATAGTTGTGTAAATAACAGTTATTTATGATACAAGGCTTGTAAGTGTCACTTTACGAATTGACTGTAATTTAGCAGAACAAAGCGTAGTAGAAGCACCTGAAGCTAAGCTGAAGCCTAGCTGAAACGTAGCTAAGTTTTATTAAATTACACGATTTCGAATTGACAGAATTTTGCGTTTCCGCGCAAAACGTAAAAACAAAACTTTTTATCGCAACTAGTGAAGGTTGCAGGTAATAAAAAACAAAAAAGAATAGTATGTGAGTGATTTGCACGTTACCTTCGAATTAAACGGACTAACCAAAAAAGCATGTAAAATTTATAAATATTGATCAGGTTAAGATAGTAAATTTTAAAAGTAGGTATATATAGAAGAGCAATTTAAAACCAAAATACATGTTGGTTAGGGTGGTCCAAAAAACATCAAAACTTCAATTTTCAAAATATTCTCCAAAATTCCTATTCTTGAAGGTTAAAAAATACATCTACCGTTTTCAAAAACTCGATTGTTTTTATTTTCAATTGTACATTGTATATGTACAAAAAATTCCGTTAAGGTTTAAATTGCAGTTTCAAATTTACTTTTGTAGAAAGAAAGGTATCAGTTTCCATTTTTATGAAGGAAGCAAAGTTATAAATTTCTAATCTATTGTCCGTTTGAAGAAGTAAATCTTAAAAGGTCTTAACTTATTTTTAATAATTTTACCTTTCATCATTTTTCAATGTCTTTCAATTTTAAGAAGCATCTTCTACAAAAGATGAAGTTTCATATTGTGTAAATTTCATGTGAAGAAACTTAGAATTAGTCATAGAAAATTGTCTATGAAAAACGTGAAAACAGTGGATTGATTCTTAATAACATTTGTGAACATAAATTTATTTTAATTTACGTCTATGCAAAAGAAAGTTCAGTGTTTTCTTAATCATATTCTAAAAATATTATATATTATAACTATAATGAAGGTATGAAAGAACAAATTAAAAATGAAGTATTTATTTTACGTGTGAAATTCATGAAACTCCCATAAAAGAGAAAAACGCTCGGCGGTATTTGAAAATAACAACAATCGTATTTTTGAAAACGGTAGATGTATTTTTTAACCTTCAAGAACAGGAATCAGCAACAACACACATGTTGAAGAATAAAAGTACTGAAATTACTTGTAATCGGGTACTACCAACAGCTTTCAGAGTTAATGAGCAATGGTACAAGATTCTACCTATCCCAGTGGAAGCACAAAATCCTTCAATTCTGAAACCGACTCAAACAAATACCTGGGAGTACATCAACCCTGTGGATTTGGCTACTAGTGGCATTTACTCAGATATAAATAATTTTTTATTAAATTTTGAAGAGTCTTTAGATTTAGTAATTTTGAAATATCCCAATCTGTCTGTTTATATTGGGGGCAATTTTAATGCAAGAGTGGCTGATTTAAATCAATTGTCAAACGTAATATTACGGGAGAATGGATGTGAGAGAAAAAAATTGGTATCTTCGACGGAAAACAATAAGTTTGTCTTACTAAATGGTAGAGCAAGGGGGATAATCCTGCCCAATTCACATATGTAAGCAAAGCTGGTAAATCAACCATAGATTTGGCATGGGCCAATCTGTCAGGAATTGAGCGTGTGAGAAACTTAGTAGTTCACTGTATTGTTGCATCTTCTGACCATTTCTTGGTATCGTTAAAATTAATGGGAGAGAATGTGAAAAAAATAAATAATAAGGAATTCTCGCGATGAAAATAGAAAGACGAATTGAAAGAACAATATAAAACCTTAATGTTTAATTCGCCAATAGAGATAAAAAAATTCAAGTATTAATGACATGTAATCGGTTTTAATTAATAATATCAATAAAAAAGCAATAGAGTTAGGAATGCAAGTAAAAATTAAAGATGTTAAAATTAAGTCAAAACATTAATAAATCAACTTTACATTGTAAGAGATTCCTCTAATTTCTAGAAGATTGTAAACAAATACAGATATAAGTATAATATAGAGGATTCAATTGAACTGAAAGATTGATTCAGGTACTTTTAATTAGTTTTTCCCTTATCCGTGAACTCTCTTGCTGCTGAGATGCCGAAAAGTAACCCGTTCATGGACGAGCAATTTACTGAGATGGAATTAAAGATGAGTCTTAAAAGGTGCAAGGAGGGTATGTCCCCGGGTTCAGACGGAATCTTAAATGAATTTTACAAATGTTTACCTGACAATTGGACTTACCATATATTGATATTACCCGGGAAAAAGGGTTCAGATATAATCAGATATATTTCAGATATCATCAGATATATTGTAGATATAATCAGATATATTTCAGATCTAATGATATATGATTTGATCTATTCAGATATAATCAGATATAATCAGTTATTTAAACATATATCTGCTTATATATATTTAGATATAATCAGATCTAACTAGATATATTTAGATATAATCAGATCTAATTAGATATATTTAGATATAATCAGATCTGATATTATATCTGTTTATATCTAGATAGATACCGCCTGATGTGAGGTCATATCTAACTAGATATATTTTAACATAGTCAAATCTGATATTATATCTTTCTATATCTAATTAGATATTGTCAGATATGAAGTCAGATATAATCATTTTGTTAACAGATTTAATCATACATAATATCAGATCAAACTATATCTAATAAAAAAATAATTTATTTATAATATATATAAATAATATAGTTTGGACTTTTTCAAATTTGCATTAAATTGACATTGACGCTTACATAATTTCATTTTATAAATAAATTATCAAATTAATTTATAATTTAAAATGGAACAATAATATACCTAAAATATACATATAGATATATAAGATGTGTATATAAAGTAAAATATGTGTTGAAATCTAATAATTTTAAAGCACAGAAGAAAGTTTAGATATGATTAGATGTAGTTTTATTTATATTTAATCTCGCTCATACTGATTCATATACATTCTAACAAGAACTATTTCTAAGTACCAGTGTGGAGCAGTGGTTAGAGCTCTTGACTAGAAGTCGTGGGAGTGCGGGATCGAGTCTCGGGTCAGTCGATTTTTTTTATTTTTTTTATTATTATTTATTACAAATGTTTATTAATTATATCACCCAACTTCATATTTTTTAATAATATTTATAATTTTCAATAAATTTATTTAATTATTTAAAATTTTTTGATCTGGTTAGATCTAATTATATCTGGTCAGATATAGCAAAATCGAGATATGATTATATATAATCAATTATATCTGATTATATCTAAACCTTTTTTCCCGGGTATTTAATAAAATTTTGGTAAGAGAAGTAGTGCAGTGCCGGATTAAGGCAAATTGAGGCCTAGGGCACAACATCTTTTTGAGGCCCCCCCTTTTTTTTGGAAAATTGAGGTACAATGTTAAAAACACAAACTTATGTATTATTTTATAAAAATTTTATTTTAAAACGTTAAAACATGAACTATCAAATACATAAAAAGTAATTTAAATTTAAATATTACACTTTCTTTTTCGTAATATTTTTTCAGACACCGGCCGTCAGAAAAACGTAAACACCACCGAGTGTCAGGTCGGAAACAATGTACCTAATCAACAAAATTGCAAACGTGTGATAAGACAATTCAACTTGTGACGTCACTATCCAAAATGGCGGATGCCTGGAAGACAAACAAAGCATTGTAGTCAATGGAACGAAATCAGTTTTTTTTAAATAATTTTTTAAAAACAAAATTTGGAACCTATGATTATTATATTATTAATAAATTATTTTTCATAGATCAAGAGTTAATTTTAAAACAATAAAATTCAATAGAACTATTATTTCAGTTTTTCTTCTTTTAAAATATAGTTCTTGATAAATGAAAAATAATTTGTTAATAAACATAGGTTCCAAAATTTGTTTTAAAAAGTAATTTTAAAAACTGATTTCGTAATATTGACTACCAAACTTGCGGGTCTACTTAAAAAAAATGGGATTAAAAACATGGCAGTCTTAAAATGTTGCTAACTCTGTCAGATGCTAGCAAATTGAAATTTTCCATAGACCATTAGAAAGCTTATAAAATTTTTCGATTAATGGTCCTATTTTAAAGCTTTTTAGATTAATAGATACGGAGATTCAATGTGATAAAGACATGTAAATTTTTCGTTTTTTGTGAATTTTCATTGTTCAAATTTGGTAGGCTGCAATTTTCTAGAAAAGTAATTGGAAAAAATTTAAATTAAGCTAAATTAAACCTTGAACTATAAGCTTTAAAATAAGCCAAAGAAAATTAAAAAACGTTGACTAGTTCAAAAGTTATAAGTAAATGCGTATAAAGAACAAAACGCAACAATTCCTTCATTTCCTCCCTTCTCTGTCTATATTTAATGAATTAATCAGCCAAAAGTGGAGCGAGCACTAGAATCGTTGGGTTTTTTCGTATCATACATTTACTTATAACTTTAGAAGCAATCCATATATTTATGTTTTCTTTGGCTTATTTTAAAGCTAATAATTCAAGGTTTAATTTAGCTAAATTTTAAAATTTTCCAATTACTTTTCTAGAAAATGCAGCCTACCAAATTTGAACAATGAAAATTCACAAAAAACGAAAAATTTATCTGTCTTTATAACATTGAATCACAGTTTCTATTAATCGAAAAAGCTTTAAAATAGAACCATTAATCGGAATATTTTATAAGCTTTCCCATTTCCACAATTTTGGCCGATAGTGTACGTCACAAGTTAAAATGCCTTATATGTACCATATGTTGAGCAATACAATGCGTGTCCGATATCATTATGCCCATTTTATGTAGTTCTTCAGCGCGAAATTCAAAATTTAAAATAACAGTTAAAATAAACAATAAAAATATATACTTGAGATTTGACTAATCCTCGTTTTATATTTAAAATAAGATTTTTTTTATTATTTATTCAATTTTTTACTTTGCAATTTGGAGGGCCCATAAAAAGTGAGGCCCAGGGCAGTTGCCCCTGTTGCCTCCCCCTTAATCCGGCACTGAAGTAGTGCCAAACTCATGGTCAAACATATTAGCAAAAATGATTTATAAAAAAGGACAGAAGGCGAATCCTGCGAATTACCGTTCAATTGCACTTGTAAATTGCATTACAAAAATTTATACTCAAATGCTGGCTAAAAGACTAAATGATTGGGTAGAAATGAACGACCTCCTTCAAGAGTGGCAAGCGGGGTTTAGTATCTCATAATGTATTATGGAACAAATTATATAAAATGGGTATAGGTAGTAAGTTTATTAAGGTATTTCTCTTCTGGATGACAGGGTCAAATCGATACTATTATGAAAACACGTTTTACGTAATAAATATGCAATATTTATTTTTTATGCATATTATTTAGTGTTCTTTAGTGTTTTCTCTAAACAATAAGCTTACTCTTGATTATTATTGTCTGATTTAAGGGGTAAATATAGTAACATTTAACATTCCTTATTTTTTCAAAAACTCTTTTTCTAGGCGATTTTTTAAAAATGTTTCAATTTAAATTATTAATACCTTATTTTATTAAGAAAAACGTTCCCTACAAATTCACCGTTTAAAATTTTCAGAAAAGTTAATAATTTTTTAACTATAAATATTTGTTTACAAAAAAATATGTAAAAAAAGTTCTTTTTTTATAAACAATTATTTATATTTAAAAACTATTAAATTTTCTGAAAATTTTAAACGGTGAATTTGTAGGTAACCTTTTTTTTAATAAAATAAGCCATTAGTAATTAAAATTGAAACATTTTTTAAAAATCGCCTAGAAAAAGAGTTTTTGAAAAAATAAGGAATGTTAAATGTTACTATATTTACCCCTTAAATCAGACAATAATAATCAAGAGTAAGCTTATTGTTTAGAGGAAACACTAAAGAACACTAAATAATATGCATAAGAAATAAATATTGCATATTTATTACGTAAAACGTGTTTTCATAATAGTATCGATTTGACTCTGTCATCCAGAAGAGAAATACCTTAATATTCCAAGAGATCTTTACTCTGAAGCCGGTATTGCGGTGAAGGGAACTTCGGGTGTCTCAGAATATACGAAAGTCTCGAAGGGTGTCCTGCAGGGCGAAGTTTTGAGCGCATTGTTATTCTCTTGCTTTATTACTGATTTTCATGAATTTTCAAAAATGAAGGGAATGAGAAGAGTCTCACTAAACCGTCTTACGGAAATTTTGTTGTTTGCATTTGCAGAGACATAGCAATTCTCGCAAATACTTGCGTGCATTTAAGAATAATACTAAAAGCGATAAAAAATATTGTAAACTCAATAAACTAGAAAATAATATTAAAAAAAAAAAAAAAAAAGACGAAAATAGTAATTTTCTGAAAGGGTGGTCACTCACATAGTTATAAGTATGAATCGTTTAATATGACGAAAATAAGGTGATCGACATTGTACCAAGTTATGAATATTTGGGAGTTTGTTTGGGATCGGGATAGTTGGTACAGGATCGCCACTTTTCACTAGTTAATTGAAAAGAACTTTTATACATGTTTCCAAGTCAGCTCACAAAACCTTGTAAGCCTCAGCACTGCACTGATAAAAAATTCAAATTGATTGTTGATTTTAACAATTTTATTTTAATTCAACATATACACAATAGTCTCACTCACGCACTCCGTAAATCTAATTAGCATTTAAATTTTGCATAGAAATAAACTTGAACGATTCGGCACGTGCGAATTTTACATGGGTTATCTATCCCTTCAAGACGAAGACTGAAGGGCAAATTCAAATTCGCGCATGACAACAAATGATTTGATCTCGGCCTAACTCGATTCAAGTAGGGAAACTACGAAAGGTCGAACGATTAATTTTATAGAACCAGTCTACTTGATCCTTTTCCTGAACAAACCGAAAAAAATTCGCACAAATTATTTTTACGTTAAATAGAACAAAAAATATAATTTTCCTTCTGAGTTAATTATCAGTCGTGTTATCACAGAGATCAATAGGTAACAGAACAAGTTCTGTGATAGGTCGAATATATTCAGATTTAAATGTTTTAATCTTAACAACTCGAACGATGTCGTCATCCCCTGGAAAACATTCAATGACTCTCGCGAGATGATTCCACTTAGTGGGAGGTAAATTGGGTTTTCGGAGCAAAACCATATGACCGACTTTAATTTGAGCGTTAGAGATTCGCCACTTCGTTCGATGCTGCAATGATTGCAGGTAACAATCAAGGTTAAACAAGACTGATTTGATTTGGGGTCTTGGGTTTATTATCCACACTTGTCGAAGCGTACTGAGAGTAAGTTTCATTCCCCCGTGTAAGCATTTACCATGAATGAATATTATCAAAAAAGTTACTAGTGGGTGTTTTTCAGAATGACCGGATGTTTTGCTTCGAAGGATGAATTTGAGTTTTTTAGTCGACCACTGACACGAATAACGCCCTGCTCATCAAGAAATGGATTCAGAGAATGCATTTGACTTTTGTCAGAAACGCATTTTTCTTGATTTAAAGTTTTGATTTCAGGATAAAACAGTTGTTCTTGCAATAATTTATACAAAACAACTTTGGCATTGGACAAATCCTTCGCAGTTAATTGTGCAGCTCGTTCAGTTTTAGCTTGAGTTTGGCAAGTTTGAATTAAATCACGGATTTTGTTTAATGATGAAGTCTTTTGTTTCATAGTTTCGATAAAGAGATAAACAAATTTCATAACGTAGGCCACTACTTTGACTGCTTTTTCCCAAGATGAGAACTTTATTGTTAAATTGTACAAAGGGTGAGTTGTTGGTTCATTCACGAGATGAACAATTGGCTTTATTTCGACAGATGATTCCTCTTGAGAGGGTACAATTTGATTTGGCAATTGATCGGGTTGTTGTTTCAACCAGTTTGGTCTATTCCACCAAAGAGTTGATTCATGCAGTTTCAAAGGTGACAGGCCGCGAGACGCCAGATCCTCGGGATTACTGTCTGTTGGAACATATTTCCATTTCTCAGAAGGCAGATGTGTCTGCACTTCTGCTACTCTATTGGCAACAAACACCTTTCACGTAGATGCATGTTTGCTAAGCCAGGCCAATACAACCTTTGAATCAGTCCAACGCTGAATGGGAACTTCGGTTAAAGCTCTGACCTTTTTTAATGAAGTGAAGAGTCGCGAGAGAAGAACAGCCGCTTGCAACTCTAATCTGGGAATGGAAAGTTTTTTTATTGGGCATACTTTTGTTTTACTGGTAATTAACGAAACGAAAATTTCTCTTGACCGTGTAACTGTTCTTAGATAAATTACTGCACCATAAGCGAGGTCAGATGCGTCAGGAAATCCATGAAGGTCAGAACTCAGACTATCAGGATCGTGACGATTCCATCTGAGAATTGAGATTTTTGAAAGTTCATTCAAGGATAAAAAATAATTCACCCATTCGGTTTGAAGTGGGGTGGGCAATGGTTCGTCCCACGTTGCTTTGCTTAGCCAAGTTTTTTGTATGAGGATTTTACCTCCGACTATTACTGGGGAAATCCACCCAACGGGATCGAATAACTGGGCTAAGAGAGACAAAGCTTGACGATGAGTCAATACTTTGGAACTTCAATATTTACGGTGAAATGAAAAGTATCGGTATCGAATTTCCATGCTATGCCAAGAACTTTTATTGCCTGTTTTTGTGAGTCTGATGAACCCCAGGCGAGACCGTGATTTGATGGATCAACATCTGCAATTAGGGATGAATCATTGCTTGCCCATTTTCGCGCTTCTAATTGAGCCCTTTTTAACAGTGAGACAACTTCCTCCCGCGTTTGTTTTGCAATTTTTTTGTCATTTGCCCCAAATAAAATATTGTAAATGAAGGTATCGAATAAAAGGACAAGAGATGCAAGTGGAAAATCTGATCCTTCATCAGATACAAGTTGTCTCATCACTCTTAGCGCAAGATATGGAGCAGATCTTGTGCCATACGTTACAGTTGCTAATAGGTATTCGGAAATTGGAAGGTCAGGAGAAGGTCGCCACAGGACGCGTTGATAGTTTCTTAGAATTGGATCAATTAGAATCTGCCGATACATTTTTGTAATATCGGCTGTAAATACAAAGGGATACGTTCGCCATTGAGAAAGAATAATGGGAAGATCAGGTTGGAGTTTTGGACCAATCAACATGTGATCGTTGAGGGAAGTACCATTCGACGTTTTCCTCGAAGCATTAAAAACTACTCTTAATTTAGTTGTTTGACTGTGATCGCGAATAATTGGATGATGAGGGAGGTAAACGCTGAGATGTCGTGTTGTCTATGTGTTTGGAGAAGGGATCATATGTCCTAAAGATTTATATGCAGACATGAATTCATTGTATTCTTTTTTGCGCTCAGGATATTTTTCGAGTCGAGTTTCAATACGTTTTAGAGAACGTTCTGCTATATAACGAGATATACCAAATTGAAGAGTTTTGGAATCGAAAGAATATTGAACCATGTATTGACCATCTTTTGTTCTTTTATGCGTTGACATAAAATGTGACTCGCAAAATTCATCTTCTGGGGACACGGGTTTTTCAGTAGTAATATTTTCTATTTCCCAAAATTTTGTTAATGCGGAGTTTAATTGATCGAATGGAGCACAATGGACACACCAAGCTCCTGAGGAAAATAGCTTTTACAAAAATGAATGCAAAATCGGCAACTGGGGTCTGATTTGTACTCATTTTCACTCTCAAAATCTGTTTAGAACGAAATCCTAGCTGCTCGGTTTCGCAAGAAATACACGATTAATTAAATCAGCGAAACAGCATTAGTTGATTTGACATATTTCATAAGTTTATTCGGGGAATTTATATAAACTAACAACATCAAGCATATATAGCAAAATTTTAACTTTATGCGTTATGTAAGTAAAATAACTTAGTACGAAAAAATCTTCTATAGTTTTTAAAACATGAATAAATTTATTGAAAAAATTAAATTGAATTAATAAACTTAAATGAAAATAAATACTAATTGTATTACTTTACAATACTAAGTTTACAAATGTTTTAATTTTTAATCTTCTTAACAGTTCTTTTTTTTATTCCAGTGCAAGTGCTGAATATTTTTATGACATAGAATGCGAATAGTGAAGATGATCAAATATAAAAATAAAGGAAGAAGAAAGAAAGAAAGAAGCTTGCAATTTAAAGTTAAATTATTTTAAGTTAACTATTTAAATGTGTTAGTATTTATTTTCATTTAAGTTTATTAATTCAAGTTAATTGTTTCAATAAATTTATTCATGTTTTAAAAACTATAGAAAATTTTTCCGTGCTAAGTTATTTTAGTTGTAAAAATCAAAACAAAACTATGAAATTGTAATAAAATGTCCAATTAACATTAATTTTGGAAAATACAATTAAATATTTTGAATTTTGAATATCAGATGCCAGATTCGAATCCAGTAACTTTAAAAACCGTTAAGTACCATATGTTTCATACGAATCCACGAATTTTTGTTAATTTAATCTTTTTTATCAGTTCCGCCATGTTGAATTTCAAAAATCTAATATCATATTTAAAGTTAGAATGAGATAAATTTTACAGATCTTAAGTTTCGGATAAATTCTTAAACCTTTTCATTTTAGGTCACCATTTTGGAATGGACATTTTGAATTCAAAGTTTTAATACCAAACTTACATTCTATTACTTAGAAACATTATAAATAATGGTTTTTATAATATTTTTTAAATTTTTGCAACTTACTTAATAGGCAACTTACAATATTGTTCATTTTACCATGTTATTATAGTTTGTAACAATGCGCACTGGCACTATTCGTGTCAAGCATGTTAAACTGAACATTTTTTCATGCACAACATATTGTTGCACATGCGCAGTAGTTCACCACAGCTGTGTAAACGTGCGCACTACAAAACAAACATTTCACATGCGCAGTTGTTTTGTATTGCTGTTACACATGCGCAATGATGCACAGTGATAGTCACACAGGTGCTCTAATTAAATTTAAAAATTACGCATGCGCAGTGTTTTTTTTTTTTAAGTCCAACGAAAATTAAAATTTCGTTTTTTTCTATGTGCTAATTTTTACACGTTTTTCTATATTTTTTTATTTTAGAATATTTAAAATGTCATTTATACTTCATATTTTTACAACTGCGGATGTCTTTTGTCAATAGAAAACTACTGCGCATGCGTAACTGCCATAGAAACCTATTGCGCATTAGTATGTACTTTACGCAATGTATATAACTTTTTTGTTAACTTGTTTCTCCATTTGCTTTGACAATTAAATTTTTTTACAGTCATTTTTCTTTGTTATTGTAACAACTGCTTATGTGTATTGTTTATAAGAAAGTACTGCGCATGCGTAACTGCCTTTTGGAGCTTTTGCGCATGTATAGGTGATCAACGATGTGTCTATTAAAGTAAAAAGTTTTTCTAATAATTTCTATTGCAATAATAAATATTTTTACATACAAGATTATGAAATTAGTTAAAATATTTTTAAGTATTCCTGTCTGTGAGAAACTTGATTAAATTTGTTTAATTTAGTTTAAAATATTTAACATTATTTTAAATAATTCTATAAAATTCAAAAAAAAATTTATAACTATAATATTAATTACAAAAACAAATAAATAATTTCAAAAAATAACATAATAGATTAATTATAAATATATAAATTAATTATTTTTATAATTTATTATTAATTAATATTTAGTATTATTATCATTATTACTGGCAATATTTTTTAAAACAATATCTTTGAGAATACTAGATGTTATTTTTAAAATAAAAAAAATAAAATTTTAAAAATATATATTATTAATACCTAATATATATTATAATTTACTACATTTTATTTTATTCAATTATCATATTCTTCTAAAAATAGGCCACAACGACTTAAGGTGAAATAGAATGTATTGACCTTAAAAAAAATTATACATAAATAATAATTAGTTAATAGAAATAAAAAAAAAGGAAAAAGGGTACTAAACATATTTATAGATTTATATATATTTTTAAGAATACACAAAGTAAAGAAATATATAAAAGAAATAAAAAAACGAACGAGCGTTAGCGAGCGAGGGTTGTTACGCTAGTTCTTAATTTTATTTAAATTATATTTAAATTAAATATTTAATTATATATTTAAATAATTTATATTTAAATCTAAATTATATAAATTATATTTTTGTGAAATTTATAGTGTTGAGTATAATAATAATATTAATAATAATAATAATAATTTTCTTTTTTTTGTATTCAATATTATTTGAGAAGTTAAAATTTGTATTAACTTAATTTGTAATAACTTAACTTATTTTTAATTAATTATAATAAACTACTGTTAAAAATTGAAGGACGGATCGACAGAAGAAAATTTCGAAAAAATAAAACTAAATTTAAATTGATACATCGTGATTCAATTTAAGATAGAAACTTCAAGTTGGAAAATTTAGAAAGCTTATTTTCAAGCGTCAAGCTTCTATCTAACTTTTGGATCAAGATGTAATAATTGTAATTAAGTTGTATTTATCTATTTTTTTCTTGTCTATAAGAAAGACAATTTCAAAAGATTGTTTCAGTGTATTTAAAATATTTTAATAAATTTTTAGGTTAGGTGAAGCCCGAAGCCAGCGCCTAGCCTATTCCTACGAGTAAAAGGGGAAAGTTGTGTCATTCATATCCTTTTGTTTGCTGATATTCACGTAGGGAATATTAAATTCTACTAAGCCAGTACAATAGTAGAGTCATTCGGGAAAAGTAAAATGAACATTCGAATAAAGTCACCTGGCAGAGGGCGGAGAGACTGGAGGCCACCTATAAGCATCATGCGAAACAAGAGTATGTTTCGGCTAACAATAAGCCCAGGGGATGTCACGTGGTTTTTGAAAAATTCGTCACAAAAGTAGTTTCCCAACGACGGCACCGACAAACTACTCGAATAAAAAAACTCGAAATTAGTTCACACGAGTAATTAACCGGTTTATCAAATATTCCATTCGCGAAAATTGGCCAGATTCGGACTCACCGACGCCTGAAATATTGTATAAAAAGGAAGTTTTGTATTATTTTGTATTACACATTATTTTGTACCAGAATTATTGCTGATTCAGATTGTTATATTTTGTTTGTTTTATTGGAAAGATTTTGATTAATTGTTAAAACATTCACAACGAAGAAAGAGTTGTGAACCAGAAACAATTTGTAACACTGAGTAATTCGCTAAGAATTAAGAGAATCGCACTTCTTAGAGAATATCTGGTTCGATTTAGAAATCACGAGATCCCGTGGAAGAGGCGAGAGAAGATTGAGGCTCGATAACTGAATGGTGGCGCCATCCAGCGGCGAGCCGCGAAGTTGACACGGATGACGAAGCGGAGAAGTGACGACAGCGATATTCTCCCGCAGTACGGATCTGGCCGGTCAACCCGACAAG
Organism: Ganaspis brasiliensis; assembly: GCA_037103525.1. Lineage (NCBI taxonomy): Eukaryota > Metazoa > Arthropoda > Insecta > Hymenoptera > Figitidae > Ganaspis > Ganaspis brasiliensis. The sequence goes on along the minus strand of JAZKLR010000061.1, from coordinate 1,208,594 downwards.
TGTGTCACACGGTGTAACCGATTAAATTAATAATCATCCGACGGAAAATGGACTACCGAAAAGTGCTCGAGCAGCTGAGAGATTAGTAAACCATCTGTCTTCCCTTTGCCAGTAGTGTGAAACTCGTGGGTTCACGAGTAACGGGTCAAAAAGAAGTCGGCTTCCCGACCACGTTGTGCAGCAGGGACGCCGCCATTACGGCATTACCGGCTAATCAACCAGTCACCTCGAAGTGTGCATGTTCTCTCTCTCAAGACTCGATAAGAATTACTCAGTGCTAATTTGGATTAATAATAAAGTCAGTTAATAGTGAAAGTTTATTAATTAATGAAGAAAGTTAGTGTTGTGTTCGTGCTTGTCACCCCCTCCTCTCCCATATCGGCGTGAACCGCGACCGCCTGAGTAAATTCCCGCTGGGATGTCGATCTAGCCAGGTGGGAAAACGGTGCCGTGTACTAAGCTCACGGAGTCCGGGTAAATACTCTATTTACCTGGCGCCTCAAAGTCGGCGCCGTCAACGTCGTTGTTTCCTCAAAGTTGTTAGCAGTTAAAAATAGTAAAATCCTCGTTTTTTTCAATATTGTTAATGGTTCAGGTTTAAAGCAATTTAAAATTGGAAAACACCATTACAAAACACATACATGTGGACATTTGCTTTGGAATGATACTTTACGCTTTTTAGATAATTTTAGATAGTCGATTTAGACTATTTTCTGAAAATCGAAAATCTTAACGACCACAAAGATTCCTTTATGAGGAAGCAAAATTCGACAATTTTTTTTTATTTCTTACTTTTTTAGTTTATTTGCAAATGCTACAATTTTTCAACAATAAATTGTTTTAACAAATTAAAAATTCATCATAACATTAAGAAAAAACTTTTCATCGGTCATAGTATAAAATAGTATAGACTCAAGAATTTGATGTTATGACCCGAGTTTACGACAAATAATATCATATTCTTGGATCAAGCATAAGTACGATTTCTTTCAAGACAATCAATGTAAACACATTTTTATTCTTCACAAAAGAAATCCTATTTTCTCTGTAAACATTCGTAAAATATAAAATTTGTTGATAAACAACAATCACAGTAAAAAATGTTTATAAACTTAATTTTTTTTTGCTGCATACAAATAAAAGTCCGCGCGCGTATACGAAAATTTTCGGTTGCGCGAAAATTAATATTGTTTAAAATTTCGTCGTTTATGTGATGTTACCTAAAGTAATTCTCTTTTGTAGTTTTTTGATAGATTCGTTAAATTACCTACTTTAAGGTCGTTTTCAATATAATCGTTTATTCAGTTTATTGGATTACGCAAAGTATTTCATTTTAAGATTTTTAGAAATCTTATTACGTTTAATTATGCTATCTATTTTGCAAAGACTGAATTATTATTTAAAAAAAAACAACTTTAAATTATATCATCTAATGATGTGTTTCAGTGCAATTGACCTTTTTCTGATGAAAGCATACTTTTAAACGAATTTAAGGGTAGTTATACAAAAATCTTACTTAAAAATAGAGGGGGGGTCAAAATTAGCTAAAATCATGCTTACGTAATTAATGAATGGCCCCTAAACATTTCTTGTAGTTTAAACACTGCTCTTTCAAGCTCTTTAAAAATTAACATACTACAGTTAGTTAATTAATAAAAAATACAAATTTTTGAGGTTTTTTTTACTTCAGATTATTTTTCCCGTTTTTTTAGATAACACAGCCCCACAAAAAAAAAAGTGTCATGTACTTTTGACCGGAATACCTTAGCCCTATGTATTTTGACGCGCTGAACACGAATCCGAAGTCCATTTTGCTCCATCACGTCAGGATTTTTTTCTAACCTCAAAAAACATGTCGGATTTTGAGAGGTAGGCGATTTTTTAAAAAAATTTATGGATTTACTTTAAACTTGGTATCTGGGGGTTTTTTGGGTCACTGATTATGAATCTGAAGTTAGATTTTCAAAATTCAAAATGGCGGATCCAATATGGCGGACGAATTTTGAAAAAATTTGAAGATTTACTTTAAACTTGGTATCTGGGGGTTTTTTGGATCGCTCATTACGATTCTGAAGTTAGATTTTCAAAATTCAAAATGGCGGATCCAATATAGCGGACGAATTTTGAAAAAATTTGAAGATTTACTTCAAACTTGGTATCTGGGGTTTTTTTGGGTCGCTGATTACGAATCTGAAGTTAGATTTTCAACATTCAAAATGGCGGATCCAATATGGCGGACGAATTTTGAAAAAAATCAAAGATTTACTTCAAACTTGGTATCTGGGGGTTTTTTGGGTCGCTGATTACGAATCCGAAGTTAAATTTTCTAAATTTAAAATGGCGGATCCAATATGGCGGCCGAATTAAAAAACATATTAAGATTTACTTCAGTTCTGAAGTATATAATTTTCCTTTATTCCTTTTATGGTAGCGCACTCTTTTGTTTTCGAAAGATCTGTGTAGCGGTTTTCTCTTTAAGTTCACACTACCTGGTACAACATCCCTTTTCAGCATCCAGCAAAAGTCGGCCATCATATTTACGCCCCACCTTCCTTGATAACGACGTTCCATTTCTTTAAGGTCTTGATGAAATCGCTCTCCCTGTTCCTCACTGTAGTCTCCTAAATTTTCGGGGAAGTACTTTAGATGTGATTCTAAGAAATGTAGCTTCAAGCTCATCAAGCATCCTTGCTTTCCGAAGTTTGTTATCATATTATTTGCCATTTCTTCCCAATTCTCGCTTTTGTTATTCCCCAGAAAATTTTCAACAATTAGTTTAAAACTAATCCATGCATTTTTCTCAGTTTTACTCATGTTTCTGACAAATTTCGCATCTTTTAATAATTTTCGAATTTGTGGGACATCAAAAACTCCCTCATTTAGTTTGGCATCAGAGACCTCAAGAAATTTTCTTCTAGGTATTTAAAACATTTTCCATTTTTATCTAAACTCTTAACAAACTGTTTTGCTGCTCCTAGTTTAATGTGCAATGGTGGAAGCAATACCTTTGAGGGATGAATCAATGGCTTCTTAATGATATTTTTCGATCCTGGTTTAAAAGATTTTCTTTTTGGCCATTCCTTTTTTTTTGTAATGATTCTTTCTATCTCTACTATCCCACAGACACAAAAAACAGGGCGTTTTTGTGAAACCTGCTTGTTGTCCAAACATAATACTTAAGATCTTAAAATCCCCACAAATTTGCCAGTTATGTTCTTGATATTTTATTTTATCTAAAACTAGTTTTACAGATTCATAGCTTTCTTTAAGTTCTGTAGAATGAGCCATAGGAATCGAACCATAAATATTAGTATTATGAAGTAATACTGCTTTTAAACTTCTTTTAGAAGAGTCTATGAATAACCTCCAATCTTCATCTTTGTATACGCCAGGTTTTAATTGATCCATTAACCCATTAATGTCAGAACAATATACCAATGACTGCTTTTTGTCTTCTGTAAAATATTTTCTGAATTCCTTTTCCCTATCGCGATAAAAGGAAGATGTAGTTCCTTTCGATAGCATTTTTTTCTTCTTAAGAACTGATGCAAGATATTCTGCAACATCTTTTGGTAGTTTTAAATCTCTGATGAGATTGCTGAGTTCTTCTTGTGTGAACTTTTCAGGTATTTCTTCTTCCTGTTCACCAGTTGGAATGTAATAGTCATCTTTGTCATCAATACTCATGTCGTCATTTATATCACTAAATACATCTTCTACTTTTGAACAGTCGATTTCAAAATTTTTTGAAGAAGGTGTATCACAAAAAATTTCTGGTTTTGTTAGAGTTGTCACATCAGCGTACGATATTTTTCCTTTATTCTTGTTATTATAACCTTCTACATTGGTCATGCAAAAGTAACAATCTTCTTGTTTCATTGGTTTTTTCCACAGCATTGGTTTTTTAAATTTAATGTACTTATCCTCCTTAGTATTATTTCAACGAGTTAACATTATGTGACAAGATAAGCAAATTTTGTGTGGAACCCAATTTTCATTTTGATCGGCTATCTCTAAATCAAAGCAATCTTTGTAAATTTGTCTAATATTGTCATTGATTGGTTTACAATTCTTTGGAACATCGAACTGTCCACATATATAACAAAATGCATTGCATTGCTATTGCATATGTGTTTTGATCTTAATGCTTTAAAATTAATTTTTGAAGCATTTGAAGTTTTTGTGTTGTTTTGATTTTGAAAAGCCATGATTTATTGAATAACCCGCACGTTAGGGATCCTGGTCCGATTGCAGGCGAGTCCACCGTCCTAGGGGTGATAACTCTCATACCTCCCCAGGCCTAAGTATGAGAGCTTTCCGACTTTGACGAGGACAATGTCAACTCGTCGTCGGACACACTACGGTATCATCCTCACACCCTAACCCCCACCTGCAAGGCAGCGCGCCTACGCTGGCTTCGTTACTTCGATAAACAGGAAGCGAATCATTCTACACATCCCCTTTCGGGGCAGTTGTCATCGCCTACTACATTTATCGAAGCAGCAGGATTTAAATTGTGCCAAAGCTCAATAAGAACGTTAGACATAGAATGACAATGATATGTCCATCAGGAATAAGATGCAGAATGGAACAATGTACTTTCTTATTTGGCTTCTGCACCAAACATATCCAATCTGTTACCAAGGAATATTTTATGATAAAATTGTAATAGAAGTCATATTTGAAAATGTGAGAAACTCGCTTCGCAATCACACTCAGCAACTTAAAAACCTGAAGATACCAAATTTCATAAAAATTTCGAAAATATGACGTCAGATTCGCAATCAGCGACCCAAAAAACCCCCAGATACCAAGCTTGAAGTAAATCTTCAAATTTTTTCAAAATTCGTCCGCCATATTGGATCCGCCATTTTGAATTTTGAAAATCTAACTTCAGATTCGTAATCAGCGACCCAAAAAACCCCCAGATACCAAGTTTCAAGTAAATCTTCAAATTTTTTTAAAAAATCGCCTACCTCTCAAAATTCGACATGTTTTTTGAGGTTAGAAAAAAATCTTGACGTGATGGAGCAAAATGGACTTCGGATTCGTGTTCAGCGCGTCAAAATACATAGGGCTAGGGTATTTCGGTCAAAAGTACATGACACTTTTTTTTTTTGTGGGGCTGTGTAATTATACTAATCTAAAATGGACAAAAAATAATTTCAATTTTTTGAAAAAAAATCACTGGAAGCTCCTTTTAACACGCGCAAACATGACATCGCCTAAGAGTAGAAAATGTTTTTCAATTGAAGAAGTTCCATATTTTGAACTTTAATTGCTCAACGAGTTGGATTGATAGATTCAAAGTGAGACAGAATAATGTTCTCGATCAAATAAGTGTCATGTCACTATCAGTTAATATAGAAGTGATGTAATTGATTGGTTGGAAAAAGTGTGGCCAAATTTGCTTAAACAATATACTGACCAGCAAATTTTTAACGCAGATGAGACCGGTTTGTTTTATAGATTAAAACCAGACAAAACTCTAAAATTTGAAGGAGAAACATGTACGGGTGCGAAGCTGTCGAAAAAAAAAGATAACTGTGATGGTTGCATCGAATATGAGTGGTTCAATTAAAAGAAAAACTTTAAGTTATTGGTAAATCTAAAAACCCAAGATGTTTTAAGAATGTACGGTCTTTACCAGTGGGTTATAAAAACAATCGAAAATGTACGTACGTACGTAGTTCTTATTATGGGACAAAATTTTTAAAAAACCAACAAAAATTACCGATTTCCTACGTTCATTGTTCTATATATTTGATAGTCTCTTCAATAATAATAATAATGAACGAATAAATTTAAGTTTATATATATGAATATCTGTGTATTTTTATTCTTGACGCTTATAACGACGTCCGGTTATAACGACGGAAATCGTCGATCCCTTGAATGTCGCTATAACGGGATTCTACTGTATTTCGAACGTCAACACGAAAGATAGCGCGGTACATATACACGAGGTGTGACCACAGCCGGCTCGAAGGTACTCAGCGCCATGTTAAATCAATAATTTAAATTTGGCTTGATGAATTTCTCTGTAAATTTTAATACCTGCACGGTGCATGGTAACAAAGAAATAACGATTAAAAAAAATATTTTTTTACATTTCTTATTGTTTATTTATAACAATTGTAAACACATCTACGCTGACTATAAAATACACCAAGAGTATTGTTTTTCGCATATTGTAAAAAAAAATTAAAACCATTAGGGTAATTAATTATAATTGTTAACTAAAAGTAAATAATGTATTTTACTATTGTTATGATTAATTTTTTATTTGTTTCAACAATTCATTATTGTAAACTTATAACAATCCTAAAGACAATATTGAGAAAAGCAAATTCCTATAAATTTGTCAGCTTTTATTGACATTACTTAGTATTTAATCAATAAAACAAAACAAAATTAAGCTTAATTTGTTACAACAATTATTTAAGATTGTTTAAACAAATAATTGTTGTTATCTATTAAATTTTTTCTCATTGTACCTAAAAATATGCAGTTTTTTTCTAATTTTTCAATTCATGAAGCTAATTATAATAAATGACAAATATCAATGTTGAATCGCTATTTTATCAATTGTTTTAACAAATAATTGTTGTTATTTTTAACTTTTTTCCAATTGCACCTAAAAAGATGCAGTTTTTTTTCTAATTTTACAATTTATTTATTATTTCTAAGTGCAATAGAAAAAAAGTTAATAAATAACAACAATTATTTGTTTAAACAATGTTAAATAACTGTTGTAATAAATTTTACTCGATTTCTTATTTATTTTAATTATTTAATTATAAGTAATGCCAATAAAAGCTTACAAGTTAATAGAAATTAACTTTTCTCTATATTGGTTTTCGAATTGTTACAATTTTGCAATAATAAATTGTTTAAACAAATGAAAATTTATTATAACATTAATAAATTGCATTAACAGATAATATAGAACAAATATGGTAAAAAATTTCCAAGATTTTAAGCTTTTTTGGAATATACAAGTAGAAAATCTTTACAGGGTAAAAAATACCCTACCTTACGCTCCGTGTTACGAAGTTTCACCTTACTCTCGCCGGGTTAATATTACACAAAAAATTAAACACATTTCTTATCGTCCTAAATATCTTTGGTTACGATACATACAAAATTAAAAATTCTTATTAGGAAAAATTATAAGGTAGGCGTTTTTTCGCTTTCGGACTCGTACATAATTTTTATGAATTTAAATATCTTTAGCTGAGATACAAAATTAAAAAATATAATTTTTACTTGGAAAAATCATAAAATAGGTAGGCGCTGTTCTCACTTTCTGACCAGCAAATATACCCGTCAAGAAGGACAAAATTTAAAAGAATTAAAATTTTTTAATTTTTATGAATTCCAATTGCTGCCTATTCGTATGTATTTGTTCCAAGAAGCCGAAGTAAAATATAATTTAATTATTTTCAATTTTTAAAAAGATTTACTACAAATTATAAAAGAATTAAGAATAATTTAAAAAGGCAATAGAATTGAGAATAATTATATTGTTTGAACTGAAAGAAACGCCAGCAGTCAATTCCATTATTTTCAATTTAAAAATAAAAACTTCCGCAGATTATAAAATAATTAAGAATAATTGAAAAGTGGCAGTAGAATTGAGAATAATTAAATTTATTGTTGCAACTGAAACAAACTCCAGCAGCCAATACAATTATTTTTAATTTTAAAAAAATATGTCCAACTAATTATTTAAAGAAAAGAACTTCTTGTTTTGTTTATTTAATTTTGTTTTAATATTTTTAAATTACTGTTTCTTCTAAAAAAAATTTTCGCGTTAAAATAGTTAAAATTCTCAGTTAAACAATTTTCAAAATTTTTTTTTACTAATATTATGGGCATTCTGATTTTATGTTTACAAAATACTCTTTAAAAAAGGACATAAAAATATAAATAAATGTATATATTAATTAAAGAGTTTATTTTATCAAAAACTTTTAATAGTTATCTATTACAAAAGTCTTTCATATTAAAAAAAGATCAGCACAGAATAAAACAGTGTAAATACAGATAAATCTGTATTTATCAAATATTCTTTAAAGGAAACGATTTGTCGCTTGCACAGCACGTTCATTATCTGCTCTAACAAAAAAAAAATTTCGATTGAAAATTTCATGTGGAATGCCCCATATATATTTTCTTTAAATAAATTATTTGCGAAATTGTACTTGAAAAAAGAAAAACAAAATGTTAAATACCTAAATAAAAATGCTTCTGTTACTATTTTTCATCTTTAGCTTGTTACGTCTAAATAAATAGAGCAACACACCTTATTCATTTATTATAAACTAAAGAACAGTCGATGGCTTTCAGTGTGGGAAAGGTGTGTGGATGATAACAGTCAATGATTTTTTCAATTATTAAACTCTTTATTATTAAAATACAAAGAATCCGAAGTGTTATTCAGATGAATTTCCTTCAAAACTGGTTTGATAAAGTTAATAAAACTTGAAGTTTTGTTTTCTTCAGAATTTAAAGTGGTCAATCAATTCCAGATTAGCAATCAATTAATCTAAACATCTTATAAATCTTAATTTCATGATCCTCCTTAAAGG